>OZ022584.1:12500-122500 GCA_963669155.1 Arbacia lixula | reverse complement strand
TAGATAGATAGTTCGATCGATAAATGTATGAACATGTAAATATGATATACACAGATAGGTATATATATATGTAGAAAGACAGATATACAGCTATATAGATATATACATATACATATATAAAAGATAGAAGTGCATACAGGTATATAGACAGGAAGATAAGTAGATAGATATATATTTTTTTTAATAAGTTTGGTAGATAGACAGGCAGACAGACAGACGGATACAGGTAGATAGATTAGGGTGATAGATAGATCGATAGATAGATAGATAGATAGATAGATAGATAGATAGATAGATAGATGGATATATAGATACATACATACATACATACATACATACATACATACATGGATGGAGAGATAGATACAAAGGACCATGCATGTATTGCCATAGAAGCAAATACACTGTTTTGCGTTTATGAACTGACGAATACAAGAACAGAGAAATGGAACAAAACACACAACCAACAAGGCAACAACAAAGAAAAGCGTGTACATATTCATTACGGCGTATGATCAAAGAGTCAAAAAGTTCAAATATGTCACATTGAAAAATGAAGCTGTCGCTGGTTCGACCCTTCACATCATCTCATCTCATCCTATGCAATATGACGTACCACGTGCTTATCATTGTTTTGACGATTTAATCCGAATCTTCAGAGAAAGAATCGCGATAATAATCTTCGAGTGTTATCATCCCTCAGAGATCGGGCATGGAGCCCGAGGTATACACGTGTTAAACGTTATTTGCTATTATGCCTGTATTACATCTACAGTCTGTCCGATCAACCCACGGTGCAGGTTCCTAGTGGGGTTGTGTGTCTTTTTCTTCTTCGTTTCTTCTCGGTGAGATCATATCTAGACCATCCTCATCCTGTCATCTCCCGCCATTTCTAAGCGCATAAATTTCTGCATGGTAATGCGCCTAGGGAGACGATACGCACTTCCCCCCGTCGTCTGCGCCAAAAGAACAACTGATAACAGCTACCCATCAACCACCGCGCGTACCAGACCGGGGGTCCTAATTCTATTATCAAACCTCTCTTTGTATTCGCAAGGAGGCAAAGAAGACAACGAAAAAAAAAAGAAGTGGGTTGAGGGACTAATGGAATTCCTTCAAGAAGATGAAACCTCCACAAAACGATTAGTTCCGATACTATTACCCCTGTGCTCCCCCTCTCCAAACGGCTACAACTGCACTTCCTTGTGTTTATTAAGAAGGAGAGGCCGGTGACAAAGTGGAAGCCTGGATACAATTTTCCTTCGTTCAGCCTGAATCGAATCAAACAGCTCAACTTCTTTTATCGGAAGTTTTACCAACGAAAATTAAAGATACGATACAAACACTCCTTGAATATTAAGGGAATTTCATAATTAATGTGATATACTAATCATAAATGTATGTATTATGTGGTTTTATCTGGAACGCATTCCGTTGATGGAAAATATCATGATTTCTATAAAGGTACAACAAATCATTACATTCAGGATTTGTTTGTTTGTTCATTCGAATCTAGAAAATAAGGAATCGCAATGTTAAACCGCACATAATTTTTTTTTTCAAAGCGACCATAACACTATTTAAAATAATTGCTCCAGGGTCTTCTACAATTAGCAATTGTATTTTATAAAAGTGATAGTGAGCATTTCAACTATAACTACACAATTTCGTATGACATATGCATTTGTTACGGGACGATATATTCAAGCGCCTGTCTACACTGTCAGTGTGTTTCTTTGAAATGTAAGTGTATGTTGTATGTAGAAAAAAATGATGAATTAGATAGCTTACTAGCTCTTTGAGTACCACATATGATTTTCCCCACAAATTAATACACAGAATTCCTTAGAACAGCAAGTTTCCTGGCACATTATGAGTTAATGACAACTGAGTAGTTCTTTACCTGTCTCTCGCTGAGTTGGAGAAGCTTGGCAAGCTTTTTCCGCTCTGGTGGCGAGAGGTATTTCTGGTTCTCAAACTTCTTCTCTAACTCCATGGTCTGGTCGTTGGAGAACCGAACCTGCCCGCCCTTCCTCTTATGGATCGGTCTCTGGATGAAGGGGTTCCACAGATAGTGTTTGCCTGACACTGCAACAACAACGAAAGAAGTCGATCGATTATGAATGCAACCTTGTCATACGTAATTGCGGATGTTGGTTTATGCATGCTTGAAGCACACACACAAACACACACACACACACACACACACACACACACACACACAAACACAAAGAAAGAAGAAGATACATTTATACTGAGATGTCGTCAGAAGTTGGTCATTATTAAATCAATCGGTTGCTTTATCCATCATTTAATAAATGTTTTTAAACATAACCAATATATCTGCTATAAATATGAATAGATATAATAGAAAAGTAATATCTTAATAAATGTTCGTAAATTAAATTAATCATAAACATATCGATGATTGATTGATTGAATGAACCACAGATGTGTATACTCTGCTGGGTTTATTTAACATGCAATCGTGTAATTTGTCCATTCTCAAGGACGAAAACACCAAAGATCGGCGTTAAAGGGTAACAAGAACGGATTCCTGAAATAGGATTAAACGATCCAGATGAAAGGCAGGTAAGTATAAGATAAAATATCACTGAAAGTGGAAATAACAGCGAAAGTAATAATATCCGAATGTAAACCTCAGGTTGTGCGCCGATAAACGCCATAACAGTAACTAATGCAACAACAAAAAATGTCAATTAACAGATTCGATGATCAGATAGTGTACAATGAAAGTACGTTGAAATCTGCCTAGAGCTACTTTTCATTTTTCATTTCCAATGACGTAATGAAGAAATCATTCACCCACGTGACTCAACATGCCCTTGTTGTTCGTATGGAGAACGCTAAGGGCCTTTAGGATTAGGTCTCTCTCAAGCCTTGTGTAAGGGGTCGATGAGAAAGGTCAATCTGCGGCCACGTTTGGCACAGGGTATGACCTGGTTATATGAACTTTAAGATAACTCATCTTGATGAGAGCTCGCGAAATATCCAGGACATTTAAAAACACTGAATGACATTTAGTATTGATAATCGAAGTGATTTGTGATATTTTGGGGGGCAAGTTGGAAAATTGATCTAATCAAAATGATACGAAACGCATTTTCTGTATGATGGCAAAGTCCCACAGCTGGCTCTTATAGTATTAAAAAGTGATAGAAAAAGACGAAAATTGTAACATCATGGGAAACACGTGGTCAGAATAAAAAAGCGTAATCATTATAAGATTTGTTTCAATAGGGAACCAATTATGACCTGTCGTTCAACTGGGTTCAGTTACCGATATGTGAGGGATATATCTCAGCAAAATGTAAGAATTCCGAGAGCATCGCGCCGGGTAGACAAGACACACAAAGCGCGAATTGTCAGGAGCAATTCAAATGTATCGCGTCTTTGCCGGAAATTGTGTCTAAACTCTTGAATTGGGGAGGGCTTGCTGCAAATTAATCCAGCGCGGCTTTTTACCCCCTTGTCCCTTCTTTCAGTTGTGGGATGAAACCGGTGATGTGGCCTTTTCGAGACAGGGACCTCTCCGAATTCCTTCTGGTTTAACTCTTCTCGTGCCACCATCCCCACATGCTATCAGAGGAGCACTTAGTCTGACACAGAAGGGATTAATACTCGTCTTAGATCATCTCTGGGACACGTCAACTCGAGCATGGTTCAACTAGGGGAGATAGCTCATGATCATCTTGCATTAGCAACTTGACCACATGAATCATTCTCGGACTAAATAGTCTGGCCTACAATCGATCGTGTCATTTGCGCCAGACGGTTACCGCACAGTACACCTTCGCAGTAGCTTTACAAAGCGCATGAAGGGATGCTATATGCCACCGGTGTTTTCCTGTTTCGCCGCAGTTTGAAGAAAAACTTCTGAACAGGAAAGAAAAATGTCTAGACTTGATTCTGAAGTAGTCCATAATTAGAGCCATCAGAAATTTCTTTTTGATTATGGAAGTACAAAGGGGCAATGGGAGTAAGTTATGTTTATGTCTAGGTTGATGACCAATTATAACCAATGTTTCTTTTTTCGCGACCCGTGTGTTCGCTTTATACAAATTCTACATGTCCTCCTTCTGATTTTTGCATTGCCCCCTTTTTAATTTCATATTTACTGGTTTGAAATGTATTGTTTGCTTTCATACTTTCATGCAGTTGGTTATTCTCCCAGACGAAATTGTTATCCCAAATAGTTATGATACACATCATTTGATTTACATGTAGCATTCTAATCAACTGTTTAAAATGTTATATCGCTGTCATACATCAAGGCCACTCTGGGTAGCGTTTGTTATATGCTTTATAACCCATCATAAACCTTGCCTCATAAAGATGCTCAAGCTGCAGATTCGTGTTGTTTAAAACATGATTAGTTTGCGAATCGAGGAATTAATGTGGTCTTGATAACCTTTAACAATCTAATAGACACCGAAGATTGTTTGTTACGTCGAGACGTGCGGGTCTTATGAACATTGCTACTGATAGTGATAATAGAAATCTCAATTAGAAGTTTAAACTTATGAAACCTATATATGGTGTTGAAAATGTAAGTGCAAACACAAGCAAATTGATAAAGACCGAAATATTGAAATACTATTCTTCTCCGACATCTTTATAAATTCCATAAATTCCATTGAGTTTGCACCGCCCGCGTGGTTGTAAACAAAGCCGGATACAATACCTCATTTCTAGTAAGATGTCCAGATTTCCTAGACAGTGAAACTTAATCACAGCGATTGGTTTTGATTCATCACAGTTATCACGCCTCTCATCTCTTAATCATCATCTCGTAACCATGGTAACGTTAATGAGTGATGAAGGATAAGTGATGATTCTCAAAAAGTTAACGCAATGTGTAATAAACATCATCAAAGAGATGATTCGTCACTTCAATGTCATGCAGAGCTAAGTTCGTTTTGGGAACGTGTGTTTATGCTTTATCATTCAATTAATGATACAATTCAACCGCTTATCGTGATATTAGTTTCAAGGACATACATTGACACATTAATAGGGTGCCACTTATGGATAGCCCGCCTCAATGTAACCGATCTTCAATCCGACGCCATTCTTAGGAATGGTGTTTTACATGCGAATTTACAATATACAAGCGAACCATATTATTTTTTTGCAGGTTCGCATAGATTCAATCCGCTAACCGAAATACACAGTCTTTCACAACTAAAAAAAGCTCAACGAAGTGGTTATCCGTTGGTGACGATTTCCAGCCCATTCAACTTTTGCGTGCTACAATTGTCTATTTGCACGAGTATTGTACAAATGCATTACACGGGGCAGTATTTAGTGTGACCCTGAAGAAGTTAAAGATGTATTTGAGCCTGGATGTCACCATCAGATGTGTCACGTCACATCACCGACCTAGATTCAGCCTAAATTAAGTGGAGGAAACCTCCTAGCATGGGTCTACGCGTACCGCCTCGGGCCAGCCATGGCCGTGACGGCAGGGGACTTATTATAGTCGACTGTCTCTACCTATCACAACTCGCCCCTTCTTACTTGACCACTGATTGCCCGGCCCCCTGCCCCTGTTAGCACCTTAATGAAGGAAGGGGCAGTAATTAACAACTTTCTTCCTATTATCGCTATTTGGATGTTGGGGACTCGCTGCGCTTGCGTGTGTGCGTGTAGGTGTGCGAGCGGGCTGAACTCACCGGTCGGGACGAGAAGGTATCGAGTGTTTGCCAGCAGCGCGCATCCACCCAACATTGCGCACTCGTAATGTCGTGTCTTGTCTGTTTGGTAGAGGTGGAAGCGCGAGAAAGGAGCCCATGTCACTTGTCGGACGCAAACTATCCTAGCCATTGGCTGCCCTAGAGAGTAGGCCGCCCTGCAACAAGATCTCCAGCCTCTAATTGATGATTCCATCTATACACCTGACATTTGTACTGGATTAGTCGTAACATTTCGAAAAGGAAAGCCGTATCAAATTCAAGCTTGGTCTCGTAATGCCACCCCTCTACTACTGATGAGCAGGGGTTGTCTTCAAGAACCAAGTCGGCCTTTATTGTTACTTACTCCTTTACCGTCCATAAAAGAAAATCTTCTTTACCATTTGTATTGGAATCAGGATTGAATTACCGTGATTTAATTTAATAATTTCGTCTGCAATGTATTGCATTGATAAAAACATGATTAAAAAGGGCAATATAGAAACGATGTGATGTTTGTTAGATAACGACCTGCCTTTGTTAATGTGTGCACAGGACCGCGGGTCATCGGCTACCGTTTATCAGCGATAACTGTATCATAAATAAACCAATCAAATCGAATCGGCGGGCAATTCAGACGTAAGACAAGGAGACCCATCAAAGACGCGGTCAACAATTAGTTGTCTTACTTTATTACGCCAGTCAATAGAAAGGTAATTAAACTCTTGACTGAAGTAAGCAGAATATAAAATCGAGACGAAATAATCGCCATGTTATCAAATTTCTTTGGTTCGAAATCTTCTAGAGAGCTAACTTGATCTTACTATTTGTATGCAATTGTTTCAACCGATGACCCAACGACCATAGCGATAACACAACCACATGAAAGGAGCAACCCGACTTTAATGGCAGCTATTCTAAACAGTTTTTCGTGGACGTATCCTTGGTTTTCTTAAATTGCGGTCTATAATAATCAACGATAACCAGCGCAATCAATGCGCATTGTTTCACATTAAAAAGAGCATACTCAGAGTGTTTTCACCGTTTGTTCTCTCTCTCTCTCTCTCTCTCTCTCTCTCTCTCTCTCTCTCTCTCTCTCTCACTCTCCCTCTCTTTCTCTCTCTATCTCTCTCTTTCTCTCTCTTCATCTCTCTCTTTCTCTCTCTCTCTTCCTCTCTCTCTCTCTCTCTCTTCCTCTCTCTCTCTTTTTCTCTCTCATTCTCTCTTCCTCTCTCTCTCTCTCTTCCTCTCTCTCTCTCTCTCTTCCTCTCTCTCTCTCCGGCTTTCTTTCACGTCACCCACCCCCACTGTTTCTGTCTCTGCATAATTCTCTTTTGTGTTCTCGTTCTCTCTTTTAGCTTTACAGCGAAGCAATATGCAATTTCAGAGCGTTACATCTGTATTGTTTTGGCCAACAAACAATTAGTTAAAATGTTTTCTTACAATCTTACATGATCATTCCATGTAACAATCTGAATATTTATACAACCTCAAAAGTTCACGTTTCTCTTTTTTAAATGTTGTTATCGGCATATACTAAAAAAATGACTTAGATGTATACAATGGTTGACTTTTTACACTACGCTTGGCATTAATTATCAGCTTTTGTTTTATTACAGAATTTACCCAAGTTTGTGTGTGTGTGTGTGGGGGGGGGGTAACTAATGCAAACATTTTGGAGGAAATTTTGATTTAGAAAATCTCATTTTTAACGAATTGAACCCCTGTCTCTCTCACTGTCTTTATCTCTCCTTCTGTCTATTTTTCTGCCCCCCCCCCCCCTCTCATTAGAAAGAGACCTGTCGTTCAATTCGTAAAAGTCAAATACAGCACTTAGTTGCCAAGACGGTAGGACATACCCCCTTTTCACACTGTATTACCATGACTTCACAGTTTGCCTCAAATTGGGTACTGAACACACACGCATTGTATGCACCCCTTAAACAAACCCCCCTCAACAATCGCCTAACTCTTTGTTTGAAGTCTTCCCTATTGTCTCTCACCGAGCGAAAAGTGTGAAGGAAGCAATAGAACCATGTGCGGCACTCGTGGGTCTGTATCTTAATATTGGAGAGCAATTTGGACCGAACTTCGGTCAGAGTTAAGACGCTATTCAAGCAATCGATACAATAACTAGCATGGATTCACGAAAATCACATGATTTCCGGTGGTTTTAGTCTCGTGAAAGAACACATCGACATACACGACGCGATCTGACCAATAATTGCTGACAAGTTAAACAGTAGGTACAACCCGGCCTCTGTTAACCCTCTCAGTATCAAGCCAAGAGAAGCACATATGCTACTGAAGGAATTAATATGGGAAATATAGCCACAGCCACTATGGAAATACAGAAGCCATTTTAGAAAAGGCAAAGAAAAGGCATAAGCTCTTACTGTGCCAAGCACGATGCTCCATAAGACTCGCGTGTATTAATGACCCGTGGCACACTGACAGTTAAAGACACACGTACTTCAATCAGCATCAGCTAAAAACAGGTCGTTACGCGATTCACGAAATGCACTTAAAAGGGCAATCGATTGCTTGAGTGGTAGACTAGTAAAGAGACTTGACGTGGATTCGACGTGAATGAAAGTCGTTATTTTAACACCTCGCTTACATAAAGAGGGCTTATTTGGATCAGAGAGCCACGTGAAACATTGATAAAGACATTAAGCACTTCAGCGAGTACTTAATCGATCAGTGTCTTTTTCCCCAAAGTTTCTGACTTCTTACTTCCTCATCTCTATCAAAATCGCTCTCCGTTATTCACTACTTCTAATCAATTCGACACTCGAAGCCTGTTAGTCACTACCATCAGTGGCGATATTCGCAGCTCGATTACTCTGTTCATTTCCTAGCACCCCGCCTACAGAAGTAATTCAGATCATTTATTAAATGGGATGATTCGTTATTATCAGTCTATTACTCAACTGCGTTGTTCCGGCTTTCATTTTCGTTAAGAATTGGATGTTATCATTCTTTCATTATCATTTGTTATCAACATGCCTGCTTCAGTATTTCCCATTTATAGTTATATACGAATACTCTTCACCACCCACTATCTCCCTTCTCTACATATTTCTATATATCTCTCTTACTCCTAAATACCCCTAAAGTTGCTTTTTAAATGATTTTTTAAATTCGTATTTCGGTATAATGAAATGACATTCTTAGCATTTCGAAAAACATGTTTACACCAGGAGGAACTTGCATGTTTAAGAATAAGGGAATGATAAATGAGATGGGAGCAGTTTCTCAAAACATGAATCATAAATTCATAGCCTTGTTCACTATAAGTATAAATATTTGAAATATACATTTATTTCCCCAAATATTGAAAAATGATAATTCCCCAAAATGTGAGTGGTTCCGTTCTCGACCTGTCAGTCAATTCGCGGTCTGGTCATCTTCTTGAGCCAGTGAAGGGGCACAACAAACAAATCTTGGACACCATTAAACGATCGGTAGACGGGTGCAAACAATGCAGGGGTGTAGAAAGGCCCTCCCCACTTTAGCCCCGTCAATAGAGCCACCTCGGAGAGAGAACAGGGGAACAAAACAGAGCCACCTCAAAGCGTCTTTACACTCGCCATCAAATGGCCCTAATTGTAGCTGACAGTCTTTGTCTTTCACTTTATTCGAAGCTTGTTTAATCTCGTGTTTGATGATTCAACCTCTCCCCTAACGCCGATTGTAGTGTCTAGGAAGGTCCTTCTTAACAATGTATATTGTAACAAGCTTTCTTGTGACGTCCTCAAATTCAGACCCGATAATGATTAAACAAGCCTTTGAGTTTATTGAACAATTATTGGACTTGTCCCCACTCCTGAGACTCAGTATGATGTCGATATGCTGGAACCAAAGTATGCAAATCACGTGTTGGTAGAAATGATCAAATACGTCTTAATTTAAGAAATGTAGAACGACACAAAGTAACACAAATGATACATTTATCTCCACTCAGAATTTTGAATGTCGATGAAACTGTTCCAAAAGTACACATATTGGGCCAAAAAGAAAATAATTGTGACTAAAAGATCGAGTATATTCATGAAGATTGATGAGGATTTTTGAATCGAGAAACAAATTCAAAATTCGAATTGATAGCCATCTGGTGTATTTATGAGTAATTCAGGCGACAAAACCGAGATATATTCATAACATCTGAACAGCGCAGGCTTTCAAACACGTAGCTACCGCCCTCCAGCCAAGGATGTATGAAATGAGCTCTGATCCAACCAACCAACGTGTCATTCATATTCAATAAAACACTCAAGAACGGTAGGATGGGAAAGACAAAAGAGGCACTAACAAGATTGACAAACGAATGATTGACCAGTGCATGAAGTAATGAGGCTGGGCACAATGGGTTGTTGGTTTCTCTCCCAGCCAGAGTGGAGGGCGAAGAAGACCTCGTGTTTGCTTTTCAAACAATCCTGCTATCGATTTTTCCCTCTCTCACTCACTCACTCTTTAACAGACGATGGGACAACCGTCCGGGATAGCCAACCCAATAAGAAAAGATAGAAGGTCTGTTCCCAAATTAAAGATTGAATCAGGCAAATGTTGTGCCGTTAATGGAGAGAAATGCACACAGATGAAGTTATGGGATTGTAACTAGATAGTCGTCGCCGAGTGACGGCGTAAAAACTATTGTTCGCGTATCAATGGCAAACCGGAAATAACGTGGTCTCTTCTTAAGTGTGTTCTATAGGCGGAGGGCTCGCGCGCGCATTGTATGGGGCTCGCAAATTAACCATTTATAATGATCGTGTAATTAGCTAGATATCTCTTTTTGGAAAAGACACGGATTGGGATCGATGTGAAAGTTGGCAAATATTGCTGTGAATAAACAGTTTGGGTAAGTTATGACGAGGGGTGATTGATAGCTGTCAGGCTTCGGGCAGCCAACAGACGTACTGACCAACTGCTTGGACCGATGAGATGTTAATTAACGGCCATGTCTCTTCAATTAGCTTTGCGCAAACATTTGACAGACAAAATGGACATTTTACTTCCGCAAACACAGTCTGACTTGATAGTGCTTGATTGCTTTCCGAAATGTTTCGTTTTTACTTGCTGTTTATCTGTATCTGTATCGTTTAGACTATTTATCCGTACCTCTCTCACTCTCTTTTTTGATATAACTGAAATACAAATCTTTAACGTTTTTCCATATTTCATTATTATATTTCATTATTATTAATTACAAGCTTGCTTTAAATAGGCCCCATTCATATTTCCTTACCTATATCCACTGTATGTTTGATATTGACCATTATGTAATATTTTGCATCATTATACTAGTTTTTGTTTATGTCAAAGACTGACTATGCTGATGTATTATTGCTTTTATTTTACATGTATTGAACAGAAATATGAATAAATTGAAATTGAATTATTTCAAAACGTCGTCTTCTCACACGAATTTTCAACGCTTTACTTTCCTTATTGAATAATTCCCAAGAAATACAATGCAAATGCAGATGGTACTGTAATATCCAAACTATTTCCCGTTTTCGTGGTATCTTGTTAGATACTTGATTGGTCTCTTCTTTCTTTGTCGTTTCATGACGTCATCAACGGGTGTAATGTCCATAGCTCAAAAGCATTCTGCCGGGGGGGGGTTAAAGTTGCCGGTGAAGGTGGCACATGTTAGATTGGGGTCGAGCAACAAAGAGACCATGAACCGACTTCCGGCCTCCGACACTCGCAGCCAGCAGGAAATGAAAGGCAGGAACACTTGTCCTGGTCGATCTATCTGTTCGTCTGTCCCTCTCTCTCTCTCTCTCTCTCTACTTTTGTTTTCTTTCTCTCTTTAATACTCCCTATCTCTATTAATAGTATTTCACCTCAACTTTTCGTCCGATCCTTCCATTTCTCTGGTCGATTTATATATTAGTCCCCCCCCCCCCCCTCTCTCTCTCTCTCTCTCTCTCTCTCTCTCTCTCTCTCCTACACTCTCTCTTTCTCTCTCTCTGTTTTTTTTCTTTCTCATTATAATCGTTGTCTCCCGTTCTCCTCTATATTTCTTTCTTTCATCAATCCTGAATCATGATTCTTGAATCACGAATCGTTCCCTCCCCCTTTCTTCAGACTCTCATCTTATTCCTCATTCTTCTTTTTCAATGTCATAAATACGTCGATTCCTTCCTCGTCTACGTTTTGTTTTTGCTCTATATATCTCCCTGTCTGTTCTCATCCATTTTCTATTGGCACATTTGGACAGATAATCATAATCGTATTCAGGAATACTTTCAATCGTTTGGAACATATGTTTTATTCATTATCTACTTTTAATGTTTATGGGGCAGGCATATACTCATAAATCATATTTCTTGAGTCATTGTTCCGTCTCTGACACTCTCTTATATTCTTGTTTGCCCTATCTCCCTCTTTCACACAAACACACACACACACACACACACACACACACACACACAACTTTATCTATCTCTCTCTCTCTCTTATTGCCTTATTCCGGGACCTTTCTTTTTTTGTCTTTTTTTCTTCGTGCTGGTCTCTTCCTTGTTTGGATCTTGCCTTCTTCTGCATGATGCGAAATTTTCCATAAATAAACACATATCTGCTCAGCATTATTTCTTTGTTGATGCTTTCAATTCGCTTTCTTCTTTCTCCAGAAATATTATTTTTTAAGACAATTGTCATCTTTGTTAGGAATCTGATTCCATGCTCCATTTTAAGAACTAACAACCCCCTCTAATTGCTCATCAATATTCACCTGCCCCATACCTCGCCGCACCCCACCTCTCTCTCTCTCTCTCTCTCTCTCTCTCTCTCTCTCTCTCTCTCCTGTACACCCACCCCACACATCTTTTTTCGCACCGACTCCAAAGGCACCGCTGCGCTCGTGTGGGGTTTAGATAAAGCGCGACCCGCCCTCACGCCGTATAGGAACCCCTCTCCCAGACCCCACCCCACCCCAAACACCCACCCCTCACTCAACCCAACCTAACCCCGCCCCTCTCTTCCCCCACCGACTCCAAAGGTACCGCTGCGCGCGTGCGGGGTTCAGATAAAGCCGACCTCAAGGAAGCGAGCGGTAAAGGTACCTCAGTGCGGAAATGATACTACAAAACAAGTATCTCCTCTCCATTTGTGAATGCCATTTGGGTGTAGATTGTGTGTTATTGCAAGGATAATTGTGTCTATTGGACTCGTCTGATAAGCCCAACAGCGGAAATTATCCAAAGCGAAACGACGTCCTCTTTCCTTTTCTAACAAGTACGGTTTGGAGAGAAAGGAGGGAAAAAAACAATACGGAGAGGACCAAATTTCATATATTCTCTGAATCACGTTACAGACAAATTGGTAATTGATGCCTACTCTGCCTTATGCATCTACAATTTCCGCATGTTGTTTGTCTTTCTACTTCTCCTACCTATCTACCCCCCTGCCCCCCCCCCTCTCTCTCTCTCTCTCTCTCTCTCTCTCTCTCTCTCTCTCTCTCTCTCTCTCCTTTTTCCCTTCTCTTGCCAACAGTTCCCCAATCGTATAGCATACAAATCCAAATAGATACATTGAGTCATGTCAGTTAGTGATCATTCAAACTGCTTGTTAATGGTTTCGAAAGTAAATTGATTATGAGTGGATCCGTATGACTGGAATTAAAATAACAAATGAATCAACAATCACAAAGAGAAAGGAATGAGTGCTAACATGATTTTATTAAAGCGAAAGTCTTTAAAGTTTTAAAGGCTTGCAATCGTGTTCGTCGTGACGACAAATACATTTTCAGGCCTTTTTCCGTCGATGATATGGTGTTCAGATCCTATCCCATATGCCACAATGTGTTTTAGGGTTATCATCGCCCTCAAATAATAACCAAGAATTATGACGAAATCATTTAGCACGCTTGATTAGGCGCGCGAGTTTGGATTGGGGTCGCGCGAACAATGCGGGTGTTTTTGGAGACGATAGTGCTAGACACTCCCGCGGTCGCTTCCCGGCAAACACAATGTCCGAGACGTGCTGACTACCCGGCCGGGAAAACATTGCGAGATTTGTTTCTGGTCAAACCCCCCGCATGGTCGTGAAAAGGCATGACAATAAAAGGAAGAAGAGATGGAGAATAGACGCGATAGAGGGAGAAGAATGGAGATGAAAGGGTTCTCGCACATCGAGGGCTTGTTGGGGGAAGGTTGATTGACGGTGGAACGGGCATCTCCGAGGCTCGAGACTTCCGATCCTGTTGCGAGCATGTCTTGTCGGAGTTTACGTCAACTTATTAAAAACACACCCAGACCACGAACCGGCGGCGATTTGTCTTTTCTGTTTTGTGACGACAACCTGACGCAAAACACAAATACCAACCATGAGGCCGAGTCAAGCCTCCAAGTTCTCTCAAATAATTACCCTAATTGTAATGTACGCCAATCATTTCCTCGACACAAACCGACCATAACCTTCCTAACTTTTCTTCCCCGTTCATCGGTTGCATCTCAATTGTTGGAGTAAGGGGGGGGGGAGGGGGGGGGGGTGCAGGACAAAACCTGCATATATCATAGCAGTCATTGTTGGGCATGTATATATTGTTGACTGAGAACCTCGTCATGTACAGTTTTTGGGGCAAACGAAACAATAAAGGAGAGAACTCGAGTATGTTTTTATGACGGCCAATAATCTAGTTGTCATGTTCTGATTATCGCGTGATCGGCCAACCATGGACAGGGCGACATAGTGGTGTCATATACAAGCAGAGATCTCTCCTTAAATGATTCCGTGGGCGTGTGGCGTACATTGTGCTCAAAACATATCCATCGATTGTCCATTTTTGTTTTTACCGAGCATTCAACCATTAGAACAAGTTCATTTCTATGCAAGTTCACTTTTTTGGAGCAGGAAACGTTTAGAAAGCGGGCTCATCGTTAAAAGTTTGAGGATAATCAACATATTTTAAGAAAGCCATATACCCTAAAAATTTGCATAGCCAATTTTGTTACCACAGTAACGCGGTTTCCTATAGGCAAGCCATAGACCAAAGTTAGAAGCAGATAAAGGCCACTTCGCACAATACATGACTATATGGACATATTGGAATAAAATGAAGTTACACATGAACACTTTTAGGGATAGCGAAGTGAATGGAGTTGTTGAATATTTGATTCCCGACTGTCTCGATATTTGTCAAATCTGCTCAAACATTTTTAAATCAGTTTATCTGATTTTACTGTTGTTGTTTTTTTTTATCAAAATCACCTCGTTTTGAGGGATTTGTGTCTCTTAGAATGATTACAGTTCCTAGATGTATGCACGAACTGATGAGGAATCCGTCTCCTGATTGATATCAGCATCAATCACCGAATGAGAGTGATCATTCACCCCCTCCTCTCGTCGTAACTTTAATTAGAAAGGACAGGATTAAATAAATGATATTTATATCAATATCATACTTTATGAGACCTTACCCAAAGTCTTAGACAAGGGCGATACGACAAGAAATATTTTAGCGAAGTGTTGTACAAATGCCTTCCTCCCTAACATTGCTCTTCAGTCAAAGTGTACAACATGATATGATTTTGGCGATCACATGAAAGTAATGTACGCATCATTTTTTTCTTGATTAATAGCGTTTGAAGAGGACCACAAAGCACGCATTGTAGGCATAACACTGCAGTTGAAATGTGTTATTAATGAACAGAATTTATCAAACGAATAGGCCTTGGAAAGTGAAAGCATGATCAAATTGATTTGTTTAAATGAGGTTATTAAAATAGTGCTTTTCTTGTATATTGTATAAATGGTAATACTTCTTTCGAATCAAAAACAAATTGCACCGATTCCCGACTGTTCGTCAATCGTCATGAGATATGACGATCTTAATCATATTAACTACTTCATCGATCTGTCTCTATTCTTAGTTGTTCGTATTGCGGTAGAAACCAATCAAGTATAATACTCCCGATTTACAATGAACAGTGACGAAATAGATTCAAATAAAATGTTGCTAATTTCAAACAGATAGGGTTGTCATTTTATTTCAAATTTATTATGATGGTATCATTGTTGTATTATGTGCTACATTTTCCCATTCGCGTCTGTTGGCTGCGTATGATATTTAAGAGGGATACACTACATATCATTACGATAATATGCAGTCATGTAACAGAGTTAGTATATTATCATGAACAGCTATAGTCTTAATTACACTTATGATCGACTTTTAAAAAGCAAATGTTAAGTTTATCATCAAGAGCACTAGATGACAACTATTTCAGTTTCTGTTTCTTGATCTTTACAAAAAGAAACAGTGCACGACACTCGACAACCGTCATGATTTCCTGACCATAACAACTAAGTGTTATTATCATGATATCCTGACAATTGTAGAGAAACACGTTTTATAATGTCGTATCGCCCCGGCGCCCGGGAGTCATTACTGCAGCTACCTGAAGTTTCGAAAGCAATTAACTTCTAAGAAAAAAATAGAACCAGTGAAAATCATCGTTAGTCTTAACAGAAAAGTATGGATATACCATTTTATGTGATAAGTTGAATGCCATTATGTCATAAACTGTACTTATATCTGTATGAAGATAACACAGCAACTAATATCATGGCGCAAATAGATGACCTCAAATTAGAAATGAAACACCGATCACGTTGGCCTCATTTACTGTAATGCTAATGGCAAAGTGCATGTGAGGTGAAAGTGCGATATGATTATTAGAAGTTGATTTTAAAATCAACTTCTAATAATCATATCGCACTTTCACCGGAGACGTCGGGTCATTTTGATAGTGGAAGACGGATTCCTGAAAATAATCCAGTTTGTCCTGACAGTCATATAGTATGAACATGGATTGCATATTCAAAGCAATGAAACAGGACGTGCAATGGTAGAAATTGCCCCCAGCTAAACAATCACACACACTTTTCGATTAGTATCTTATACAAACTCCCACATTTCTTACAATATCATTTGTAAGTAGAATCATGGTGCGTTCAAACCCAGAAATTCGTTTCTTGCTTCCGCCTACCGCCGGAGTTTGACGCGAGCGTTTGCACCGCCGCGGTGAAAGTATCAAAATCGAAAACTCGTCGACGATGCGTATGGAGAAGCCTTCTTCTGAACGGTACAAGTTGGACTGTCCGTATTGGCAAGCGATAGCGGCAGCGGCAGCGCGGCAGACCGATGTCGTGTGAATGTAGCCTACATAAATCCAGCTTTTCTTTGCCGCTTTTGCCGATCTCCAATTATGGCACGCTCTAGCGACGTTTTACATTGTCTGTACGCAGGAAGCTGTTGCTGAGCCTACTTCGCAAGGGGTACCTTCCGAGATGACCTATTGCCATGATTACCGGCGGAGGAAAATAGTACATGTGGGACTAGGGGAGAACGTAAACAAGCGGGTGGGGCCTAGGCGACCGACACCGCCCGCGGCTGCGTCCCCGGGACTTTGCGGGGACGGAGGGGGGTGAGTCACCCGAGAGTGTCAACTAAATGGGCGCTTGGGGAATACCTTTCAGTCAGTTCCACTCTCCTTCTGATTACTTGTTTCATTTCTTTCTGTCTTTCTTTTTTACGGTTACTCTGATGTAAGCAGCAATGAGTTACGTGTAGTCTAGACTTTGAATTCTTTTGAGATAGCCTTCAACAATAATCGGTCAAATCGGTTTTACTGAACCTGCTACTGAAGCTTATGGGCCGATATACATCCAACCTTTACTGCTACAACAACGCTTAGTCTCAAAAAGACACAGTGAAAAAACGCGATCATATTCATTTACATCATTGTGCATATATCATTCTTTTCATTCCAACTAATATCGTGTATTTAGATAAGATTGTTGAACTATGGTGATCACCATCACTGCATTTGTAAACCCTATTTTAACGCAAATCCAATGCTACTTTAAAGTCCCAAGCAACATAAGCAAGAAGTAACATCTTAAGAATAACATAATTCCAAGAAGTTGATGATTCATGGCATGCCTACCGACTTGAGGCAAGGCTACGAGAGAGATGAATAATCAGACGGATGACACTTGTCATCGTGTCCCATTGTACATGGCTTACAACCATGTACACGCCGTGTACAGTGTGTTCTGATGATATCTTCATAGCGTAATGAAAGCTGACTGTTCGGCTTCCGAATCACAGGCACGAATTGACGGTTTAATATTCTAGGTCATTCTTGAGACTCCGATAAGCATCGTAAAAGCGGTTTCCCCCATTTTCCCACATTCATACTTCTTCCTTTTGTTCTATTTCCCCTCTCTCCTAAACACCCGTCTCATTATTGTGTAGCTTGTCACTTACAAGCGTGAAACGATAACTGCAACCGACAGCTCAATTTTATTCCTTACTTCATTTGTAAAAGTTAAATGGGTGACGAAGATAATAAAACCGAGTACCATGGGTATAGTATATTATATTTCTTCAAAAGTCAATCTATTATATTAATACTGATAGGAAATTCAATTTTATCCCTCTCTTCAGAGTCCAGCCCTGTCCAGTAGATAGGCCTGAGCCAAGTAGCAAAACACTATTGATTTGATGGCAGAAATAATATCTTATTATTATTAAAAGGATATTATCTGCCACTTTAAAAATGCTTGCTTCCGAAATTTGATCATGTCTTGACTAATATGGTACCTCAATATTACTTGAGAGCTCTACTCTATCAGTTTTTAAACTCAACCTATCGCTACCAAATTAAAATAGAATCCCTATAATAAAAAGTTAACATTTTTAAAGTGAGAGCATCAAATTTGCTACGATGCTGTCTAATCAAAGGTTGCAATGTGCTTCGATCGACTTTTACAACTCTGACTCATTTGGTGTCGACAGTCCTTGACCGATAGCTGTAATCGATTTTAATGGTATGTGCCTTCTGATACGCGCATGACAAGAACAACACGGGGGAAGACTCAGAAAGTTAGCTTTGGCCCTAGATATGAACACTAGACTAGATTCTTCAACTCTTACTTCGGAAATCGTTTCTCAGCAAATTTCCGAGATCAATATTGCCACACAAGCCACACAAGAGTATCATTATCCTTATCATAACCTGCTCAATGCTGATTAGGTTCCTTTTTTTCTAAGTTGACTTACTTCTTTGCGGATTACGGATTATGATCATAAATACCACAAACACGTCAAGATAATTGAACCATTCATTTTTTAGCATATTAACCTAGCAATAATCAAGACGAACAATAGGTATTAATTAATTGAAACGATGTAATAATTATTGCAAGAGTGCCACTAAAATCAAATAGATTTATATTGTGTTTAATTAATTTATCTTCCAGTAATCTTGATGTGTGTTGATTTGTTATTGGATTCTGCGCTTAAATAATTATTATGTGCTTAGATGCTCAGTTCAACGGTTGAGATAACTTATGACTTATCTCAGTCATTACAAAAGAAGGTACATTGTAAATAGATAATTCAGTAATTATCACAGATCTCTTCTTTCTTGTTGGACCTCTGTAACAATAGCGGACCGGCAATAAAGCGTGGTACGGCGATATAGCAATCGCGGACCGATACAGGAACTGTATTTATACAAACATAGCAGGTAAGACAAGCAAAAAGTGAGGCTATAATCCACAAACTCTCTCCGGAAACGTTTAGAACAAGGGCTGGCTCGCCAACGGAAAAGTGAATCACCAGTTTGTATGTGAGGGATATCGTGGCTTGCTTCCGGCATAGCCTAATCGGTTGCGCATCCTTCTATCTACCTCTCGCTGCCCCCCCCCCCCCTCTCTCTCTCTCTCTGTCTCTCTCTCTCTCTCTGTGTCTCTCTCCCTCTCTCTCTTTCTCTCTCTCTCTTCGCGTGCCCCTATATCAAAGTACCGTAATAAACCATCATACTATACGGGAAGCGATCACGGATAAAACAGTCCTAATACCGTGAGTTATACCTGCCAGAGTCAACTCTAGGCTCATATTATATCGGCACAATACCTGCCTGAAATTTGGCACGGAACCCAACACGACTTACTCTCAGTGATTGTAATTAAATACCTGAAGGGAGTGAATTGTATACTTCGAGTTTACCACTCATATACGTGCTTTTCGCCGTTGTTGTGAGTACGAGCTCAGGAATCTTCGAAAATAGCTGCGAAACGATACTCTCCACCCGCTAAAATGATAAATATGGATGTGACTGCACTTTGCAATAACGCTTTGTTTTCAAGATGTTTAAATCAAACGATTGTTAAACATTTGCATTGAATGTTCATGCAGGCACACACATTATGAATCACACCAATCGCACAGACCAAGAAACACTGCTATAGTTAGAAGGCGACGCATATGCTGTCATTCTTCGTGAGCACAGTGCGATAAAAGCACTCCTCATTTGTCATCCAACATCTCCCAGGAACACAATATACTGCGGGAAGAGCGGCGGGGGGGGGGGGGGGGGGGTTGCGCTACACATGACCCCTTAGCAGTATGACTAGGAGGGGTGCACTGTGGAACCAGCGTAGCCGAGCCCCCCCCCCCCTTCCCCACCCCACCCAACTCCAACACCCCAACAGCCCGCCATCCTCCCCAAGCCCCCCCCCCCCTCCCCCGTGCTTACCTGAAACTCGAGCAGTGAACCCACTGCTTTCCAACGCAATAAATATGATGAATTTTATAATATGATACGTAAGCCTAGCGTTTACAATTTAACTAATAACGTGTGTGTCAAGTCGATTTAAACCTCACGCTCTTGGTGAGAGGACAGAATGATATTCGGTTCTGGTTTTGCAGGGGATTATCTGCAGGTCAATACACGATGAGCTGGTTTTGCAGTGGTTTTAAACGATCTCGTCCCCATCTTATTCCCCCACCCACTCACCTCAGCTGTTCATTGTTACACATACTATTACAAACAACCGAGCAGAAGAAATGGAAGACCGTGACGATAATCAAAATCGAAAACTTATAAACCAAATCAACATGATCGAAACTCACGCGACCACTAACATGTGACCAACTCAATGCAGCGCTTTCATTTGCATGAAGAAAAATCAGTATTTCTTCTTTGCTATTGAAACGAATGTAGTTTGCTCGTCCTCTTTTTCCCACATATTTTTTTTCCAATTCACACTTTTAACTCAAGAATGATTCGTGATTTCCTCTAAAAATGTGGGGATGCACAAACCACTTTATCTAATTCGGAGTGAAAACACGTCTAGATTGCAACAAAAAAAATTATTACTAAGTGATTACTGTAGTTATGTCAGCAAAACTTTCGATATGGTAACAGTAAATGGAAAGGGATGGTGAACGTGTGGTGTGGGTGAAAGAAAAACGTCCTAAAGAGAAGTCGGTGATGGGGCTTATCGTATTGGCGGTCAACTTTATAACTGATTTGCAGCGTCAATCTACCGAACCAAATGAACATATGAAAGTAATATTCATCTCTTGCTGAAAATATTACAAAACTATTGTAACATTTAACGCAACACAAGTTAACCAAAGTTAACCAAATACCATTCAGCAAGTACAAGAGTTTTAGAAATCATGTCCTTGCTTTCGTCATAGATGTTGAAGATTTCGTTTGATTTTACTCTATCTTAATTTAATTAAACAAATTCTATTTGACACATTATCTTTATTTTCAAATATAGGTTTACTTTCCCTCTTTCTTTCATCGACACCATCGATAGAAATCGGATTTCAGGTAAATTTACTTTGCGTATTCATTATTGTCCGTTGTCTTTCCTGAACGAATGGGCTCTGAAGGTAGACGTCAATTCCCAACACGCAAACCATCATGACCATGCTGATGACTCCAAACGATCTGCAAGACTTTGGCAAACAAGACGTAATCAGTCTTGACAAAGACACGTGTTTTGTAATTCA
Organism: Arbacia lixula; assembly: GCA_963669155.1. Classification (NCBI taxonomy): domain Eukaryota; kingdom Metazoa; phylum Echinodermata; class Echinoidea; order Arbacioida; family Arbaciidae; genus Arbacia; species Arbacia lixula. The sequence continues at coordinate 100,975 of OZ022584.1, read as the reverse complement.
TAACACACCTACTCCAGGGGAACTGGAAATTGGACGCAGAATATACAATCACTATCAAATTTCATGGATTTTTATTGATGAGAGAAATCGCCACTTAAGCTCACCTGGTTTCAGTTTTACATACCGGCAAAATGACCTTAAGGAGAAGTCGAAAGTCTCTGTGGGATAGGGAAGTTTAACTGTTATTTTGAGGACGGATAATAAACGAAATATTTGGCAATGGGATACTATATAGTTAAGTACAATATATTTCTATATACACACATCTCTCATTTGCGCTATCACTTCTTGTAATTGTTTCGCAGTGCATACACACAATCGGTTGAACGAGTAGTGAGAGTATCAAGCATTCCATTTTGGCCTGATTACGCGCTCTAATCTAAATAGACATGTTAATTTGCGCTCTTTTCCGCTGCTTCCACATGGGACACAGCCCAAAGATATAGCCAGAATGAGTCCTGCGGGAATCAGCGAAACTGATTCACCCGCTCGCCACGTGTTGATATCAGCTCTGTATCGCATCATAAAAAAGAGAGAAAGGGGGTTTCTGAATAATAGTTCTTTTGGGCCCAAATTGAATTAAATGTGATAAAAGCGGGGAACTGAATCACGACTGTATTGTGATTTGCAACCGAGCCGTTCTTTCCTCTTGCGGTGTGGTGACCAAGGGGGAGAAATATGAGGAGAAGGAGGAGGGAGAGGAGGAGAGGGGGGGGGGGGGGGGAGGAGAAAAGGGGAATAAAAGAATATTGAGTGAAGTAGGCCTCATGTTTCTTGGCAAGAGGAAAGTGGAAGCGATGGCTGATAGATCGAAGGAGGGGTGGATGTGTCAACTTTAAAGGGCAACTAGCCGAGGTTCTATACTCTTTTTCTAAGTTCCTTGAGGGGCGTGTGTATGTGTGTGTGTGTGTGTATATATATATGTGTGTGTGTGTGTGTATGTGTGTATGTGTGTGTGTGTGTGTGTGTGTGTGTGTGTGTGTGTGTGTGTGTGTGTGTGTGTGTGTGCGTGTATGTCCATGTGTGTGTGTCGAGGCGAGAAGTCGGTGTAAGCCTGAAACTTTAACCCTCAATTTCAACGATTTTATCATTTTGAGATGATTTTTACCTGGGAACCTGAATCAAATAAAATAATGAGAACCATATGAATGGCAGAATAACACTTGGTTGATTACGAGTCTCGTAGCCTCTACTTTTTCTATGCGCCTTATACTTTTAAGTTGCCGAATTTGGGATCATGATAACAAAGTCTGATCTTAAAACAAAAAATTTGTGTACCGGAAATCTAAAACAAAACAAAAACACCGCAAACGTACATCATTGTTGTGATTAAATTAAAACACTGGTCAATGCTGCATTCAAATGCTTCTCGGTTTGTAAGATTAAAATCTGCATATCATGTATACCGTTCCTGTTATCTAATGTATAATTACTCGAGCATGTTGAGGGTCAACCGCGAACTAGCATTATCTGGAGAAGTGGTACTTTTTGTTTGATTAAATCAAATAAGTGGCTACCCCAATTTTTTTTGTAAAGATCTGTGTTTGAACTTGTTTGCATAGGCATCACTTTTGAGCATGAAATACTTATTTATTCATTTATCTATTTATTGATTTATTGATTTATTTATAATTCATGTTTCACTCTGAATGATTATGTTTGGTTCATTCAAATGCTAAATCGGGTTGGTGTTTAAGTCTGTATTGAATCATTATTTGTTATTCAAGACAAAATTATTTTTTAATGCACTGTTGTTGTGTAAGTGCTGTTGAACTAGTAATTTCGAAAGACTGAAACAGTCCAGGTAAAATCAAAGTCTCTAAAGTCCCCATGTATATGACATTTATGCACGCTTAAAGTTGAGGTTGAAGACAACGAAAACAATTATAAATAGTGAAGCGGGTTATCAGACAACGAAGCGAAGTAGTTCACTGTCATAACAAATTAATAGGCGGAATAGTTTCCGGGATGCAGCAGAAACATGGAAACAATTACCGGGTCGAGTAATCGAGGGATTAAAATACGAAGTAGCAAGGTAACAACCCCTTTTTCTCCTTAAAATCGTTCCGTCAATAATATGAAGGCCTTTTTGCTAAGTATTTTGTAGTTTAAGTTCAACTGTACTTGATTTTGAGAAAGTATATCATACATCTTTTTAACCATCGACCATGAATACATTTAATTAACGATATTCTATAGCTCATCGTTGTTGACGAGTTCATTGTTGTTGTTGATTTTGTTTCTTCTCCCCTTTCAATTTCGTTATATTTGCTATGCGTGATCGTGCCTGAACGAAACCTCATTAACCCAAATCAACATTAACTCTCACCCGTTATTCCCATGTAGTATCAGGATAACTGAATCCCGTTTCATCCTCGCAAGGCCGCCTGGTTTCTTCTATCTCGTCCAAGCTTGCGTGCGTGATTGATGAAGGAAGTGTCAGTGTTATTTTCAAGACAGGCATTTGTGTTTGGCTGATCTGCCGTATTGATGCGCACAGCGGAAATACCAGAGCAGCATACAACGATTTTGAGTATTATTGTAACGCTTTCTTTATCACTAACCACGCTAACAAGGCATTAAATGCCTGTTGATACTCTTGATACAATGTCGCTTTAAAAAGAGAGAGAGATCACCTGACTGTGGCGGAAGTTTTTCAGAAAGCATTTGGCACCTCATAAAGAAAGAAAAAAGCGCGCAAGGGGATGAAAGGAAGGTCTAATTGCCCATACATCAGATTGGCTACATGCATTATCACCCTTTCGGATATTAAAGTGGGTGTCTTTATACTGCTCAGCGGGAAGCGATTCTTTGTGTCTAATACATCCTGTTCTGATTTCTCACCCCTCTTATTACCGTGATAACAGCCCGGTCGGGCTGGCGGGGCGCTCGCTGATCGCGCTATCATCGTATAAGGGGTGGGTGGGTGTCCGCAGCTCCTATCCCTCGCCATTTACCAGGCCAAAATCAACGCTCAAGCGCAGACGAGACAACAATCGAATGAAGGCGATAATGTTCATTTCCTGTCTATTACAAAATATTATCGCCAATAACGCGCTTAGAACAAGCACATGGTGTTAAGGAAGGGGATTCCGCAATGTTATGTGAAGTAGCGTGACAACGCTGTAGGATACAGCAGGGGAAAGCAATATTCGTGATAAAATTATGCCTCTAGCTTTATTTTACATGCTTGCCCGGTTGCACAATACGAGGTGAAAATCAATTAAATTACGTAAAGACATACTCAAAGGACAATTACGACCAGTACAATGGTTGTGATATTCCGTGACCCGACTGAATTAAATATTTCACCATCACTAGGCCTATACGTTACAATATTCATTCAATTTCGTTTTAATTGAATCAAATACCTTTACCAAAATACGACATAACTGTCACATCATAATTATAATGAACATTAAAATGTCATACACTAATTGCAGAACGTATTATGGAGTAAACAAAATTAATGTAGCTCTAAAAACGTGTCGCTGTACACACACGAGGTGAGTCTTATATCATTTATAATAATGTGGAAACGGACATAGATTATGAAGGAAGTAAGTATAACCTAAATCATTTACTTTCATATCAAATAAATGTGATTATACTGCATACATTCATGTAAATATCATCTTTCATAATCATATGAAATACTAAGAAAGAGGTTCCTGTTTAATAAACTCAAAGATGTGTAGCTATGAGGTATTTGTAAATCGTTCACCCCCCCCCCCCCCATCCCCTCTCTCTAGATGATTTAGAGAAATATCTTCTGAATTTTGATCCTTTTCTTGTCTTGCGTACTTAGCATGCTTAGAGTGCGGAGTGCCCCACTCCCACCCCACCCCCACCCTTCTACCAAGCTAACCTGCCTTGCCATTTTCTCCTTGACTTCAAAGCGCGCCTCTTCCTCCTATGTCACCCTTGGGTATCATCTGCTCATCATATCAATATACAGACAGCAGCATAACATCAGCTAACAAAGAAAGCCTGGAGGATTCAAAACACCACCCGACGCGATCTTGATCACTTTACCAATCAATGTTGTTGGCGAATTGTATTCCTCAATAATCGCCTGCTCAACTTTTCACCTCAAAATCTTGTTCCTGTCCCTCCCCCTTTCCATAATTCAAGGTCTTGTACCATTTTAAGTGAAAAATCTGACATTGTCATATCAAGCAAAGATCGGGTAAGAATCGTAATTTGGAGCCATGATCCCTGCAGCCTTTAGTTCTATTACTGAGTGAACTGCAATGTTATCTACATCATGGATTTAACACGCCCACTAATAATGCACCACCAATAAGATTTCGAAGCAAGAAGGTGAATATTGGGGATTTACATCAAATTGAGGCATATTATTACGATTACAAATTGGAAGAGCTGGGATGGTAGGCAAGTTATGAAAAAGAACAATAAATAACTAGAGCTGAGATGTTGCCGAGATATGCTCTACCTTCCACAGATTCAACATTTATTGATCTTACAAATGTCTTATTGTTATTATTGATATCGCCGTTATCATTATGTTGAGGGAAGAAAAAGAAATCATCGTGCTGATTTTATGTGAGTAGGGAAAGACCCTGAATAACAAAGAGTCCGCGTACATGGCCTACCTCATAAGCATTCTTTAATGTACTGTTTTTGAACCATTAGAATCTCTGGTTTAATCAATATACACTGATTGTTTTTATCACTCAGATTCAAATAGTCATTTCCGTCACTCTGCCAATGAGACTAGATTATTTACACTATCAAATGGTTTGGCGCATAAAATCCACACCAATAGTCATGATCGAGCCGGATATTATACAGTCATATGAATGCGATATATACTTCAACGCAAATCAATACCAGTGTTTTATCACTACCAAACTATACACTATATGTACTTAACAGCTTGACGACTCCCCTTATCGCTCTGATTTATGACCCCCTATATGCTATTATAAGATTGGCGTCAACATTCACCTTTTTGCCAGTATACTTCGGTTATATAAAATACATCTTTTACACGACATATTATATAATCTTAGTGAACAATTACAAATGAACACGGCCATTTGGGATTGTCAGGCGTGTTGAAGGAATATACGTCATCTCTTCCATATACTTGATATTGATTCCAATGTGTAGTTCAATACAACAATCAGGGAAGCTTCGAACCTATGTAGACAACATGAATATCTTGGATTAGTATTACCTGCCATAACCATTGTTGTGAGATTATTATCAGTGCAACGTTCAAAGGCTTCTGCAAGTTTGAGTTGCATGCATAAACTTGATGATTATTTTAGTGAGGACGGCCCTGGAGGACGGGGCATTTGTGCATTCACAGCCCTAGTCTTTCAAGGAGAGGAATCATTAAATGTTTTCATTTAAGCGATACATTTCAGCGTGCATCATGAGGTACACACGAAGTTGAATATGCTGTAGGACACGTAGTATATGTAGCATCACAGGCCTACAAAAGAAAGTGGTTGTAAGCGTGAATATCTTAAACATTATGTATTGTTAAGATTTTTTTGTTAAACCGTGGGCTTGTAAACTTACCTTTTGAGTAAGGGTCCACCCTGTCGAGTAAGGGGTGTGTGAAGTCGGTCCTATACGGATACAGCGCTGTGGGGGAAGTTAATCCAGCCGCTCCATAGCCCAACTGCGCAGACGCTGCCAGGCCGGCAGGTACGGCGGCCGGATCATAGTACGCTCCAGAGGGGTGCTGCGGCTGACCGTACGGCGACGGGCCGAAAGAGTGCCCGGGGAACGTCGGCGTGGGTCGCGTCGGTGTGGTCGGGTGAGTTGCGTGGGAGAGCGAGGTGATGTTCTGAATGGTCGCAGCTCTGTTTTGTCCGAGGATGTTTTCGATGGAAAACGAAGTATGAGACGGGTTGGAATGTGACGGGGAGTGCGAGTGCGACATGAAGTTGTGATGATGAGCAGCTAGGCTGGGGAGTTGCTGGATCGGAGTCGGAGCTACCAGCGGGCTGGGGTGGGACACCATCCCGAGACCGCCCGTACCTGTCCCGCTGCTAGGCATTGCGTACTGGATGGCGGACATGACTCGCAGAAAGAAGAAGCTTTTACACTGAATATCCCAATATTGAGGTATCAAACATATGCAGCTGAAGACACATGTAACTCTCCTGAGTCCTGGAGGTAAAGTGACCTCGAAGGTTCAAGTGGAGCAGATCTTGTAATGTTGTAACTTAATAATCACAACAAACTATTGAAAAGTTGACAAAACCATGCCGAAGGATAAAATGTAGTGTTGATGAGCTGCTTCTGCAGGGTAGTTATCCCAGTGCAGTCGTTCAGCTAACCCTGGCCCAAGCTTCAACCGTCGATGAACGAGTATTTGAGCTATATATGGTTAAAACTATCCCCATACGGCAACTCAAAGCCACTGAAATGCTCAACACATGCAGGCTAGGCAGCGTGTAAGCAGCAGTAGCCAGCAGGGGCAGCAGAATGCAGCGACTTGGTTCAACCACTGTTCGCTCGCCAGCCCAGTGCAAAGTATCGCTGAACTCTGCGGCTAACAATAGGCTGCGAAGTTTAGCCGAAGATAGTGCGTGGAAAGATTTCCACTATTGTGGGCGGGGCCTAGCGCTTGCTTCAGTGTACCGGCTGTCAATCACCTGTGGGGCTGATTAATCACCACATCCGGGCCTCCACACGCTCGTAACCTTTGTGCGCTGATTGGCTGTGACAGTGCGAGCCGACGAGCGCTCGCATCAAAACTTTTGGCGAAACAGAGTTGAGCTTATAGTCTCAATGACAGACCGCGAAAGATATTCTTCACGCACAAAATATCACACGACTTTCTCCGCTTGGTAAGTCTCCCCTCCTCGTCTCCACTCATATTTTAAAGACGATATACGAAACAATCCTTTTACTATTTTGAATCGAAGAATGTTCGAGCTTACAATTTGCAGCACCATTACAATAATGGACTAGGATCGGGAGAGGGAAGAGGTAGCGATGGGGAGTCGCAATAAAGACATAATTATCTAATGTTGCAATGAAATATATCATGTCAGGTATTTTACGGTACCTGCCCATTATATGATGATAATACTAACAATAATGTTACTGCTTGTGATAGTGTTAGTAATAATATTCATGATGATACCAATGATAACAACAGTGATACAGTAAAAGCTGCATAGTAAGACGGCTCAAGGGAGACACAATGTGGTCTGTATGAACAGGCTATTTTAATACACGTTTCAATCATAGACATGTTTTCAAGGTTGATGTTGTCTTTAGAGACAGAATGATCGATAGAGTAGGTCTCACTGTCATAATAAAAATACGACGATCGCATCTTTTAAGGAAGGCCAATCCCCCAACTCAGCTTTCGAACAAAAAGAAGTAGATTAGTCTGAAACGATCGACACGAGAACGATCACCCGCGCTCCCCTGAGATCGTCTGCGCATTAGCTCGGGGCTAATTTGGACTGGACAATGTAGGAAGCGAACTTCCATCTGCCCGTGTCAACACCTAGTCTCCCACTCGCTGTCCGACCGACATCAGAAGGCATTAGAGTCAGAGTCACCCAACCAACCACCGCCGATCTCCGGTGCTTCCCGCTAAAAACCAAGCGAACAAAAATGTCACACACAAACCCGAATCCAGCGAAGATTGAAATCTTGTTCCTTTTCCCTTCAACGACTACAGCAAGTATAAAAGCAGAAAGGAGGATAGACTCCTCTGCCTAATGAATGCCTATTATTGATATCTTCACGGCCGAAAGGCAGGGAAGGTGTAGTGGATTATTTGCATCACATGTGACGATGTATGGACTTTAAACAAAAAATAGCGGTCGTTTTTCATTCTGCATTCACAAATCATACACGCCGATCGAGACATTTATTTTTAAACCGTCCGATCTAACATGGATATGAAACCAGGCACCCACACTGGCGGCCAAGTATAGTCATACCAACGTGTTAAAAAGGTGCGAACAGCTTTGTCGGAAAGTCATTACGCCCCTTTCCGTTTGACTGTATACTGTACGAAGCGTGAACTTGAGCTGTTCTCTTGGATCTCTACGTCACTGTAAAGAGACTGTCATGTTTCACAGGCAGCCGTGCGCATACTCAGTGACGTAACACTTTTATGCGTTGTCTTGTTTTAGCGCGAAGCAGCTGTTGTCTTCCGTTCCGCATGAAATCTCTTCTCTTCTTTCACCGTTTCGACTGTTTGATGGATGAATATTCTTGGGTAATATTTTGTCTTTATCATTATCTTGTTCAGATAGCGCTACGGAGTGCTGCTGTGGTCATCGTATGCGTACGTCATTCAACTCTGTTCTCCGCCGCATAAATAAATAAATAAATTTATCTCTATCATGTTCAGATGGCACTACAGAGTGCTGCTGTGGGCATCGTACTACCACTCTGTTCTCTGCCGCATGGGTTCTATCTATCATCCCTCCTCTTGACAGTCTCTTCATATTACCAAGCAAATACATAGGTGGACGGCCTCTTCCACGTTTATTTCCAATCGCTTCCTGCAATATTTGTTTTAACCCACCATTTTTACGTACGATGGCCAGAGAATGTCAGTTTTTCTCCGTTATCCCTCTTTTTGTGGAAGGCTTAATTTTTTGAAGACCAATTCATTTGTTCTTTTTCTTTCCAGGAAACCCTCAGAATGTTGTCTTATTAAAGACAAATGCGGTAATTTTACCTGTATTTAGTACCAGTCGATCCAACAGACTCAATTTGTGAATGAGAGTTAGCAATTTAGGGTTGAAACTAAAAGAAAAATGCGCACACTTTGAAATGAAAAGAACTGATAAACATACAGAACGCTATGAGCACTGACGACTTCATGGTTTCAAAACTGCGCACTGTTAAATGTTGACCACTAAGAAGTTTAACTGTCTGTCGCAAGAGTGACAACAACTGAGATTGTTTTTTTTTAGGTCTTCAATATGTAATGGATAGCAGTCGTTGTGGAGCTCACGGGATCTGTGATCATGGCAGAAGCATTCTGCCCCTACCACACGTCTCGTTCTTGTTTGGTTTTGCGATCACATGAATACATCATTCCAAAATTATTTTTTTATATGATTTCGGGTCCCATAAACGATACTAAGACTACTAATACATGCATATTCGAGATCAGAATAGATTATTCATTTTTTATTTATTACTTCCAGATTGTTTTCTGAGATAGAATTTGATTTTGGAAAATTAAGAAACAATTCCGTGGGTAAAACTAAAGCTGAAGACCATGATCATGATGTCCTTGTACCCAGGAAATAATAATCTTGTGTTGTTCTTTCCTAATAATATGAGACCCCTTTGGCTTAATTCCTGCGCAGCCTAATTTGCATACCATTTACAAAAGTGAGTAGTGCTCATCCAAGCATGAATCATTTTCAGAGGTTCTTCGTGTCATATGAAAGTTGAATCCAAAAGCTATCCATACATATAATAGTCCCCCCCCCCCCCCCTTTTGACGAACTTCCTTATCCACGAACTTGCTTCATTGTGGGCGTGTTTGCTCTTTATGTTAATTTAACTATCGTTTTGGTTTTATTACGCTCGTAGATATCAACAACATTCAACTTGATGGCTTTCTGCAGTAATTGTTTTACTTCAGAGGAATACGTATGAAGATGAAGGGCAAATTCCAATCTTGACTGGACAATACAGCAAAAAACATCAATTATAAGCCCATTTCAATATAACTGCATAAAGACTGGACTGGATAATACCGCACACATAATGATTATAAGCCCATTTACAATATATTAAAAGCCAAGCACTGCAGAAGAGCGGACCCCATTGCAGGCGTGTGAGTGGGAGTAGGCCCGCGAATATGTAATTAGCTCATTAATCAACGACTTGTCAGATTAATGAGGAGTCTTCAGACCGCCCCACTTGTCCACACTCATCAGAAATTAATCTCCGACCTTAAGTTTGCTCGTGTATGATAGTAAGGAGGGTATTTCCATGCTCGTCTCGCGGGTGAGCTAGTCTCTCTTTCAGCCTCGATCCAATAGGAAGCAGCGTAACGGAGAGGCGACAGTGGTTCTGTCACCCACCTGACTAACAATCATACGTCACGATCGTGGATCAACGAGATGTAGGCCTACAACAAAGCGCTTGTAAGTCCTCAGGGCGCTTGGATACAATGACAGTCAAAGAGGTGTTAGTTTAAAGGTTCAATCTTAAGAACACGAGAGACTTGAACTGTAGACAAACGCTTAGGAAGAAATTGGGGCGATTAAGAGGGCTCAAGTTTATGATAATGCCATCAGCCTCCGATAACTTGTCAAGCATTGATCCCGCTTACTTGAGAGAAGCAATCATCACGGCTTTTAAGCCGGATGGCAATCTCAAATCCGCATCCTTTGTAGGGTGCGTATTCCGCCATGTCTATCTGGAAAGAGAAGGGGAGCGTGCGTGAATTTTCCTCTCTCCAGCAAGGAGCGGAGATTTCAAGCCGACATCCCGGGGATCGGCGGCTGGATCAAGGGTGCTTGCGCTGGCAATCCTCCTTGCTTCTATGGCTCTTAAGGAGGAATCCCCGCCCTGGTCCAGCCTCATGACGCCTCTCTAATCGTGGCTTTAAAACCGCCCGGGTGGGCTGCTCGCTTGCTCGATTCCCCAGCGCTCACTCGCATGCTGAGCTAGCTCCCTGCTCGCCCGCCTGCCTGCCCGCCTGCCTGCCCGCCTGCTTGCCTGCTTGACGTCAAGATACAACGTCGAGATGAGGGGGTCGGAAGTAGCAGGCGATATTAAATACTTCCTAATTCAAGAAAGCTGCTGAAAAAATACAAGCCTGTTGTAATATGTGCTGAAATTTGTTAAGGCCACAGACAATAGAAAGAATTTTGTTTGCATTTTCTTCCCCCTTAAATCTCGACGCTTTCCTTGCTGTGTTATTCGGTTAATAAAATCGTAGTCATCTTGTCTGATATTGCCGGAACATAACATGCCAGAGAAAATAAAACAGCGTAAAACAGCAAAACACGATGCTAGCACACAATTTTGATGACGAGTGACGACGATAATGGGACAATTTTATATCATTTTTCTTTTTTAAGTTTGTATCTTTTTATCGCATACACACAACATTGTTAATCTCACACTTTGTCACACTACATGAACATGCGTATACAAAACACGATACTTAAAGATAACTTTGAAATTGTCGTGTCTCTTTTGTCAAATGCAATTCCTGACAAGTTATGTAAAGTGGATTTAATATCGTACATGTTTATAACATCACAAGCCTTATTTTGACGGTAGGACACGATATTACACATCATACAAACATTGTATGGATAACAGCAGGATATATGTTAATCTAAATTGCCGTTATTTCCTCGGGTTATTTCCTGGCTTGATTCGGAATTATTGTTTCTATTATACTAATAACAACATTTCATGCTCGCGAATGTTATGTCGATTTTGTCAAAATTTTCGTTGTATGGGCCTACAGTATTTCGAAAAAGTAACTTATCCCATAAAATATGAGAGATATATAGTAGTACTTGACAGAGAATCTCATATTAAATGAAAATAATGATCGAAAAGAACAATATCAGTGTACATCTTAATATGACAATCAATCGGTTTGTTTTTATAGAGAGGAGAAACACATCAAACATTAACTAACTAACAAAACACGACGTCAGCCAATGATGGACGATTACAGATGAACATGTTTTATGTTTTAAGCAAGCATTCCTCGAATAGAGAAAGAGAAAGTGGCGATATGGGACAAAAAGTGTTGCCCATGAAGCAGAAAGCGACTAATTATTACGATTATTAAGGGAGGTAAAAAGTCTAACTCTTTTATAACTTGTCCGATTTTACTCAAACTCTCTTATACTCTTTATTCAAATTCTCTGATAACTAGTCCGACTTTTCTCGAACTTTCCCCAATATGCGGCTCAGACTATAAAGCTGTTATTATAATCAGCGCGATAAGATCTGGTTATCCTTTAATGTCTTAGCTTTAACATGCGATGCCACATGATGTGATATATTCTACCTGAACAGTGATGAAGGCCGCGTCAGCTATCAAAACCCCGAGACCAATTAAATCGACCGTGCTTTCCTGTGTGGTCTGGGCTGATATCGATGAATAATAATAATATTATGTTAAACTGGATTCAGTCAGTTCAATTGCTTTATGAACTGTAGCGAACGAACTATAATGGTTGTGTTTCTGTATGTGTGTGCGGTTTGGGAGGGTGGGGCGGTTATAAGCCCCCCCCCCCCCCCCCCACCCCTCCGCCGACCTCCATCTCCATCTTCACAATTTTGTCTCCGCCGATGTATATGTTAGTGGTGCACAGGGTTTGTCCCATGGAATTCTATGGAAATTATAAAAAAATTATCTATGGTAGATGTGTATTGTCGATGTTTATAATTATTGTTTATGGTAAATTATGATTTCTCGTAATTATCAGATGTTGATACATTCAGCGTGACAGATCTTGTTATTAGTAAGTTGTTAATAATTGACAATAGGCCATGAAACCATTAAGTGGATGAAATTACATTTGTTATAGTTTTAGGTTTGACTACACCGCTATAAAGACTAAGATAGCCCAACATTCAGACTGACAGCCGACGCAGATATCTGAATTACAATTCGATACAAAATCCAAGAAAGGTCAAGAAATATAAAGTCAACGGTATGCGCGTCGTTTTAGAATAGCAGTCTACAAGACAATGCAAATATGAACGAAAAAGCATTCCCTTGAACGAATAATGATAATGAACGCAAACTACAGGTATTCAGTTTGAATACCTCTATTTTCAGATTTTTCTTACATGTACATGAACTGTGTTGAAAAGTCTTTTAATGTGTATCCGACAAATGGATCTCCTGTCAATCAATACAAACAGGTTTATCTATTCATCAACAAACGTTTCCTTATCCTCACTGTTATTTGTATACGTATATAGCGTAAAATAGAAAAGGATGTATTCGGAAAATCATGAAAACCTACTGGTACTCGCCGCAGTAATGAGTACCTGATCATTATCTTGATGCTAACCTTTGTTTGACCTCCATAGCAGCAACCAGCATCCTATATTGAATGTATTTAACACAACATTGACAACATGGATGAGACATTTTGATAGCATTGCAATGCATAAACATCAAATACGATTCTTTATATCAAATTTAGTTCTGAAGTGAATGTACATGTCAAAAGAACCCGTTATTCTGGTCTCTTAAACTAATTTAATAAATTCGATATCATTACCACTCATGATTGTATAATTAGATATATTTCATAGATGCATGTTAGTTGTAATATGCATTTTGTATTTAGATATTCTTGCAAATCGGCGTTTGTCGCCATTTATCGAATTAACCATTTCAATTAAATTTCATTCCGAGCATCTATATCCTTTATATGATTATTAAAGCCATTATGTTGCTAATACAGTAGCAGGGTTATATGAGGGGAATGTAAATGTATTGATTATCATATAATTATTATATCGATTTTTATTCTCATGATTATTATATATTAGAACACACTCTGCTCTCGGAGTCTATTGCATATCGAGCATAATTATATTGTATACTGAGCGGAAATATGGTTAAATTAAACATCGACAAGAATGCATCGGCAAGTAGGATCCCGTACTAAAATGGACAGCAATAGTATAGATCTACACGATCTAGGGAAAGCAAGGCAGAGATGGGGAGAAAGGGCTGGGGGAGACAGAGGTAACCGAGTAGATAAACAAGACAAGGTCATAAAAGTAGTAATTTCCTTTAAAAATAGTCCGAAACTGGAGAAAGCCCTGCATTCTTGTAATCGGTCACTGTTCACTACTAAAAACAAACAATTGAGCAGAGAACGAGTTCCGGTATGCGGAGGACTGACGCCGATAGCGGAAGTGCTCTATGCGATATCAGGCTGAAACAGCTTCCGGGGCAAGGGTTAAGGTCCGTATTGATGGCGGTCATAAGACTAGTAGACGAAGGTGTAGGGCAATGTTAGCAACAGGATAAGAGTATCTTTCTCAGACTAAATGGCGGGAAGACGGTCATACACGTCATACATGTCATAATCGCTCCACCATATTCCCTCAGGTCATAGGCAGGAGTAACCGTTTTATTTGGGGCATTCTTTTATCGAAATAATGTTGTTTGCCATACGCCTATGCAATTTCATCGGATCCAACATCAAAAGACATAACAGAGCTTGTTTTTCGGTCTACTCTGGTCTATTCTGGTCATGGTAAGATGAATGGAAAAGGGAAGCGCAAGAAGTGGTAATTAAAACTTAGAATGATACAAACAAATAATGCTACTAAGTAGGCTAATGCTAATCGGCCTAAACCTAAACCTAATCATAATCCTAGAATCAACGTCCCGTATACAGGTCCAACGATCTGTTGGACTCACTACGCGTAGAGACGGTTGGCCGTTCTAACTAGACTGTCCGCAGGACTAATTAACAATCTGTAAGACCAACCAAATGGATGACACACGACACTTAGGATAGGTTAACACATAGACCAGATGACCCGCTAAACCCAAGACTCACAGGACCAAGTCAATTACTGTAGGAGAATTTACCCATTATTAGTTCCTGGTTTGATATAGACGTGTCCAATGACTACATAACGAATCTACGTCGCTTGCTGACAACATTGCTTGCATGATGTTCAAAATTGTGACTAACGCAGAACTTTCTCAGAACATGACTTCACTGTATCTAACTAAAATACTATTTATCATTAAATTGTCTGACACTTTTGTCAAATAAATAAGGAGGACATTGTTTTGTCAAGACGTTCAATTCTGGCAGGATTATGACGACTTTACCGTGGGTATAGTGGGCTCTATCTGTGTTTCTTCTCATCCTCATCAACACGATTAAGCGATGCCTCGAAAATGAGGACGAACTATCTTGTACCTGTCGAGATCAATGGCCGCAAAAACTACAGGCATGGACGTGTCGACTGCGCGTAATCGTATCTGTGTTATTGTGAACGGGATGTCCGTGTGATTTTCACAAATCCTCTATCTGCTCCCAAAGATGATTTTCTAGGGTTACGGTCGTTACAATAAAATATAAATGGAGTTGTTGTTATGCTTTGTTACGTGGTTTATGTGAAGTGATGCTTTTGGTATTTCAAGTTCTTGAAGACAACACATTTAATTGTATTATAGTAAACTTTCCATCCTCAACACACACGCGCGCGCTCACACACACACACACACACACACACACACACACACACACACACTTTTCAATAGTATTTATTCAGTTCCATTTTATTAATACATAAAGACCCAATTTCATTTGATATATCCATATACAAAAAAGGGCATGACTAGGCTACACATTATTGGATTACAATAAACAAATGAAAGAAAAACATGCAAAAAACACAATCTTTTTGTTCATATTATACATACATTCTAGTTTTGCTTTGTGCTATAATTGTCTCACAGTATAGATGAAATAGGTAACTACAAACAAAAAAAATCTGCTTATTCTTCCTTTGTAATAGTTGCACAACGAATCTTAATGTAAAAATCATTAAAACACATGTAATTTCATTTACTTGATAAGAACAAGTAAAAATGGAACCGTACAATATATCAACATATGCGTGTGTCCCCCTTATTCGTGTATGCTCGCTCACACACATGCGCGCACACACACACACACACACACACATACCACCACAACCACCACCACCATCAGTACTACACCCTCGCCATCTCAAACGATCAACTTAACGACTATGAAGGAATTGAATATACACTGTACATGAATGAAAATACGTCGTCGTCAGATTAATTCTAATGCCGTTCTTGCAGATGTTATAGCTTAAAATGATCCAGTAGTTGACAAGTCATGCAAACAAAATATGCCTCATAACAATGACTGATCCCCACACCTGTCCAATTGCCTAGGCCGGTGAACCAGGCGAGAAAGACAGGCAGCAACCGCTGACTGCATGGCTTTCAGGTGCCATGTATAAGTTTGTGAGATAAGCATTATAGAGATGGACTTCGAGCAATACAAGAATGTGTGCCCTCTGGAACCAGATCGCACCCTCTATTGTTTTAGATGTGCCAGGAGACAGTAATAATTGCTGTCTGTTTGTCATGCCAACTTTACCCGGCCACTCATCATAATACTACGTACCATATGATCACACTCATTACGAACAACACGGCTAACCTTCACTACCAGGAGTTGTGCGGGAAATAAATATCGACGTAATGATAATGAAAGGAATGATTTGTATGAATTCTTCGCCGCTTTCTAGCAGGTAGAGACTAGGTGAAGACAGAATGAGAAAAAGGTTACACGGGAAAGTAGGGTTGTGTGTAGAGAATGTGAAAGGGGAAAGAAAGAGATGCGAGAGAGCCAGGGAGAAGAGAGGTTGAAAAGGGATGCCACGAAGAGATTGAATATTATGTTTGGAAGCTTCTAAAAGAACTGCAGTGTATCAAAAATCCGCTATGGCAAATGACTCCGTCAGGCAGTTCTGGTAAGCATATAGTTTTCGCACTAACTAAAATCTTGCGCGTGGGACAAACTAACATGGGGTCTGCTGTCAGACCCCTGCTTGTTTCATAATGAAATGGGCTTTCGCAGGAACTGAGGACAGCTAATAACAGAGGTAAGTTTGTCGCAACTTCAATTATAAACGGTATAAGAATGTTTCCATGCTCCTTGTATCTATTTCGCATATTTATATTTCTCAGGGGAAGATCTGAAGTTGCTGTTATTAGTACCATATTTCTTACATGCAACTTTTTAGAAATAATATTACAGCAATGCAAGAACATATTCTTACAAGAAATGAATCAATTATCACGCATCAATATTATAGCTGAAAAAACTCCTGGTAAGTTGAGCCTAGTTCACACGTTCGTCATCTTGAACAGCCCCAATGCCTGCGTCAGGGCAGCTTGGCGCGCAAGGCTTCAAGTATCCCACCGCTGCCACTACCCTGCTAGCCACTAGGCTCTAATTGACACTGACGTCAAGCTAACCGCTTATTCTATTAAAGGAACCGTTCAAGACCGGTCCTATCCCGACAGAATCATTTAATTAGGACATAATGCTGACTGGTGAAAATAGCCTTGACATATTTCTCTCGGGGTTGAAAAAGCTCGAGAGCGCTTTCGGTAAACTGCAGGATAGGCATAATTTCTAGTACCCTGGACAACAGTGTTCTCATGATTCGTACGCCTTCAAATTCATATACCATGTAATGAGAAATAGTAATGATTTGAATATTATCGGCGAATATCAAGAGTTAAAACCTCCATTCTTAGCACCATTCCCGTCTGTGTCTAGTGCTAGTGATTGTGTATACATAGGCTACTGGAACCATTGTCAATAAGACAATGGAGGAGGCCATCTGCTTTATAGCAAGCCCTCCCTTTCTGGTGATTTCAAGTCTTAAGTCTCTGTTCTTTTTTTTCATGGATAAATGATGACGTCCAGACGACTTGGTCTGGTCCTTATCTTCCGTAGATATCAACGTGCCGTTGTTCTTCTTAACACCTACATCGTATGAAAATCCTCAACGTGTAGATGTGCCCCACCCCTTCCTCCTCGCCCGCTATAGCTGACAAAGCTACCACACGCATGACATTGCCGATTGACAAATCAGGGCTTCGCTCTTAACTTGTAACAATCTTTTTTTCGCTTTGTCCCGATGAGAAACAAATTAGTGTGCTGAAAAGCGGTGGCGATTGCGTGGAGTGTGGGGGCGGAAACATGCAAGGATGAGAACGACCAAAAAAGGAAATAATCTCGTCAGCTTTGGTGTTGCCCTATATCCGTGATGCACCCAGAGAGCCTGTGTGACAACAGAATATGTCATAGAGACAGTGACATCGGGCTCGTCAGTCAAACCCACAGAGCAGGCGTAATACTCATATTGATGTCGCTCTTCTATTTTTCCTACTCTGACATTAATCTTCTTCCGTGCTCATAGAGTGTTTGAGAGCTACTTTCATTCGCGAATTTAAAAAGTTATTGCAAAATGGCTCTTTGAATTGATTTGTCTTCTCGTAATCGTAACACTTAAGGGAATATCCTCCTTCTCTTCTCATTCCGGGTCTTCTTCTGGTTTTATAATTCTTCTACCCATCTTTCTTCTATTTCTTCTTCATCATCACTATGTCTTCTTCTCTTCCGTCTTTATTATCCTCTTTCTATTATCACCACCTGGTAAGCAGGTTGCCTTGCATCCACTTTTGTCAGAGACAGATACGCTTCGCATTCACCCCCCTCGCACTCATCGGAAGCCACATGACATTCCGTGTGATAATTGTGACAAACTCCTACACACGCATGCGTACAGCAGCCTCAATGTTCTTTCAAACCTCTGCCGGTAGATCATAGCTCACACTGACGAGGCTACTAACTACGTCGACGCCAAGCTGTCGCCGTCTGATGGTTTCCTATCTCAATACAATACTTCCATTAACCATTTATGCGCCATACAATCTGTTGCCCTATGGCAGGTATGTGTATTATGTGTGCCAAAATGCATCAGTGGCGAGTAAAAGGTCTGAGAAAATATTGGAATTGAGGCGAGTTTCCTGGGGATTAAAAGGTTTCTACAGAAGGTCGTATAATTCAATATCTATTGACAGTTTTTTTTTTCGGTTTAATAGTCGCATTGAACAATCATATACTGCCTGTTGACGATGTTAGAGAATATGGTAGCATGACATGGAAACGAACGGAACAAGATAGGTCAAAATGGAAAAATGATGAGGAGGCCTTCCTTCAGCAGTGGAGAGAAATGGGCTAAATAGATAGATTAGGTAGATAGATAGTACATTATTAAAATGCTAGTCGTGCTAGAGGTGAATTAAGAGGTGAATTATGTGAATGATGATAGACCTTTCCCCTGTGAGTGCAAACCGGAGATGGTGCACATTAGTGTATTCGTGATATATTCCTGCATCCTTGACCACGGCTGTGTTCGTTAGACGTTTCAGATCAGTACATGGACCACGATTACTCTATAACATTCAACATGTTAAACATTTGACATCAAATTCAGTGACATGAATATTCTCTTGATTATTATGAATGTTCTTATGAATCATTTGCGCCAAATTTATCCATCATATATCATTATCAGATTATGTCGGTTTGAGGAATTAAGATGAATTTACTTTAAAGGTTTACTTTAAATCGTGCATTTTGAACAAAACATACATGTCTGTCATGTCTGTGTGGGCTAAATACTTTTGGATGAAAAGGCATCGTCAACCATCTTTCGAGCATTCTGCGTTATTTCAATATTCATGACGCAGGTTTATATTCAGGCAAGTGATGACGTAACACATACATGAACATACTTGACTGTGTCTCTCTCTCTCTCCCCATCCCTCCCGTTATCTCTCTCTTTCTCTCTCTCTCTCTGTCGCTCTCTCTTTCTCTCTGTCTCTCCCTTTCTCTCCCCCCCCCCTCCCGTTCTCCTCTCTCCCTTCTCCCCTCTCTCTCTCTCTCTCTCTCTCTCTCTCTCTCTCTCTCTCTCCCCTCTCTCCATAGTGTCGCTTCCTCACCCCCCCCCCTTACCCCTTCCTCACCCTCCCTCTCTCTCTCTCCCCCTCTCTCCATAGTTTTGTGTATCTATATCTCCTCCACTGTTCGTTTCCTATGTCTATCCCAATATACCTCTCTGCCGCGTCCTCCCCCTCCCCCCCCCCCCTTACCCCTACCTCACCCTCCCTCTCCCTCTCGGCCTGTTCCCTCTCAGTTTCTCACCTATCATCCAAGGGACCCAATTATAAGTCAGGTTTTACAACCATGCTTTTTTAAAGCCTGAAACAAGTGCTGCTGCGTTAAGCCACTTGTCGTTTACTCATCAGCAAGTTTGCATTACAGCGACCACAAAGTGCCAGTTAAATTCAATAACGCTCCAAAACGAGCCCCTAAACAGATTTCCAAGCCATATAACTAAACTAAACTCGACGTGCTTCGGGTCGGCATAAATCCTCACCTGACGAGACCGGCACGGAACTGTCCCGTTTTGAACAACAACCAAAAAAAGAAAAGGGGAAAAGAGAGAGACAATACATCGTGGAAAATGTTGGAAAGAAAAGTCATGAAAACAACAATTTTTCCTTACTGATTGCTTCGGCCCTGAACTCGAAATAGTATTTCTACAATACGTCATCACCGCCGAGTTTGGGCAAAAACTTATTTTTCTTTTTTCGTCTCCAATCCTATTACAGAAAATGAATTTCTTCGTTCTTGGAAAGTGTGTTATATCTAAACCTAAACGTAATGTGGGCATCCAAAAGTGAAACCTAGGAACTCGAAGTTGAAAAGACAGTAAGAAATTTACAACTTTAAAGGGTTACTAAATTAGAAAAATAAGTTCCCACAAATCTATCTAAAAGTATCCACTAAAAACGAATTTCACATTTTTTTTGCCGCAATAAAGTCTAATTTTGACGAAAATGTGAAAAAAACGCACGCCTCCTGTGACGTATGAGAAGTCAAAATGCCATAGATTGTACGGTCAACAAGTCAACAAGTCAACAATAGACCATTTTCGTAATGTATTCACAACTTTCCCCCTAACTGCGTAGTAACGCGTTATTTCATTCACCTGTGTCTTGTCATTCAGATTCAATGGATGGCACGCACTTTGAATCTATAAGTTGTTGCTACTTGAACAAATCTCGGACAAGCTTTGGGGTTCCCATGGTAACGTATTGTTTGAACTGCGTGAATTAACTTTTTTATTCACGCCGTTGGCATTTGTGGCATTTTGACTTCTCATACGTCACTGGAGGCGTGCGGTTTTTTTTTCAAATGTCCGTCAAAATGAGACTATATTGCGGCAAACGAATGTGAAATTCGTTTTTAGTGGATAATTTTACATAGATTACTGGGAACTTATTTTTCTAATTTAGTAACCCTTTAATTCGATTTGTCTCATTACAGAATTCTTTACCACTGTCGGCATTTTGTACTACGTGTAAAAAGAAACTTTTGAAACTTGGGAAAATAATTAAAAATCAGTTTCAACTCAAATCAAGTTGAAATTGACACACCATAGAGTCAAGGGTTGTCATTTTTTAGAGAAAAGTCTTGTGACATTTCATGTATTACTTGTCTAGTAATAATATTTGGACTATTTAATGAGATTTTCAATGTCGAACAAATTTGGACCTCAAATGATCTCACCTGTTAATTCACCAGCAACTGTCATCACAGTGTCATTAATAATGCGTGATGCAGCTGGCAGAAAAGAAGTTGTTGGTTGGCATGTGTGATGCACAATGACCAGTGTTATGTTCTGAATAAATAATCTGATACATACAAAAAAATTGTCCAAATTTGTCCAAAAGTGAAAATCTCATTCAATATTCACATGATTATTATAAAAAAAAAGGGCAATTGATAAAATGTCACAAATCTTGCTTCTAAACAGTTTGACATCCCTTTGAGTTAATGTCAATTTCAGCTTGATTCGAGTTATAACTTATTTGAAATTATTTTTCAAAAGTGTCAAAAGTTCTTTTTTAACACTTAATACCATTTCCGTTATGAACGCACATTGCATACACGTCTTTATTTGTACATCTTATTTTTTTACGTCTTATTGTACATATTAAGGATAATTTGACAGAGCAAACTATATTTAGCCATGAAGCAGAATTTGGTCTATAGCACGGAAGGAGTTGACCTAGTACAGAAAAGGAAGAGGTTCTTCAATCCTTGACGAAAAACATCTATCTTATCTATTATTGTTTTAATTGAGGCATTTGGCGAAAGCTACGCGTACTTGCAATAATGACGTCATTATATAATAAACAATAATCGAGAAGCATTACTAAAATGGGGGAGGGGGGGGGGGCAAAAGCAGGATTGACGGACCTGAAAGGGAAAAGTACCTCACCGTGTTCGAAATTACGTATTAACATGATCTGGCTCCATCAAGGGGGTGGAATTTTGAGAATTGTGCGATAAAAAAGGGTTTTGGATGCGCTCCAATATAATGGCCGTCGAGTGAAACGTGACGTATCAAGGAATAAGACGGAATTGTTAAAGACAGTTTCCTGCGTCAAGTGTCAAGAGCATTGTTGCAATTATTAATGAGAAGGTCTTTCATCCTAAAGGATACCCACCCCCCCCCCCCCCCCCCCTTCAAAGAAGAATGAGGGTGAGTATAAGGTTATCGTCCTTTAAAGCGTTCTTCACAATTATGTTTGTCACACACTGCATCGTGTGCGGGCCATTCAAACACATTGAATGATTGAGTTTAGTGTTTCTTGTCTTTTTCACCAAACTTCAAGTCCTTTACCTAAAAAAAAAATACTACATTAGTTTGTAGTTGTGTGTATATGCCTACGTGTGTATGTGTATGTGAGAGAGAGAATGTGTATGCGTATGAGTGTGGGATACTGTGTATATGAATGTGTGTGTTTAAGTGAATGTTATTGTACGTGAGTATGCGTGGGTATAATGTATTTGTATGTACGTGTGTATGTATATGTTTGTGTACCTGTATGTTAATCCAGGTATCCGTGCATCATTAACGACACGTGTGTATCATGCGATATAATGTGAGCTTTTCATTTGTACAAAGACAACACTATCCAGAAAACCTTATTGCTTAGTCACTTGCGATATTCGGTTTCATACAGTTTATGGAAGCTCGGCGAGTTATATGAACTATGAAAGCATGTTGACTTCATTTAGTTGCCGTATAACTGTATACTTTTATTACTCCCATTGCATCGCGGTATTATACGTGACAACTTTTCATACAAATCATTTACTTGCTTTTCGTGATATTTATTTGATTGCGTCCATATGCCAGCCGGTTGCCTTCCGTTTCTATCAAAATATGAGAAATGTTAACAGGGTCACAAGGCTTCCTAAGGTATTCAATCTCCCCTTTATTATATTGATTTGAATTGAATGGAATTTCTTATCAAAACTGTCATTTGTATGTAGGCATTTCGTGCAATGTGTACGGTCATATACATTGAAAGTAATGAATAGACATTCTGCACATGTATCTCCTATATACTAATAATGATAAAATGTACCTACGTACAGGATGTAAAGGTATTGTGGCAAAATTATATCTTTAATTATTACTAAAATTGTAGTTTTGTATCAGTGATCATAACGTACATATTTATCAAAAACATTAATTTATATTTTGATCACTATTATCGTCGTTATAATCATTTGATCAATGTTATGACATCGTAATAACTGAATGAAAAATACATGTTTCGGATAAACGAGGTTTGTGAATGTTTTCAATGGAGAGAATCATATGTTTGTTGATTGTTTCTTGATCAAACTTGAATCTCAATTACACTATGATCTACAGCAAATCGCATTTGGTTTCTCTTTCATTCTTTCCGTCCATGTTACTAATCTTCTCCGAACAAATGAATGAGTTTGTCCACATAATGTTTGATTTTCATCACATCACTATGGCAACCGTCTCAAAGTTCGCGAAATGTAACGATAAAGCGTCGCAGAAATACTTGTGACAGTGTTACACCGCGTAAGGCATAGCGGTACATTCTTGCTTGCCTAAACATGTGTGGAAATCGCATGCACAATCTGCTCCAGAAAACTAAGTTCTAGTCATGCCGCCCTCGCGTTTGGGTTTTGGACCTATTATACGTTATAGGATATGGACACCCCCCCCCCCCACACACACACACACACACACACACACACAGCTTACTCTCCATTCTGCATTCAGTGCCGTGACCGGCGCTACAACCCCAATCCCGCTTATCTCTCTACTCCCCTATGAGTAAATTAGTCTATTTTCATTTTTCTTCCCTTTAATCTATCTTTCTTTCTTTCATTTTCTTCCTCCTGTTCTTCTTTCTTCTTGTTGTTTTTTCCTGTATTACATTGCATTGCATATTTCTTTGTTCTTACTATTACTTCATTTGTTCTTCTCGATATGCATTGGTGTATTTCTCTTTGTTCCTCCTTCTTTCTTGCTTCTTTCTGTTTCTGTGAATTTGTTATTTCAATTTTAACTGTTCCCTTCATGTAATTGATCTGCCTTACTTCCTCCGTTTATACTTCTTTCTGTATTAACTTCCTATCGACACCCCCTCCCCCCCCCCCCTTCTCACCATTTTAACCCACTCCTAACTTCAAATGTGCATAGCTTTACCCCTAGACATCGCCTATCACACTCTTAAATATCGGATAAATCAGAATCAGTTGCAGTCAATGCCTATAAAGAAGTGTGACAATGATCGCAGCAAAATGAAAGAAGAACACTAGAATGTCGAAACAATTTGTGTTATCCGTCTAAGACTGATGACAGTAGGCCCACAGAGTGTGATTACACGATATGACTGGACATGATTGGTCAATTCTGTCATATTATCATATGTTATTGTTTCATTGGGTATTGTAAACCCACACTGCGACTAACAACAATCACGATGACACATGGTCGTTAAATCGATATCTACAAACTCAAAGCGAGCTTATAGTGGTTTGTGGTACAATCAAGTTTTACTATGTAGCAGTTAAGGGTAAGAAGAAGAAGAAGAAAGAAATGGTCACTGGATTCTTGATGATGGTATAATCGTTCTGCCGTGAACACAGCTCCCATTAGTGTCTGATTTCTGAATCAAGGGAAGACATTATCTCACATTGATAAAGACGATGAAATCAAAGGAGGTCAGAAGCTGGGATCCACTTGCTCCCTATCCCAACGACAGCATATGAAATCAAAATAAATGGCCCATTGTCGCTGTCTGATTTCCATGACATCATACTCCTATCACTTCGTGTTGATGATTGAACAGTAATGCACGCTGACCTCTCAATAAGATAGACCTTTTCTCTCCGGGATACATGTATATAGAAAGGCTTACAATGGTTAATGTCCCTGAATGGCTTATACTCAAATATTTGAGTTGGGTGTATCAATTGCCTATAATAGAGGCTTGCGTTATCTGTCAACCTTCATTTAATCTACAGCCATCGTATCATAAAACTAAGTCGCGATTAAAAACAATGTGCGTGTAATTACGACATTCAAGTGCCTGAACATTAAAAACCAATCGTCATGGAGCAACCCGTTTAATGAATTGAACACGGGTGATTAAATCCGATTATGTAATGAGAGGTCTCGCTATGTCAATGACATCGTATTAAGCTGACAGGATGGCAACGTATGGTGGATATATGGGTGGGGTACGTGATAAGTGACACTGGGTTTGTTTTGCGAAGGAGAAGAAAAAGAGATTCTTCACTTTTTTATCATTTTTTATTATTCATATTTCTTTCATTTTGTCCGTCCTTGGTCAAAGCAATTTGTGACCACATGATAAATTGAATTCATTCTGTTATAGATTTTATGTACACATTTGTATTGGCTTTGGACAAAATAAACAAAACTATGCGTTAAAATATGCACATGACACATGAGGTAGTTGATGTCCGTCTGATGTCCACTGTGAAGCAGAATGTTTGTCAACTGGTAATGAAGTAATTTATACATGTCATGACTGTATTGGACTTTTAGAGGGTCAAAATGGTACGAGTAATAATCCAGAACCACTAGATAATGCGCTGGACCAATCATACAGTACTAAGCACGATGATCAACATATCAAGAATATCCTGTAAAATCGATATCCTTTGTGATCACATTATGCAATATAGCATTGTGGTAAAGTAAGGAGAATATAAGGACAATATTTCGTGCCCAACCTGGTGGGTATATCCTCTAACAAGATGCTTTGCTCCGTTTGTTTGTCCCTTCAATCTCAGGTGTAGTTGATGGGTATCTGGCAGGAATAATACTAGCTCTGGTGCATTTACTTGAACTAGCTACTAGCGCTGGCTAAAATTGGGGTAATCATCGACTACTCTGAATCCTATAAGGCCGTTTATAAAAGTTATTATTATTATAAGTAGTAGTAGTAGTTGTAGTAGTAGTAGTAGTAGTAGTAGTAGTAGTAGTAGTAGTAGTAGTAGTAGTAGTAGTAGTAGTAGTAGTAGTAGTAGTAGTAGTAGTAGTAGTAGAAATAGAGCTACTACTACCACTACTACTGATACTACTGATACTACTACTTCTACTACTGATACTTCTAGTAGTAGCTGTGGTGATATTAATAGTAGTAGTAGTAGTAGTAGCAGTAGTAGTAGTAGTAGTAGCAGTAGTAGTAGCTCTATTTCTACTACTACTACTACTACTACTACTACTACTACTACTACTACTACTACTACTACTTCATGAACTACATGAACTACTTATTATTGTATTTATGAAATAGAGCTAAATTGATTATCATCTTATCTTGCAAACAGACAGCAATTTGTAAAACATTTTCAGGGTATAGACAGTGGTAGTTTGAAGTGAAGTCGGGTGTCCCTCCCGGGTCAGTTTGAAGGCCTTTAATATTATCAACTTTACAAAGTGCCCATAATACCAATACGATAGCCTCCTTTCCCATCATAGAACTGTCGGATGCATTATCCTTACATGTTCATATTTGCATCATAATACTTCTACTAATCATAATGGACTCTCAGAAGAGAGTGAAACCATATATTGCCTGGAGCATTACAGTTTAATGGGGGAAATGTAACATGTTACAATACAAAAATGCACATTCATTGATTGAAAGAATTATGATAATCATGACGCAAATCAACAGTGCAAATAAATCTCGCCAAGTTTCTAGAATTCACATAGTGCTAGCCACTTGACGGTATTGTCTCATGGAGGGTAACACATTCTCAAGAGCGTGATGTGTCTTGTTTCGCGACACTTATTCAAGTATTTGTCTTCCTTGTGTTGACACGCTGTCGACCAAGTACCGATAGTGTGACCGATATCCTTGATAACACGGGTTGCTACCACCGTGTTCACACACGTCGTTGATCCGGATTAGGTATCATAGTTGCTGCGGTTTATCTATCAAGCCTATGATATGGTGGTATAACGCTTCGCCTGCCACCGTACGACATGTTCCAGGGTGCGCATTCGAATCCCTAACAGCTTTGTGCTTTGGTTAAACACTTTAGAAACATGGGCCAGGTGGGGTGTGAAAGCAGTTGTGGATGACATGTATAAGTCTCAATTGCAAGGTAGTGGAGATGGTGCACATAATATGTGACGGTATGTGGTTATATGACAAAGATACCTCATTATTGTGTATTGCATCATGCACTACTTTAAAGACAAACGTGGGAATCATGGCGAATATAGCAGCACATTTTTGTATTTACTTTTTAATTCTGACTTCAATCTTTCACTGAATTTTTATACCCATGTCATCGCTGAATCATTAGTACTCACGCCGTATGGCAAGGACCTTTTTTTTTATCAGTAACTCTAGCCTAGCCGTTAACCTCAGAACGTAATATTTTGTTTGCACATTTTTTTTTTCCGGGGGGGGGGGGCATCAGCATTCTTTCCTAGTTACGGTGCAAACTACGGCCAAGATTAATCATGAGGTAATGCAAAATAGCTTTGTTCTCGAAAAAGAAAGAGACGTTTTTGAATGCACGTCTCACGCAGATAACTTAACCCTTCATGTCTCTGAGGAGTTGATGTTCTACGTAGGATTATTGTGTGAATCAGTCGTGCAAAAATGCATCAATGATATATTATACAGACTTTAGATACACCTCGCCTATCTGCCACTCTCTCCAAGGATCAATTAATCACTTCTTCTATTTTGCATCACGTTGATGTCTGAACATGGCGCCCATTCGCTGGGTCTGGACCGTCTTATCGGTGGCCTGGCGCCGAATAGACTGGGTCGCTATCA
Organism: Arbacia lixula; assembly: GCA_963669155.1. Taxonomy (NCBI): domain Eukaryota; kingdom Metazoa; phylum Echinodermata; class Echinoidea; order Arbacioida; family Arbaciidae; genus Arbacia; species Arbacia lixula. The sequence goes on along the minus strand of OZ022584.1, from coordinate 73,179 downwards.
GGTCGGGTGGAGTTTGCACTCTGGACGGCGCGTGGGGCATGTAGCAAGACAGGCAATTATTATCACTTTTGCATTATGTGTTAAACAAACATCCTTATAATAATTCCCTTTAATGACAGTTATCTCACTAATTTGATGTTTGTAATCAAAGTTTATCTCCATCGAACAAGCGAAGATGGTCGCACACGATCTTCTTGGTTGCATCCAACGGTTAATAATGATAGTGCCTGCACATAACTATGTTTTAATCGTGGCGAGTTTGCGTAATGATAAGAACCGCTTGACTTTGATGAAGTTGCACGTATTTCTTGATGCTATTGAGTGTGTGCATTTGTGTATTCCCTCATATGTGGAAGGTGGGTAAATTCACAGAAGAAATCTAAACAATAAAAGAATATAGAATAATAAGTAGAACACAAAACAGAAATCTAAATTAACAGTTAACAGAATATTGAACAATAAAAGACAAGATAAAAACCCTTTTAACAAGGTTAGTTCAACGAATGTAGAAAAAGAAGAAAATTGCTTGACGATATGTAGTCGAATTAATAGTAAGACTTAAACTTTAGGTGAGCTTTTTGTGCATTTGGGAATGCCCATCTCTGACATGCACAAACACAAGAAATGTCTATTCATTTTCCTGGAATAAACGCATTGGTTATCAGAGGGCGAAGCCAAGTCCTTCATTTGTTGAAGAAAGCATGACATATTTTTCTTTGATAGTTAGACCATAGCAGTTTTTCTTTTTCTTTGCCTGCAATTATGATCCAGACATGACTCACATAGGAATAAAAACAATTGTAGATGTATGCTATGGAAACGCTTTTTCATACGAACCATTATTTGTTGGGATGTGTTTATTCTCATCAAAATATTATTCAGGAGTTTGTTATACTTTTTCTTAATATATAACATGTACAAATTAATGAACAATTTCATTCGACCTTCCTTTGATAATAATTAGCAATTGATGTTTCGATACTGTGGTATATATAGGGTATACCAAGATTTGAGTGTAAGAGATGGCGCTCTTCTACTTCAAATATGAGGCCGTACTTGAACTCGGCATTTGTCCAGCGTTAGACGGATGGACGGTACGGGGCAGTGCGTTTAGGGCTGGGGTGTGGGGATCTTTTCTGGGTGTGTTTGTCAGGAATATCGATTTTTTTGTTAACCGATTTAGGGAGAGTATTGAAGATGGCTAGTGAATTCCTATCATTATCATTCATATGGCAAAATAAGTACAGCATACGCGAGACATGATCATACAAGATATAGATAAAGCAAACATTAAGGCAAGGAATACTAGGAAGAGAGAGATTAACTAAATTGTCATTAGTAGCAGTAGTAAAAGTAGAAGTAGTAGATGAAGTACTAGAAGTAGTAGTAGAAATGCTAGTAGAAGTAGTAGTAGTAGTAGTAGTAGTAGTAGTAGTAGTAGTAGTAGTAGTAGTAGTAGAAGTAATAGTAGTAGTAGCAGTAGTAGTAGTAGTAGTAGTAGTAGTAGTAGTAGTAGTAGTAGTAGAAGTAGTAGTTGTAGTAGTAGTAACAGTAGTAGTAGTAGTAGTGGTAGTAGTAGTAGTAGTAGCAGTAGTAGTAGTAGTAACAGTAGTAGTAGTAGTAGTAACAGTAGTAGTAGTAGTAGTAGTAACAGTAGTAGTAGTAGTAGTAGTAGTAGTAGTAGTAACAGTAGTAGTAGTAGTAACAGTAGTAGTAGTAGAAGTAGAAGTAGTAGTAGAAGTAGTAGTAGTAGTAGTAGTAGTAGTAGAAGTAGTAGTAGAAGTAGTAGTAGTAGTAGTAGTAGTAGTAGTGGTAGTAGTAGTAGTAGTAGTAACAGTAGTAGTAGTAGTAGTAGTAGTAGTAACAGTAGTAGTAGTAGTAGTAGTAATAGTAGTAGTAGTAGTAGTAATAGTAGTAGTAGTAGTAGTAGTAGTAGTAGTAGTAGTAGTAGTAGTAGTAGTAGTAGTAGTAGTAATAGTAGTAGTAGTAGTAGTAGTAGTAGTAGTAGTAGTAGTAGTAGTAGTAGTAGTAGTAGTAGTCACAGTAGTAGTAGTAGTAGTAACAGTAGTAGTAGTAGTAATATTAATATAGGTTTTCCCGCCCAATTTCGTAAACTCAGCAGCCGAATTAACTATAGGTTCATTCAATTTAGAACGAAATTGAATGACGGTGTAGATCATCATTCAAAAAGCAAAATTTGTCGTTCAATTTAATTTTAGGAGCATGCGATTTCATACTTTTGTCATACAAAAATGTAGAACGAGTTTTCAATTCCAAAAACGTGCAAGGAGCATTCAAATTCGCGCCGAACAGTCTGCAGTAAGAATTCGGTTATTCAATTTAGTGAATAGGCATACATTTTTGACATTTTGCAATGGTTTTCATGTTATGCTAAATTGTCAATTTGTGCATTTCTGTTAGAATAGTTATATGCACAGTTTCGCATGAAAAGGTGATGTGATTCATAAGCTTGTAGCTCTCATTACACCGATAACAGTCGTCAGAGAAATTGTGCTATTTCTGACTTTTCTTGTAAGATCAACCGCAAGCTACATACAGGGCCTGCACCATCCCGAGAGAGGTTGCAGTGCAGTGCACACCATAACCCCTGCAAAATGAACCCAGTGGTACAACCATTCTCAAACATATATGCCTAGATACCTGAATCGCCAGGAAATCGACGGATGAAGCAGTGCACAACATTTACCATGATGAAAACAAGAGAGTATATGATGAATGATGAAAAAGATGAAAATGTAAAAAAACAAATAAAAAATACAGTAAACCTATTCTTATAGATCAAATGAAAACAATGATATCCATCATATAAACCCCCGAAAATAAACTGTATGAAGCAACGTATAGAAAATGAAATACAAAGAATATCAAAAGAAAAATATGAATGAACATGAAATAAAAAAATTCAAGGAAGAAATTAAAGATGAAACATCTAAAGAAAAAGAAAAAGGAGTAAATAATATTTAAGAGAAAAATACTAACATATTATATGAAATTACAGAAAAGGATCGACGTCCCCCCCCCCCCTCCCCCCCCCCCCCAAAAAAAAAAGCTTCACGGATCCCAAAAGTAAGGATGTGATTTTTTTTTTTAAATTGAATGACCAAAATGCGAAAGTGGTTGCCAATAGGTGAAAATGAATACGCAATTCGGCAATAGTTCCTTGGTGAAATTGAATGACAATTACAAATGTCGAAATTGAATGAAGCTCACTCTTATTTGAATGTTAAAACTAGAAAATTAAGTGAAGCAAAATGAAATTGAATGAAAAAAGTTTGAAATTGAAGCGCGGGAGTGACAAGTGGGGCAAAATATCCCGAACATGAATGCATGTTGATGAAATTGACTGCTGTTTTGACGAATTCGGCCGGGAAAACCTATAGTAGTAGTAGTAGTAGAAGTAGTAGTAGAAGTAGTAGAAGTAGTAGTAGTAGTAGTAACAGTAGTAGTAGTAGTAGTAGTAACAGTAGTAGTAGTAGTAGTAGTAGTAGTAGTAGTAGTAGTAGTAGTAGTAGTAGTAACAGTAGTAGTAGTAGTAGTAGTAGTAGTAGCAGTAGTAGTAGTAGTAGTAGTAGTAGTGGTAGTAGTAGTAGTAGTAGTAGTAGTAGTAGTAGTAGTAGTAGTAGTAGTAGTAGTGGTAGTAGTAATAGTAGTAGTAGTAATAGTAGTGGTAGTAGTAGTAGTAGTAGTAGTAATAGTAGTAGTAGTAGTAGTAGTAGTAGTAGTAGTAGTAGTAGTAGTAGTAGTAGTAGTAGTAGTAGTAGGAATAGTAGTAGTAGTAGTAGTAGTAGTAGTAGTAGTAGTAGTAGTAGTAGTAGTAGTAGTAGTAGTAGTAGTACTAGTAGTAGTAGCACTAGTATACTAATAGTGGTCATGGTAGAAGTAATGGTCACAGAGTCAGTCAATTTGTGAATATTTTCGCTTTTCATAATAGTTTTTTTTTAACCAAAAAAAAAGAAGTGAAAAGAATATTTCCTTACAAACTGAACTGAAAAGACTGTTAACTCTCTGGGTGACACTATAGACTAAATGACAGGGCATCAGAGTGTAGACTCTAAATCTACCAAGGCCTCATTTTGTGAAAGTTCACGGTGTTTGCCGAAAGTAAAATGAGGCTTGGACCACCCTTAAAACGGACCCCGGACTTACCCCGTAATTTCCCCGAGCTCTGAGATGGTAGTTTTGATTGAGGGCACCCACCCACCACGTCAGAAGTAATATGGGAGTGGTTGGAGTGATAGGGGACACTTTTGAAAGTTTATTACCTGAGCACAATTTTTCAATAACTGATGGAATTTCCAAAATGTAGTATATTCCTATTTCATCAATACTCGTTTTGACAGCAGATGATATTTGCCTGAAAACGTTACTGGAATAAATGTGCCTTAGTATGATGGTGATTATCATGATCTAAGCTATGATCTGTCTTCCTCTTCCCCCTCTTCCAAATTCTTTTTTTCTTCCTTTAATTTCATTTCTTTTCTCCATATTCCTTGTCACCCAAAACTCTTTGTCAACACGATGGTCTTTTTTTTGTAATCATCATGTTTTATATAGAATCCTTATCTAACATCCTGCCAAGCAGGTAATGTAATGGTCTTTAAAAGTCGTGCCTGGAATACGGAAAGGGTTGACAAAACTATGGGCCATATTGAATCCAACTTGCTGCAAAATAAGACTAGATCATGTACAGTCTCTCGCCAATTGTCGTCACGAATAAATAGAGCAGTGTTACGGTAATAACCAAGATAGATACACACCATGCACAAAGAAAATTGATGGGAGAAAATTATTAAACCCACATTTTCTTAAATTATCGACTGGCGGGTGTAGATTTTCACTCTCCTTTATTGATAAATTTTAACTTGTATCTCTAACGTGTTTCCAGCCCGTCCATCCATCTGAGATCGCTCGCTCTGGATGACTTCCATCGCTTCATTGAATGCCATTTTATTGTCAATATCCGAAAGAGATCACTAGTTTTTATCTGGCTGGTTCCGCTGACGTTTCGCGCGCGTTCTTGAGCGCGCTCTGTCCCTCCCTATTTCCTGGGTTGCATATCAAGCCAGCATGCTCACGGTCATAGCAAGTTCAGACTACTCGTCCAGCACATACTGTGGCCCGCGAGACGAGCCACAAATCTCGTGTTTATCTTCCCGGCTAATCTAAAAGTGAAATGGATATTTAGAAAATAGATAATATTTGTCGACTTTCACATTGATTTATTTTCACACGAGAGACGCACGAGATAACACAAGATCAAAGTAATCGAAAGTTTTCGAACTTTCTACTTAAAGTTGAAACAAAAAGAAGGTAAAACTGATTGGCATTCATGTAGGGACTATACTTTCAAATTTTTCATACCAAATTGATTATATGACGTCATATACAGATCTATTCTTTAAACACTCCCTTAGAACTGTAATACTTTCATACCAAATGGATTATATAACGTGATGGTATTTATATACAACTTCATCTACAAAGCTTAAAACATGAATAGCTTTATTTTTTTTTTAAAGGCTTATGCATTTATACGCAGTGAAGATAATCTTCTTCTCAAAACACTTAATATTCCCAGAGAATTTAGATAATTCCTGAAGTTTCATGAAAAAGAGATATGGGACTTCATAGGAGCAAACGTTTGCATGAGAAGTTGTCCTTTTCAAGCTACAACTTAACAGGACGGAATGAGACAACATAATATCCCGTCTTGTTTTTATCATGGCATGGGAAATGATACCATGGTAACATGACGTCTTCCTTGAACCAGAAGGATTATGGCATTATTGTTTAAGGTCTTCCTAATCATTTTAAGAAATATATAAATAACAATTCCATCAATTTGCAGGTTTGCTTGCTTGATATAAACCATTGATAGGTCCTAGTCCATGGATACCTCCATTGCGGCCCATTATAATGCTAGAGACAAACGCCTTTCGCGAAATCATTTTAAAAAGTTTCCCCAAACCAAATGACTTCCAAAAGCTTCACATAAGCTGTGATGTAATGGTCAAATATAGAAAGGAAGAGAGATAAAATAAAAAAAAAAACAAAGATATTTATTCTTTAACTCTCTGAATGCTAAAGCAAAGACGTCTATTGCAAAAGCGCTTAATATGGCGCTTAAAGAGTACATAGGCCTAACTACTTTATTATTTTGGGGGGTCATATCAACTTGGTTCGGTTTGGGGAAATCCCCGGGAATGCGCTCACACGCACTGTACACCAAAGCCATGGCTATCAAATTTCCAAGCGCGCACTTACACACGCGTAGATTACGTAAAGCGAGTGGTGTCTTCATATTCATTGGTATGCAGGATTTTGGTTCTAAACAACTCCCCTAGCCCTAAACTGGTCCGACATTGTCTAGCGGGCTAGTATCGGGCACTCACATTGAGAGTCCCCGCTATGATTACCACTAGTTGCTCTACCCACATAGTGTAGAACCAGTTAGTATACTGGAGACTACGAAACTTACTGATAACTTCATTGATGATCAACAATGAGTCTTAATGACCTTTTTGTGCAAATATTGGAGTCGGAGCAGAAGGCGAGGGAACGGAACAACCTTTTCAACGAAAGTGAGTTCTAGATCTAGATATAAGATTTAAGAATAATGATAGAGTGTAATCGGGTCTAATACTAGGAGTAGTAGTCTTACAATACGTTAACTTCAATTTAGTCCAACTAGACTCTAAAGCTTATTTGAAATCTGACATGATTTAAAATAAGCTTTAAAGTCTAGTTGGACTATTGAAGTTAAAACAAATGAAGACTAGACCCTCCCGTTTAATTTCGTTTGCATTGGTAGTATTATGCCATGCACCCAGTTTGATCTGGGACAGTTTCGAAACCGGGGTTAGATTTGCTGGTATTCAAATTAACTTAGTCTTAACCACACTCTGTTATTTGTTTATATTTCTAAGTTTTTTTTTTAAACAAAGTTAGTTACTTCAGGCCTCTGGAGAAAGGCTTTGATAATGTTATAAAATATATATGTAAAATGTTACGAGTCTATAAACAGTTCATTATAACTTAAGTGTACCTGTGTTTTGGGGGTCTAAATTAGTTTAGGTTGCTGACCTCAGCATCATCCCTAGGACATAGCCCTAAGGTTAGGGTTTAGATAACTTGACCCTTACCCTAGCCTGAAGTTAGCAACCTAATATGATTCATATTCCTACAACCCAGTTTTGCCCTAGGTCTTCCACTGAATAGTATATAACTCTTGACATGGATCTATAATCTGGACTAGTCTAATTTAGAGCCTAAAGAGGTCTATATTTTTCGAATTGTATGGCTTGTTCTTTCTTGCAGTTAAGAGTAAAATCTCAGCCAGCAACCATGAGCTCCAGTCTATTGAGAACGAAGCCAACAAATTCGAGCTTGAGGTAACAACCAAGGTAAGCTATGCTCGGTTGAGAATGTTGTTGTTGTTATTGTTGAGACATAACAAACACCTTAGTGTACAATCTTTTCAGGAGAAGGGGTTAGTAGTATTTAGCTAGCGTAATATACAGTGTGTCCCAGAAAAAAGGAAACCGAGGTTCTGTGTTCTTTCGTTAATTAACTGAAAAAAGTAATGGACTATTATACACATCATTAGAAAGCACGGTGTTTCTTCTTTCATTTGATACCTAACATAATAGATAAGAGTCATGCGTTGAGGAGCAACAGGTGTTTAAAAATTAATTGTCAAAATCAAGTTGCACAGGACAAATGGGCAAGATTTGTAAGGAAGCATCAACGTAGTGCAAACAACATTCATTATTCTGCGCAAAACGTTTCTGACGTCGAGCACTTGTCATTGCTTGAAATCAGTCATGCGTGGACAATTCATCGTGAATTTGGTACCAAATGAAAAAAGATACTTTACTCTCAATATTGCTGTCATTTTTATGATAATATGGTATTTTATGATTACGTTATCGACCTCCAAAAACGGGTTTCCTTTTTTCTGGGACACACTGTATAATGGCCAAATAGACTTATTGTTGTCTTTGGTCTGGTTGCTAGCTGGTAGATTAACATTTCATTTTGAAAATCACTCAATTCCTGAAGGAAAATGTTATTGTGACCAACTCTGCTAAGTGGAGATCTCAAATGATTAGTTATAATTGTTTGATTTATTAGGCATATTGTCTGTGGCTGTATTTAAGTAATGATGATATCTCATTTTTACATGTTGAATAAAAACGTCCATTTTTTATATTCTTCCTTTTGAATATTACTTGATATAGTCTATCTATATGGGGGAAAGAGGAGGGGTTCTGCAGCACACTTTATTAACTAAAGTCTTTCTCCCCACCCTATCAAAAAAAACATATGTCATAGAACTAGAATTTGTTTTTAAGTACTGAAATTGTAGATTTTACAGTGAATTTTCATTCATTATAGGTCCAAGAATTGGCTGCTGAGGAACTGGATCTACAATGGATTAACATGAAGGAGTCCATCTTGAATGAACAGCTGGCAGAACTGAGTGAACAAAACCAGGTCTGCCATCAGGAATTGGTGAGTAGCTTTACCATGAACAACATTTATACATTTTGCCCATTAGTATGCTTGGATGATTAAACTCTTCTTTCTTTCCAATGTAATGTTGTATTTTGTAAAATTTAAAATATGTTTCTTCTGAGTCCTTTTCCTCTTGTTTGTAATCTTCTATTTGTTCCTATTTCTTCAAAGTCTTCCTTTTCTTCCTTTCTTTGTTTCATCCTCCTCCTCTTCTTCCCATTGTTGCCTTTCTCCTGTTTGTAGAATTATTATCTATATGTTTATTTGTTATAATATTATTTATCTTAGCCTTTAAAAAAAAGATGATTATTTGTTTTCTCTCTCTTTCTCTCTCCCACTGTCTCTCTTTCTCTTTGTGTGTCTCTCTCACTGTCTATCTCTTTGTGTGCCTGTTTGTGTGTGTGTGTGTGTGTGTGTGTGTCTCTCTCTCTCTCTCTCTCTCTCTCTCTCTCTCTTTCTCTCTCTCTTCCATTACTCAGTCTCAGTTGAGGTCCGCTCAAATCGAGTCAAAGGAGGAATTCCAGGCTGAGGTGTCCGTCTTTTGCCAGAATTACGGCTTGACTGGGAATGGCCAAGACCACAGGCTGACTGCTGCCAAGGAGGAAGTGAAGAAGCTGCAAGGAAGACAGAGGCAGCTGGAAGAAGGTTAATTTCATTGTTATCAAATGAAGAAAATGCTGCTCCATGGAATTTGTGCTTGTTAATTTGGGCAAAAATGTATCAATTGGTATATAAAAAGTTAAGTTACTCATTTCAGTATAGTGTATGATTCCAGAAAGATGAAAAGTAATCATTATTATCATACATATTATTGCAACTAACATTCATTATACAACAATGTAAACAGGTAAATTTAACAACCGTTTATTTGTTTTGTTTTTTTCTTACAGTGTTAATGACAGGAATGATAGCCATAAACAATAGTTCATTATAAATAATGCTTAAAACATTTGCTTTAAGGGCAATATAAATATATTTCAAAATATGCATGAATGACATAACAATGCTCTTGGTACTCCTTCAACTATTTCATTCAGAAATCATTTCAGGGTACAAGCTTTTATTTTGATGAGGGGTTATTGTTTGGTGGTTTTGCAGAGCTGGCAGTCTTCTGCAGACAGACGGACCTGATGCAGTCTATGGAGGATGAGAAGATGGCAGCAGAAAGAGAGATCTCACAGATCAAACAGGACATGAAAGGTCTGAAACTCGGTCAGGGGGCTAGGGGTGGGGGCGGGGGTGGGGTTGGGGGGCAGGGGTGGGGGCGGGGGTGGGGTTGAGGGGCAGGGGTGGGGGGTGGGGGCCGGGGGGAGTGAATCAATGGATCATGTATTGCTGGATATATTAAAAGCCATATCCCTTTCAGTGATGGACAGATGTAGCTCAATGGGCCGTATTAAGTGTGAATGAGTCAAATGTGGCACTTCGAGTATTCATTAAAAAAATCATGCATAGTGAGAGGATATTATCACAGAACTATTTTACCACAAGAAAATGTTGATTTGGGTATAAACCAATTAATTTCCACATTTATTTTGATAGCATGAAGATATATGCAACAGGATATGAAGTATGTATTCAGCTTCATGGGATAAACCTCACTGTATGTATCATGTGTCAGGAAAAACTGCTGCTCCATAGAATTGCTGTTTATTCCTTTTGGATCTCTATTCAGTACACTCCCCAAGGATATATGTTAGTGTTCAGTTTGCATTTGATCAGAAGTCTGTGAATTGTAATCAGTCTCTGATTTCTTTTGTCTCAGAATTGGGGGTCATCTTCGACAAAAAGAAGGCAGAGACGAAGCAACTGGAAGTGAAGAAAGCAGAAGTAACTGGCAAGCCTCATTCTGATCGGGAGTTTAAAAGGTGAGTTTTTTACACCATTTCATTCTCCATACATCCCTTATGCTTCACTCTTGGGGGGGGGGGGGGGGGGGCAGAGTAGTTCCCAGACAGTGGGAAAATACCAGGGGCTCAAGATGATCCAGCTCCCAGCATGTCAAAGAGAGCTGTGTGAATTACAGATCCCTTGTAAAACCTGTACAATTCTTTATACTGTCATATACGGCTTGGCAAAATGCAGTGTTTCATCAGGTTGACAGAATAGCGCAGGAAACACAAAAAATTAATAATTTAGTGGCAGTTTTTCTAGTGTTTTTGTATAACATAAACAGAGAGGAATGTAAACTTTATATTTCACTGAGTCAAAAATGTGTAAATGTATGATCTATTTAATTTGAAATTGTTCTTTTTGATTTTATGTAATCAATAGCCGGTGGAGGGCTAAAAATAATGACAATCATCATTTGAATCCATCATCTCTGGACTGGGTCATATGTTTGACCAGGCTCTAGCACAGGGGAGGGCCTTCTCATTAGCAGCTGACAGATCTTCCAGGCTGCATTCATTTTCAAGAAGTAGGCACCTTAGGAGATGCTGCGTGGTCTGCATGCTCCAAGCTACCGCATTCACAAGCCATATCTGCTGCATCACCATAGCCCCATTTACTTGGTTTTGCTGCGGCCCATACCCATACGGACAATGACAATGACAATGGAACTTGATTTAGCAACTATACCTGAATAGAAAGACCACCTGCCTTTAAAGACCAATATTTTTGTTTCCCTTTAAGTTTGATTTTCATTGAAAGCAGTATTAAAGCTACCTAGCTGTGTATAAAGACCATATTTCTTGTCCCCCTTGAGTGCATTGTCTTGCTATATAATTCAGTTCAATTCAATAATGGTTTATTAGATGTCCTTTCATACAATTACATGAATGGCGGTTCAACAACTGTATTGATCAGGTTTACAATAAATGCTTGCCGTACAATGGATATATAGATTATACATTTCTACGATTTAAAAGTGTAACAACAGTTGATATATTGCATAATTATGGTTTTGAGTAAATATATATTTATATATATAAATGTGTTAAATTATGCATATACAACAGCTTTGGCAACTCTTTTATCTAAATATTTTGTGAAAGAAATGGATGAAGAGAACAATGGTAGGCGTAGCCTCTGGTTCCCCAGAGCTATCTACCCTTTGGAAAAATTGGTGATGCCGAAAAAATGTCTCCGCCAGGAATCGAACCCGGGCCCCCAGCTTTGAACGCCGGTGCCTTAACCACAAGACCACAGAGACGGGTTAGTGGCTGAGGCAACCCAGATCCGATTGACCGTCGGAGAGACATATTCTCGACACTATACCAATTATAATTTCCTTTGTCGGGTGTAGGTGGATTTTGAACAATGACAAGCCGCCATGCCTCAGCTGGATCAAAGCTATTGCTTTTTGATGCAGTACACGTATGGGAGAAGGTATATAAATGTGTGAAATTATACACATACAACACCTTTGGCAACTCTTTTATTTAAATATTTTGTGAAAGAAATGGATGAAAAGAACAATGGTAGGCATTGCTTAAATCAAGGCTCCCCAGAGTTATCTACCCTTTTATATATATACAGGTTTGACTGAAAATGCTTTGGTCAATAAATGCAATTCGTTCTTCACCCAACCCCCCCAACCCCTCTCTTCCCTCCCTCCCTCCCTCCCCGTCTTCCCCCAGACTCCAGGCAGAGCTGGATGCATGCCGTGACGACTCCCTGGAGGGGCTATGCCAGGCACTGCATCACCAGATAGACCAGCTGCAGCGCCACCAGTGGCAGCAACAGCTACAGCAGCAACGGCAACACCAGGCTGTGGCCACTCAACGGCAGCAGGACACCCATAGGAGGACGAGCCAGGTATTGACATTAACTCTCTCATTACTATTGGCATGAAAATGTGTAGAAAGCCATTGCATTTATCAAGGCTTGATAATGTAAGGATTAACCCTCATGTCAGATCAAGCGCTGCGCAATGGCACTTGTGTGTTGTACTTGTGGAAAGTTATCTAAGTGGCGCAAAACCAAAAGGAACTCCTTCTGTGATGGACAAAATATTACTCTGGGGGAAATGTGTGTATTATTGCACAAAAATGTTAAAGTTGTACAGAAAAATTTTCCCACTATTTTGATGCAAACGCTGTTCTATGGGATTCATATTTATTTATAACTTTAAAAAATTGACAAAGTGGCAAAAAAAGAGTTATGCTAGGCAAAGTGCTGTGCCATGGGATCTGAGCATATGTGTTACTTAAAATAGGGTAGCGTATCAAGGGTTATGCAAGAAATAGAGCTCTTAGAATATCCTCGACACCTGTACTAGACATAGTGCTGCTCTCTGGGACTTGTGTGTAATTATATTATTATGTAAAACTGCAAAGTACATCACAGACTTATACATAACTAAAAATGCAAATAACTTTTTGACGTTAACACCATTAACTCCCAATATAAAGTTCCAAAATCAAGCTCAGTGTCTCAACAAACAAGGAGATTTGTTGTTTTTAAGTAATCAGCAGTTTTTTGATGGTCTTGAGAGATCAGTGCTGGATAGTTGTTTAACATTTTAATAGCATTTATATGCATGACTAAAAGATTTGTGAAAGTCATTCTCAACTGTTCAATGCAGAATTGATACTTGTTATTGAATGGGTTTAAAAAAAATTCTACTTCAGTCAATTTTCCCTTAATGCATTTGTATTTGTATTGTAATCCAAAGCTGGTGGCCACTCATTATGCAAATTTACTGAAATAAAAGTACTAATGTTGACTATTTCTGCTAATAAAGTACTATTGACTGCAATTTATGTAAATGAAAGTACTATTGACTGCTATTTATGTAAATTAAAGTACTATTAACTGCTATTTATGTAAATTAAAGTACTATTGACTGCTATTCATGCAAATGAGTTACTATTAACTGCTATTTATGTAAATGAAAGTACTATTGACTGTTATTCATGCAAATGAGTTACTATTGTTAGGAAGGATCAATCTAGTTCATGCCTATCAACCAATCAAATAACTGGATCATGGAGATGACGTATTCAATTGTTTTTATATTGTAGGAGCCGAATGCTGCAGAAACCAGCTACACAAAGGGTACTGCAACACCAAGCTCAAGGAAGCCAAACCTTGCAAAGCTGAAGAGCGCCCTCAAGCGAAAGACTGAAGACAATTGAAACTGGTCCACCTTACACTCTGAACCATACCTACGCATTGACAGGAAAAAAATCAGCCTTTAGAACATCGAGTTGAAATGTTTAGACAACTTTTATTTGGCACATTGAATAGGACATAGTAAACTCCTGTATAACATCAATACCACATGCTGCAGCACCAGATTGTAGTTGTGCAGTCATACCTAGATCTATATTGACCACTATTTAGAAGGAAAAAAAAACATTGAACTAATTTAGAATTAGAAGTTTTCATACAGAATAAAAAGTATAAGTTTCTTTGTGGTAAACATGTCAATAATGCTCTATTAAAAATCACTAAGTTTTTACGCTGCACAACTTTGTCCAATTTGATATGTAATCGTGTTCTGTCAGTGAATGTGTTCCTTTAATTTTTCCTCCTTTTCCTTCTTAAAGCACTTTGAAACAAGAAATTGTGGGTGAAAGTTATGTAGAACATCTCTATTAAAATCAGGTACCGGTATAACGTGTTTGAGAACAAGGTGCACATATTGAGCATGACAAACAATAAGATATCAAACTATATCTGGCTTGATGGGAAGCAAACGATCTAACATGATTTGAAAAAAAAAAAAAAAATCAGGGGCAGAGAGGTGCAAATTGGCAAAAAATCAAATCAAGTTATCAAAAGAAGAATAAAAAAACCATTAATCCACGATCACTATCTCCGAATCTTGCTTTCTTACATCTACTTCTCTGCACACAAAGTCCTGGGTATCATGGTCCTGTTCATGAGTTGTACAAATCTCCATACCCAATATGGACAACTCCTCCCATGTTGCACCGCACAGCCATGTTAAAATGTTTTTTGCTGCCATTTCCGCTTTTGGACAAACAGGTCTCGGGTATGAGTGTATGAGACTAGCAGACATGACTGCAAACAAAATATGGCTGTCCCTGTGCACAGCATTATGGGAAGACTTACCCCTATTAAGATGTGGAGAATTCTCCCTATCGCATATAGCCGATATCACCTCGCGATACCGACATCTGATCGATTGCTCTTGGGACGTATACTTCCAGTAAGAGTTTGTTACGTATTCAATTCACGCAATAACGCAAAGAGTCTGTAATTTCAACCCTCGTAAATCTCATAAGATTTAAGATCTCATAAGATAAAAAATACCACCAATCATTCACAGCAATGTTTTTGCCTACCTCATCATTGATTGTGGATGGAGTAATGAAAGAATGTAACACAAGCAAGACGATGGCTAAAGAATGTTCGTGAACCGGAACTTCATATCCCAAGAATTAAAGGTAAAAAAATCAGAGCACCATACGCGTTCAGATTCAGAGAGCTATATGAGCTAGGGAGAATTGAGTGATGACAAGTCTGCACATTGCATTACATTGTGGACAGGCAGTCTGGTTACAGTACACATACATGTATGTAACTCCATCACCAAGTGATGATTATCACTTTCAAAGGCTTTCCTACAGGTAGACCTTTTCTTATCTTTCACCCATGTGACAGAAGAGACACTTCTTTTCAGGGTTTAATTTTCTTTTAAACCAAGAAATGAAGATTTTCTCAAACAATTCAACTCAACTTGATAAGTGAAATATTTTTATTATGCAACAACATATTGAGGAAAATGATCAAGCTTGTTAAGTAAAATCAAGATTTTGCAAACTGAATTGCAAAGATGATATACAGTTCAAAATGGATAAATATACCTAACTGAAAAAAAAAATAGGAAAATTGTTGTGAATCTTCACCCTCTAAAATATAGGTTACAAGCATAGTAGAGTATTATCTATCTTCCATGTCGGCACTGCTCACCGTGTTCCACATTCTCTTAGCATATGATAAAAGCTACATTAATCCTTGACATTGATGATCTTCAATTGGTAGAAATCATATCAAAACAGACTGACAATATCTTTGATATTTAAGAACAAAAGCTCACAAACAATATGCAAACATCTGTTGATTTTGATTCCTTCTTAAGGCACATAAATAATATTTGAAAATATTAAGAAGTTAGGAGAGAAAATTCACTGCACAAATAAAACATGTACGATAATAAGTTTCAACACTGCACATAAAACGTACAGTATATATCTTTGGCATACAGCTGATAAAATCCACTATTAAAAGCAGAATGACTTACACTACAATCTTCACACTGTCATCAATTACTAGCATTTTGTAAGAAAATTGACAACAGATTACCACCTCGCTCACTTCTTTTCTAACATGCATGATAAAAATGCTGCTGTAGACATCATGCAGTCATGCATTGCATGATGGCGGATTACTAAAGGTGCATTGGGATATGGCAAGATGCTACTCAGTTGCACAATTTTTTTTTAAATTACAATATAAAGCTTTTGAACTATCTATACTTGAAGTTTGATTTCATAAACGTTTTGACTGTTTATTTTAACCAGATATTCCTACCTCCATATTTCAGTGGGAAACAGGAAAGTTATAACTTGCAGTCATAGAAACGGAATCATATATGCTGTTTATACTAATGACATCTGAACTGGTGTCTAGCCTCATACTGTGCACTTAATTATGTAATAAAACAGATCATTTACATACTTTTTACGAATGAATTCCTCAAATTTGTCAGACTTTAATACAGACTGTGTACACCTTATTGTGGACTTCTCTTTTAACTTGGGTCAAACTTGTTTATTGTGCCAGGCAAGCTGATACTCTATGTGAGCTGCGTGAATGACTTGTGCATCCATGGTACACACTGAGTTACAGCTAGCACACAAGCCTGAGTTTGGACATTGACACATAACTTAATTAAGTTTCTGAACCCAATTACAGTCTTAAGCTAACCACGATAAAATACATGCGAATGGAATCTTTTTGATGTCCCATTTGTTCCAGCATGGGTTTGTACCCATGTGAGTGCCTGTTGAAACAAACTAGCATCGTACTAAAGTTCTAGGGAAAACTCTTCAGAGTCCCATTGTCATAAGTTAAAATGAGTTTTTTTACCAATAGTACGGTCAAGTTATGTCTCATGATTTAAAAAATGAAATAAGTACCTAATAAAACATAAATGCTAATTAACACTCTTAAGCAGGGTTTAAAAGCAGCTGTTTTCAGTTTTTAAAACTGTGTACCCTGACTCTCCGTAGACACTATATACACATTATGTAAAAACGAGAACAAGCAAAATACCTTTGGTCTCTGTAATAGAATAAATACTCTTTGTAAAAATACTCTCAGAAAGTTGGTAACAAAAACACAAGTATTTCAGATGGACATGATCTTCTGATAAAACAACTCAAATCTTTGCTCTTATTGATGTGTATCATCAATGCAAAAAAATAATCATCAAAGAAAGAGGCAAGATAAAATAGTCATTAAATATGTACCAGTACATACTTTGTTTAACATACAAAATCTACAGAAAACACAATCAAGCTTAAACATATTAGCCATTCAGAAAACAGCCACATTAAGTATTATAGCAATGACATCATCAAAGGAAATAAGAAACAAAGAAAAACAATGCACTTGGCAAGCTTAGATTGTTTGTTGCAGCAAATCCACAAGATATCAAACAACATCACGACAGCACAATTTTATGTAAAAGTAAACATCGCCCCAGGGCATCTAAATGTAAGGGAACATTGTTCTAAAGTCAGCTAGATTATCTCTACAACAAGCTGATACCTAGGACACATGTCAGAAATAATTCAACCTGAATGAGAAGACAACTTGTCTGGACAAAACATTTTTCATCTGTTTGACCAGGCTTTCACATTTCACTTGGGGTTGTAGCGTAGCCCTTTAATAATGTTTAATGCCTTTTTTTATTTTTACAATGAAACTGTACTTCAGTAACTACAACAATTTCTTTCTTCGGCAACAGGGTCTGAAATACTATCTGATATCCATTCATAGAATGGATGTCAAGTTACTCTCTGGGGTATAACCACATCAAAACATTTTCCTTATCATACTAACAGGGTTTGTAAACACTGCACAAATCTACCCCACAACTATAGCATTGTATCCTTCTGCATCAGGCTCAGAATTACTGGTCCTTTGACAGCAGCCAGGAGCATTAAGGCTCTTGGTTGTGAGAGTGAGGTTGAAGAGTGTGTTGGATGAAACCCACAGAGCCTGACTGATCACACATTAGGCCAGGTATTGGCCTCGGTCAGCCAGGAGCATATGAGACTCTTGGTTGAGAGTGAGGTTGAAGTATGCGATGGGTGAAACCCCTCTGCTCCTGCCACTATCAGCACAGAGTCTGACTGATCAATCATCGGGCCAAGGATTACTGGGCCTCTGTCAGTAGCCAGGAGCAGAGAGACTCTTGGCTAAGGGCGAGGTTGAAGAATGCGTTGGACAAGGCCCTATTTCCTCTGCTCCTATCAGCACAGAGTCCAACGGTGAGCGGATGGAAGTACTTGCAGAGGACACCCTGGATGGCGCTCTTTGTCTTGAGCATCCTGGAGAAGACCTCAATGGCAGCCTCGTCGTCTGACAGCAGGTAATCCCTTGGACAAACTGGTGACTCCAGTAGCATGATGTAGACTCGGATACAGCTCACTATCTCGCTAAGGGTTCCTGGTTTCCTGATATCCGTATTGCTTGATGCTCTCTCCCGCCGGCTCTTCACAGCTTTAGCAGTTTCATTCTCATTGGGTTGCTTCTTTGGTCTCCCCCTTGCCTTTTTTGTATTCTGTACAGCAGCAACATTGCTACTTTCTACATAAACGATTTGAACCTCATCCTCTCCCCATCCATGACCACCAATCTGCTTGTGACTACTGTGCCTAGGTATCAATGTCTTGCCCCAAACCTTGGATGTGTTGGAGGTTTGGTTCTCATTGCATTGCTTTCTTGGCCTCCCCCTACGCTTTCTTATGCCACTCTCCACAGCCACATTTTGAATCCCATCACCTATCTGTCCATCAACAACCCATCGATTGCTGTCTAGTCCCACTGCTGTCTTACCCCTGTCCTTGGTAGTTAGAGGAGTATTATTCACATTGCACTGCTTTCTTGGTCTCCCCCTTCCTTTCCTTTTAATCTGGACAGTGGAAGCACTGCCACTTTCTGCAGCAATATTTCCTACCTCATCCCCGCCTTGCCATATTCCACCACACTGGCTGCTGCTGCCGCTTCTGCTGTCTTGACTAATCCTAAGATGATTAAGGATCTCATCCAGGAGTGTCCTCAGACTGAAGAAGATCTCAGCCTCTGTGGCCTCCAGGAACACTGTCAACTCCCACCAGGGTTCCTCTCCATCCTTGTCCTGGTGACCCACCCCTGCTGCTGCCGCTGCTCCTCCTCCTCTTTGGAACATTGGGTAGATGCCGAGTCCAAGCCCGTAGTGGAAGACACAGAGGGCATCCTCCATGCTGGCTTCATCCAGGCGCCTCCATAGCATTGAGAGCAGTCTGCTCAAGAGTGGCCCACTGACAGTCAGACAGGCATCCATTATGTCCTCAAAGAACCCCATCAAGGACATGTCACTACTGTCTGGGGAGTCCAGGAGCTTGCTCAGAAGGGTGCTGGACAGATGTCTGCAGGATTCTCTGTAGCCTGTCACAAACAATTAAGACGTTGTGAAACTTTTAAACTTTTACCTACATTACTATTGATAATTTTACTTGTATGCACCTAGTGCATACTAGGACTGATCGATATTGTCTTGTTTACACAATACATACTACACATCACATGCAAACATAATTAGGCTATAGAGAATTTATAGTAATCTATTCTATATGATAACTGGACTTGTCCATGGACAATGTTAAGGCATTACAAACAAACAATTCAAAACTTTCTGTTGGTTTAAGTTTAATTTTATAAATTCCTTCAATACAAGTTTTTATTTATTTGTATCATTTACCAGCAGGCTAGCCCCTTCGACAGTAGAACACTGTTCTTCCTGGGGTGGGCAACATTTTTACATCATAAAACAATCTATAACTGATGACAAAAAAAAATGTCTCTGAACTATTTGTGTGCCAGGTGTGTATATCTTCACCAATATTGCATAACAATATGATGTAGCAGCATTTTGTCTGGCACAGCAAGGCCTAACTTACCGTCCTGGGTGAGGAGATGTGTGATGAGCATTGAACACTGCCAGTACTTCCTGCACTCCAGCAGGGCCTCAGCTAGCAGGGTCAGCTGCTGGTTGAATCCCTCCCTCAGGTCTGGGGTGGTGGAAACCCAACTACTGTGGTGCCATCCTACCCCTGAGTCAACACATCAAGACAATAAACAGTTTATGCATCATTTTTTGCAGCGGTAGCACACACCAATCCTATTGGCCAGTATGGAGTTTGGCAGAGAAGGAGATATAAGTGGCCTCATCATCATTCCTTCTGGTATCTGTTTGTTTCCACACAATGGGGTGGGATGTTGTCTTTCCTTAATGCTGTTGAGCCACACAATCTGATTGGTGACATCCCATTTTCAGGGTTTAATGGCTGTTTGAGGTCTTCTGCCAAGGTGTTACTTGACTCCTCCATGCGTTCTTCAGGCAATGGCTTTCCTTCCCTCCTTGCTGCATGACCATACCATCTCAGATCTCACCTGTTCTTTCTGTCAGACACATCATTATCACCCCTCTTGTTCTCACATATCAAGGTCTTCACATCCATCTCACCATCCTCATCTCTGTCTGCCTCTCTCTCTCTCTCTCTCTCTCTCTCTCTGGCTATATAATCATAACCTGGGGGTGTTTCACCAAGCTGATCGTAAGTTACGAACGACTTTACGAACGACTGGTGATCCTTTCTTGAGCTAAATGTGATACCACACTTTGTCCATTGAGAATCTGATTTAGCACAAGAAGGGATCACCAGTCGTTCATAAAGTCGTTCGTAACTTACGAAGAGCTTGGTGAAACACCCCCCAGAAACACAAACCCAAAATATGCAAAACAGTGGAAAATCAAGAAGCCATCTCACCCTGTATGACATTGAATGCCATGACTGGATCATAGTCTGTCAACACCTTCAGCACCGCTCTCAAGATGCCCTCATTACCTTCTTGCTGGCGTAACCATGGTAATGCGGAGGAGTCGCCAGATGGTGAGAAGAGCGAAGCAAGTACCTCAGTGAGTGGCAGTCCAAGTTGGCTCAGTATTTGAAGGATGCAGTAGGCATCTTCCTTGAGTTGGGTCTCATCAGCCATTGGGTCCTGGTCCAGTGAAGTTGGTTCTTGGACCAGCAGTGTTGGTTCCTGGACCACCAGGCATCTAGAGAACGAGGACAGGCCCAGCTGGACCAAAGTAGACTCGTCTTCTTGAGTGAGGCTGTGGTGGGCTGCACATTGACAAAACCACACAGTTACATCAGCATTAGTATAACCATATGATATAAAATCTGCTTATAGTACACTATCTGTATAACAGACCACATACAACTTGTACAAATAATTCCTTTGTATTCGTCTTTTGACATCTAGGATTTTATCAGCTGAGGGGGGGGGGGGGGGGGAGGGGGGCCTTGTAATTTGGTAGGGGGTCACCAAAATATTGTGTGTCACATGAAATACTGCTCTATGGGATTCATGTGGGGGGCACCTGGGGGGAAGGCACACGGAATTTTGTGTGGGGCATAGCTACGCCCCTGATTATAGGACCAAGATAACACCAACACTCATTGACTGGTCCATACCTTTCTGCATGGCAGCATGGAAGCTACAGGCGAAGGAACAGAAGACAGGTGCAGACTGGTGTATAGATATCTTCTCCAACTGCTGGTCAATGGCAGCAGTGAGCTGCCTGTGTCCCCTGAACGGAAGATCTGATTGACACCAGTCCAGGTACATGCTGCCCAGAATGTGTACATCTTCCACACCCTAACAATCAGACATATATAATGCAACACATTATGTTGTTAACAAACACAAAATGCCATACATACGAGTATGGATATATTTATTTTCCATTACCATAAGCATTACAGGCAGTATCGCATCATCATATCTATATACCACCACAGCATCACCAATCACATTGACCATAATCATTACCTAGCTTGCCAGCATGATTAAGCTCTTAGGTAGGCCAATGAGTCTATGAGCTGTACTATGTAAACTTATTCAATCAAGGGTACAATTCGCACAGTGTCACACTTCAGTCCATAGCTGCAGACTAACACTCTCAAACCTTGATCACCACCACCATCACCTTCATCACATCAATATCCCTACTACCACAATCATCACGATAATCAATATCATTATCATCGTTATCATCATCACAATATCATCATCAGCGTAATCACCATCATCTTTAGACCCATCATCACATTGTCCATGACCTTTCTAACCATCATGTAGACTATAAGCCAGCTCTGTATCCCTCACCTTCACCCAATCAATGGCTTCTCCAGAAGACACCGGTAGCACAGACTCACTCCCTGCACTCCTCTCTTCGTATCTGTGGCAAGAGAAACACAAAGAGATCAGAACTACAACATTGTCTGCCAACTCAAAACCTCAAGGTTATAATCCTTTCTCCATTCCTTGAAATGTGAGAATATATTCTAACTTTTAAGCATGCCAAATGTTTTTTCTTTTCATTTTGACATTTCTGCCACATCGCCTTTCAAGTGTACCATATATGTTCTCCAAATTCATCTATCAATGAAATTGTCCTATTCATTACCTTTAGATCAAATGGCCAAAATATTCGACTATTGCTTTAGAAGACAAATCAGTGTCATTTTTATTTGTTGCAGTCAGATGTGAACAAACCATTCTCAACAACTTAGGGGACAACTGTTAACTACCAGCACTCAGTATCTAAGAGAAGTGAGGGCATTACAGCATCTTGAAAGTACACATCTAACAACCAGCAGAAGTTCTAACAGACACCTTTTCATTAATGAGCACAACAGCTGCCTACACTGCTCATCCACCTAGTGACTTGGTGACCTTTGTACAATGCTTCAGTCAGAACCCTTGCACCTTACCTAGGTATGTCTGGATGCAACCACTCCTGGGGTATGACATTGTTGTTCATGTCAAGTGTTGTTTCCAGCAGGTGGTTGTCGCGTGGAGTATCCTGCCAGATGGTTTGTATTGCAGTCGTCTCATTGCTTCCACACATGGCCAGGCCCTCAGGAGACTGTCAGGGAGAGGAAATATCATGGTTAATATTTAAATCCCTTCTGTGCAGAACAAGTGCTACTCATTGAAACCTGCATGTATTATAGAACCATCAATGCATCAATGGGTTAATTTTTGTCCACAATCATAATGGTAACTGTACATGCATTTTTGTGGAAATCGTGCACAGATTTGACTCGTACACAACAACAATGTATCTACTTACAGACAATGATGGAGATGGAACATAAGAGTGCTTGAGACTGGGGGTGAAAGCACTCTCAAGACTGACTGGGGACATCGCAGTGGCAGGATTCCAGAGAGGAACACTGTGTGGTGGGTAGTTTTCATCCTGGCTACATGGGGGAAGTTGCGGACTACGCCCCAAGAGAATGGAGGCAGCACGATTGTGTGGTGGAAGAGTTGTCCCAGCTAGAGGGACCCCTGGGGCAGGTGCCTTCCACAGATATGAAGGGTTGTTTTGGAGGACACTGCTATGGAAAGCCCTCTCCCCATGTCCATAGCCATCTTGATTGGAGGTGGTCCAGACCCTGTGGTCCAAGTTGCTTGGATTCCAAGGGTAACATGCTCCAGGAATACCCTGCCACGGAACAGGTGGTGGATCACCTGGGACTGGGATCAACAAAGGCTGCTGAAGACTGTACTCATCCTGCAGGTGATCCTTCGCTTCTTGAGTTCCTCCTCCTCTTTGATCCAAGGGTTGGACTGCCTCTGGGTCAGAGTGTGGACCTTGAGGCTGCTGGCAACAGCAGACATCCCTCCAGGCTTCTGGCTTGGGGTTGATGTGGTAGACCCGGCAATGCTGGTCCAACATGGCTCCTTGGGCCACCAGCCAGGCTCTTTCAGGGACAAAAGCCACCCCCTTGGCTGCAGCGTCCCTGATCTCACTCCGGCCACACCAGCTCCCATCCTGCGCACTCCTCCAGAGGATGTCAGGCACACACCACATCCCTTCCTCCCTGCTCCAGTGACCCAGGGGTTGGAGGAAGATGGCAGTGGAGTCAGACGAGGTCACCAAGGCTGGCAGCCACACCTCCATGCTCCGCACTACGCCTTCTTCCGCAGTGTAGCCAAACGACGGAACAATGACAGGTACTTCCAGCAGGTTGGAAGAATCCTGCTCACAAACTGTTTCCTGCTGCACAAAGATATAGAACAGAAGTTGCAATTCTACCTTCTTTCGACTAAATTTAGATAGATATGGCATTTCAGATTTTTTGTTAATATGTTATCACATCTAAGAGCTACCCTTTTGAGTATTCAAAAGTTGATTCTGCTTTTACATCAGAGATATGTGATTCCTATGCTGTGGCAAAACTTACACATTAATGCTCAGTAATACATGTAGGTGGTCCATCTACAGAGATAACCTAAACTGAAATATAACTATATATAGTCTTTATATATATATATAGTCTTAAAGTGTTTATGTCCTTTAATAACTTCAACAGTGTGCATTGCCATCAATGAATGATAATTATTTCCACAGCAAATGCAACACTATTTATCACATTCAACATTCATCCCTTAAGTAGAAATTTACAAACGATTTGAATTACAGCCAACCAATCACAAGTCCCCATATGCTAAAATCTAATTGGTTGGGTGCAATTGAGTGACTGATTGCTTGCAAGCTTTCTAAGAAGGAAGCCTCAATATAATGACAACAAACCTTTCTCCTTTCTCTTCCAGTCATCAGGTTCTTCTCAGACAATACCTGACCAATGAGGATGGTTTCTGAAATGACAAAAATCAGGAAAGACGATTGTTAAAATTAAAGAAATACTACGTTAACAAGCACACATATATTGGGGGTCAGACAATCTTAATCATTTGTGTGCCAGATAAACTGGGGTTTGTGTGTATTTTTTTCTGATGAAAGACACATGTGGCACCAACCTGTACAGCTACACATTATGCCTCTGCCATACAGTTTAACAAAGATATGACATTCCCATTTGTACACCTTCTATGTCAGATGTATACATTTGTGTACTTTTTGCACCACATAATTTGCCATTGTTGCTGAGTGTTATCCTCGACTTCACAGCTACCAACACTACAGGAGTGTTTCTTTACGCACATAAGAGCCTGAAGAAGTCAGACTTTTGCATGAAAACTAGTCTCCTTGTATTGCAGACATACCTTGATGGTTAGCTGGTGATGAGGTGGGCACCAATGTCACATGATCACTTTCCCCCGCATTGTCCTCACCACCCCCCCTCCTCCTCCTCCTCCTCCTGACTCCATCATCATCCAGTGGCTCCACCTCCCTCAGCTCCAGCCCAAGCTCCAGTAAGCTCCTGGCCAAGCCTCCACTCGTACTGAACCCGGACCTCATGCCAAACGGCTCGGCGATGACGACAGGGTGAGACAGGGGCGACTCGTCCAGCTCCATGTCTGCGAGTCTTCCCGGAGAGGTCTGAGGAGAGCTCTGGCCTGCTAAGATCTGCAAGGAGAACTCATCCAGCAGAAAGTCCTGGTAGCTTCTCTGGATGATAGGTGGCAGCTTTGGCAGAACGGGATCTCCTTCCCTGTCCCTACAACAAAAAATAGATGAAAGTAGCATCACCTGTAGTAAATCTAAATTGATGTCTCCTTGTGATCATTGCACATCTTGAATTGCAGTACATTATTCATAGTTTGTCCCCCTCGCATACAAACCCAAGTTTTGTAAAGTGTTGCATGAACCCAAATAACAAGACAGCTCCAGTTTATGAGATAAGAAACTTAACAGTAATAAAGGATTCATGAAATGAATGAAAAATGTATTACTGTGTAGTTTGCTTCAATACAAGAAATATCCCTGTGCACAGAAGAAATCTGATTGAAGTGGTTATACTGTGATGATAAAAGTTGTCAGTACGGGTCTCCAGCCACTAGAACATACTGAAAGACAAATCGACAACAACAAAAAGAACAACATATAATTCCAGAGAGTCTTTTTCAGTCCCTATATTCCGAGGGAAGTTTACTAAAGGTATTATTACCAAATTGTAACAACACAACTTCATATTTTAGACCTGAAAAATGGGTACACATCCATGCAGAAATATTTAGTGATTGATGTTATGGCAACGGGTCACAACAGAAATTAAGTAGGTCATGTATAGATCCGCTGAAGATGTGAACTTTCGAGAGCATGTGAATTGTACATGTTTCTACTTAAATAAGTTTTCTGTTTATTCCTGTCTAAAAAAAATAATAAGTTTCTCCAATAAAATTTAAAATAATGATCAAGTACTACATGTGCAAAGATACCAAGCTTTACCAAAACAAAATTTGTACCGTAAGGAGAACAATTTCACATTTTACTAGGAAAATCATATTTTTTGTGAAAATCACACCTAAAAATATACTCATATAAATGTTGATATAAAATTTTTAAAAAATTACACACAATTTTGTTGAATGGTACATATACCTTTAACTCACTACTCTTTGTGGACTTAGTGAACCATGGTGAAGTAAGGATGTCAACATTTGCCATGGAACTGCAGTAACCAAAGGGGTGTGTTTTGATAGTGCCCTATAAGGAATTTAAAGTTTATCCATAGCCAGTCCTCCCAGGACTTTACACATGGTGTACCATAAACCTCTCTCTTGATTGATTATATTACCATGAAAACCTTCAAACATAGCCTTTCATCTATTGCCCATACTGCAGATTATGTGGGAGTCATGCTGCTTAGGATTTAAGTGGAGAAAAACCAGTCTGCACACATGCAGGATCAGTAATGAACAGGTGAACAATAATATTCTAAAAAGAGTAAAGAGTCAATAAAAATGTATAATCACTCATCAAGTAATTGAAGACAAATTTATTTATTGAAAATGCATTTATTTATAAACAATGAATACTCTTTGCAAAAAATAAAACATTCTAAATAGGCAATCCTCTTCACAAAGATGGGAAATGATACATACATCAAACACATACCACTGTGCATAACTGATAACAAGGAAATGTTGAAAAAAGACTGACGTACCTCTCAATGGAGCCACAGTCGCAAGAGGGTATGGACCGTCTAGGAACCACGGTGTCCATACCAAAGATGGGAGATTCTGCAAGCAAGGACAAGCAGTCTTCTTCAGAGAACAGCATGTCAGTGGTCAGGGGACACAGAGCCTCAAACTCCTGCAGTAAGTCATCTGCTTGTAAGGTAAAATATCAGCATTAACCTTTTGTCTCCTGCATTATCTAATCCCCTTACACTCAATAAAGGAGCTAACCACTTGTCATAACAACAGTTTCTCATGCTGAAATGAAACAAAAAATCAGAAGTTCACGTGACATGATCCATAAACTGATCTACTTAAGTGATTTATTTCATTCAGACACTTAAAACAAGGCTTGCGTTTGAATGCTACAAAAAGACATTTTAATATCATTTTTTTTTTATCTCTGCAGTAACCATTCTTACGATGAGTGTATATGTACCTATAACCTATCACCATGGTAGTTTACAGTCACATGAACATACAAATCACAATGTATGTCATATGGTTCTGTGACATATTCTCATGCTTGGCAATGGTGTTTTGTACATTGCTAGTAAAAAGTTTTTAAAAATACATGTGCAGTATATGCAAGACCTTCTCTTTAATACTAGTAAATGTTGTATTTAAACTTACCTTATTACCATTTAAATCTGTCTACAATTACTACTAATATAAGGGCCACCTATCATTACAGACCACTCTAACTTGATCCAATCAGATAAGTTTGCAGTAATTTCAGCTGTCTATTAAGTCCACTTGTCCATTAAGATAACATAATAGTGTTTCCGTTAATTCATTTCAGTTAGTATTTATTTATTTATTTATTTATTTGTTAGCTTTATTTATCCAGGGGGCTGTCCTCTGACATTAAACACAACATGGTTTACATAAATACAAACAAATAACATTTACAGTTCAGTGAGAAATAAAAATCATTAGGGAATTTGCATTATATCTGTGGACAATAAATAGTTGGAAATGTATCCCAAATTGAAACACTAAGACAGGTTTGAGTAAACACACTCACCAACATCATTTCTTTTGGCAGCTTGTCTGTTGACCTTTGACCTCTCTGCTGGCAATGAGACTGCCTCCTCCTCCTCCTCAGCGTGCTGTCTGCTACCACGCCCAGCAGGGTCTTGATGACCACTAGTCCAGAGTTCTTTGTATCTCCTTGCCTTGTCCCTTGCCCTCAACCTCTCACTCCTCCTAGTACCCTCCCTCACAGGAGGCTTGGTGTTCCTCCTTCTGCTCTCCCTCACAGGAGGCTTGGTGTTCCTCCTTCTGCTCTGCCCTGCACTAGAACCGGTACCTCCTCTATTACCTCTAGCTGCACCTCTTCTTGTACCTCTTCTGTTTCCTCTGAACGAGACTGCAAGACCCTCTTTCACACTGATCTTGTCACTACCACATGGCACGTTGCCTGCAGTCTCGATCCCTTCATCATAAAGACTTGCATCGCCTAGTATAGGTTGCATATTATGTGGACTACTTATCTCTGTGATCAAATTGTTGTTCTTGTCACGTTGTAAGTCACAGCTGCTGTCACCATGCTGGTATTTATCAGCTATGTCCAGGTAGGACCCAATCTGACTGAGGTAGTCACTGATGTTGACTGCGCTACTGTCCGCAATGGTGAAATCTGGATTTACAGATTTTGAGCAGCCCGGCCTGAATGTTTTAGCTTGTGTTGTCTGCAGCAAGTCTGAATCGGGGATAACGTTGACTATAGTGTTAACATCTGGATGATTCTTACATTTCCGGGGCCTTCCAACCTGTTTTGGTTGGGCATGCTGTTTGATAGGGGGTCGAGGATTGCCCCTGGAAGTAGCAGCATTTTTCACCTCTTTGGGTATCCCGCTTTGCTCCACTTTTTTGCTCTGGCAGAAACATCTCAACACTCTTGGATTCCCTCCTTGTGCTCTTTTGCTGTCCTTTCGGCTTTTATTACAGCTGCATAGACTATTCTGGTTCCGTCCAAGGTTTCTTTGCTTTCGCCCATGATGACAGACTGGAGACATATCTGCTGCTTTGCTGATTCTTCCAGAGCCCTTCTTCTTCGCAGCACATGATAAACGAATATATACCTTTGTTTTTGTATTTTCTTTTGCCTTACGCTTTGGCGATCTCTCATCTTTCCTGAGTCGACCCACATTTTTAGGTTGGACCACAGTCTTTATGTGACTACCTCCTTTAGACTTTGCATCACATTCAACTTTGTTTTTCCTATTCTTCAGCACAGGCCTCCCCTTCGCAGCAGACTTTCGTTGTTGCTCTTTCGAAGCGACATTGAAGCGCACTCTCTTCAATACTTTTGAATTTGACTTTGAATTGTTAATCTTTTCTTTTACCTTACGCTTTGGTAATCTACAGTCTTTCTTGGGTCGACCCACTCTTTTAGGTTGGACCACGGTCTTTATGTGACTACCTCCTTTACACTTTGCTTTACATTCAATTGTGCTTTTCCTATTCTTCAACATAGGCCTCCCCTTTGCAGTAGACTTTCGTTGCTGCTCTTTAGGAACGATACAGAAGCGCACTCTCTTCAATGCTTTTGAATTTGACTTTGATTTGTTCATGTTTTGTCCGTGGGCAGCATTGGCACCATCATGTTTTCTCTTCAATGCTCTGCTACATTTCTCCTTACAAATATCCTTTTTTGTTGCTGGTCTGGATCCCGGTCTCTGTTGCACCAAATTACCTGTGATTATGCATTTTGTCTGTGTTTTGGTATCCGCATATGCTGTTTTGGTGGAAGAGTTCTGCTTTGGCTGCAATCCTGTTGTCCTTCTTTTTGGTTTCTGGTAATATGTCTGCTCCACTGATGCTAGTGCTTCTGCAAAACTAATGCCCTTTTTCCTTTGCTTTGCTGCTGGGTTGCCATAATCTTTTACGGGCCCTTGCTTTTTGTTTCTGCTCAAGAGCGTTTCCTTAGAGGAAGCACACTTCTTCATGTTGCCAATGTCATGCTTGCATTTTGCTGCAGTGCTCTTGTCCAGTTTCGAGAGCACTGCTTTGCTTCTGCTGGGTTTGCTGTTCAATGTATTCGTTGCAATACACCTTTTCATGGTAACCTTCTTTTGCTTGCCAACACTGCCCTTATCCTCTTTAGAATATCCTGCTTTGCTTTTGCTGATTTGGCTAATCAATTTGTTCTCTGCAGCAACACATCTGTTGGCCCTATCACGATCCTGTTGCTTGCCTTTCTCTTGGCACAAATGCAGTTCCATGTGCCACCCTTCTTTCCTCTTGATAAGTGTGCCAGTCAGAGCTTCCTTTGCAGTGACATGATTCTTGGCAACCCGTTTCTGGCATCTGTTATGATTTGCTACATTTCTCTTTCCATTCTTCTCCCTATCACATGCTGTACTTCCTGTGTCCTTTGCTCTACTCCTGACACGCTGTTGCTTCTGCACTCCCCGCCTCTTGCATAACTGTCTTTTCTGATCTGCCATATTTCTTGTCAGTGTTGTTGTGGCAGGTTGACTTGCATCTGATTCAGAAGCCATCCTCGATGCAGCTCTCACTGGTTTCATCTCGCAGATAAAGTGATGGACTAACCTCCCCTGGTTGTACCACTCGCTAAACTCCATCAGATGCAGGAGTGTTTTATCCAAGATGTAGTCCCTAAGACGTCCAGGAAGCCTGTGTCTCCTTGTAGGAGCCTTCCACGACTTCAGCAGCTCCTCGCAAGTCTTTCTCTTCAAGACCCTCCCGCTGGCTTTAACACCCTGGTGCACAGCACAACAAACACCTTTGGGTGCCCTTTGCGGTCTGCAGTACTCACATGGCGTATAATGTCCCAGAGATCTTACTGTTCCGACCCTGGTTAGTTTAAAGTCTTTTAGAACCACTCGAAGCTTTCTGAGCAGCAATGGGGCGTCTTTTGCAGCATGAGATGCAACTGCTGTCCGTGTCTGCTCTCCATCCTTGATGCTTGTAGGGTACTCCTCCAACATATTTCTCTGCTGCAATCCAGGATAACTATGATTAAAGACAAGTACAGAAAAATATAAATTAATCAAAACACGATTGCACATACAGAAAAATGTACCTTCAAGGAGATTCAAGCAAAATGACAGGGACAGAACTTTGTTGTTTACATTAAGATTTAAATACTTTACTCAGATTACGAAACTTCAAAAGAATTGTATTCAGCAACCTGAATCAACATTATCAATATTTCAAGAAAAACAAACATGTTCACCTAATGTTAGATCACAACAAAAAAACTTAAGTTTAAATTGAGTTGTTAATCATTTATTTAGTCCAATTTTCTTCTACGACTTTGAACACTTTAATAAACATTAACTTTATTGATGAAAATATCAAGATACACTACAGCTGAAAAGAATTGCCATCGGGTAATGGGAAAGGGGAAAAAAGGGAAGGGGCCGTAGTTTTAAACCTTGGTATATTTTGTCCAGTTCAGCATAAAACATAATGCTTTAGCCTAGTAAAAAGCATGTTTCATGCTAAACTAGACAAAATATAACACGGTTTAAAACTGCGGCCCCTTCCCTTTTAGTTTCTTCCCTTTCCCTTTACCATGTCAATTCCTTTGAGCTACAGTGTATATCATCACGTTTCATTTACTTTTTAATCTTATTCATAAGCTTAGTATGTAGCCTTCTTAGGCTTGAGAGTCTAGTGTTAGTAATATGAATTATAGAATGTCAATCACCGATTTTTGTAGATTACAATTAATTTCTGACCCTACCTTTAACTTTGAGCTCGTCCATGCAGTTGAACTTTGAGAGACATGTGACGTCACTGAAGCATGAACTTATGAAGTACATCTAGCTTGAGATGTTTCATGATCAGCATCCACTTCACATCCGATACATCCGGATCGCAGTGGTAGCACCTCGATTATTACTACTGCTCCTAACTTCTTGTAGTGCTAGTGAAGGACCCTAAACTTCAACGTTTAGTCTTTCTTATTTGAAGATTACAGTTTAACTTTCGGACAATTGTTTGGCAGTGCAGATAATGCAATATGAAAACCCTGTATTAGCCATAGAGAACGTCTCAGAAAAGTGAAAGACTCGGTCTCGACTTGAGTTTTGTCTTTAAAGTCGAAGTAATGTGCGAACAATTAATGTGAATATCGCGGGATATTAGTCAGAAAACGAGTAAACGTTGCTGCTCTATGTCCACAGCAAGCAAAGTTCCGAGCAACTCTCCGAAAATACAAGCTACATCGGGCGGTAAATACTTCATTTGTCGAGTATCGCCTGCTGGTTAATGTTGCGATCTTCTCGATCTCACGTCACGTACATGTATGTACGTACGTGCAATGAGTCTGACACGTGCAATACGTTGCACGCATGATTGATTATCGAGCAAAACAATAACAGGCGCTCCGGCACGGGGGGGGGGGGGGGGGGGGGGGGGGGAGGCTGAAGCTACAGGATGCTTTTTTCCATTTTTGGCTAATACATACCCCCTCTCACCTCTGGACATATAACATAGGCCGAGGTAGCCTAGTTACTATTTACTAAGCTGATGAGCGCATGGTCACGTACCTAGTCTGTTAACAACTGTCTGGT
This sequence comes from Arbacia lixula, assembly GCA_963669155.1. Taxonomy (NCBI): domain Eukaryota; kingdom Metazoa; phylum Echinodermata; class Echinoidea; order Arbacioida; family Arbaciidae; genus Arbacia; species Arbacia lixula. The sequence continues at coordinate 40,903 of OZ022584.1, read as the reverse complement.
AATACAGACTAGGCCTACTCCCTCTGACTGCCCTGGATCCTCCTCCTCGTGCCTCGCTGCTCCAAAGAGGATCCAGGGCAGTCAGAAGGATTATGGGGCCTAGTACAGACTCAGTCGTGACCGTGCTCTCCTCAGCCCAGTAACTACGTTAAAGATTGTCCGTCCCTTTTGCAAGCTTAAAATTTGAAATCATTTATCACGATCGTAAATTGAAGAAAGTGTGATTCAAGACCATTTCTAAGAATATAGCATGTTGAAGTTTTCTGTGTATGTAAAAATTTCAGCCGTTGAATTTCAAACTGACTTTTTTCGTACTCCGAAAAAAGTATGTCTTTGTTACAATATCTATGTGGTTATTATGCATGTGTGAAATCCTAATTTTATGAGTAATTACCAAACTTTGGAAATGATTCCTTCTATAGAACATTTTTTTCATAATGCGTTTTATAGTTTAATAAACAGATTAATCAATTGTATTGGGCAGAGGATCAATGGGTGCTGTAATTTATTGTTTCAATAATTGAGGTTTCAATCAATGGATTATTTGACAAGCTTCTGCTCTGTGATGTAATCATGGTCACTGCTCCTTGAGAAGTCTATAGCGCAAGCACATCAGAAGGAGAGAACAGTGATTGGTGCATGTGCCAATGGATAGTAAAACATTCACAAACTTTGTAATAGTTGTATGATTTTCCTCCCAACGGTTTTGTTTTGATTCCCAGGGTTCTGCAACTCATTTTTGGACTGGGGACTATCTTAAACTTTAACACATATTTGTCAATTATGTTTCATTAATACCAAAAGTGTATGATCATCATGACATTGATGTTTTATTAAGAATAGTATTTGTCTCTCCACACTCAAAGCTATTCAGATCATTAAGTTTGTAATTCAATCAATATAAAGATAAGGTGTAAACAGGATTATGTTATTTCTTGGTCTGATGATGAAACGAATTCCTTGTTTTTGCAGCACAATAATGAAAATACCCCTCACTGGTGACGTTGAGCTTGTATGGAAATATCATGTACACGTATCCCAAGAATCCTAGAGAATTTGTCTACAAAATGAATCCAGAGAAAAACATACAGAGAGACAACAGAGAAGATTTTGTTTACATAAAACATACCCACTAGGTGAGATGTTTTATTGAGTAATACATGATAAATAACCACCACATACCTGAATATCAACAAACAAAATCAATTGAAAGAACCAGTTCAAACATTGTTCATAAACTAAATATGAAAGATAAAAAGATGAATATCATTCTAAAACTTTTTTTAGAAATCACAAAAAACGTGGAAGTAGATTCTTTGTCTTAAGATATTGCAAATTCAATTAAGACTTCATATTAGATGTACCAAATTACAGTGCACAAGCATAATAATCAATTTCCAAACAGGACTCGTCTGGTGAAAAAGACTAACTTTCTGGTAATCCAGAGGTGCATTTCATCAAGCCAGAAAAATCTCTTAATACTGATGAAATCAATTATAAGCTAAAAACTCATGGATTCAATTCCCAACAAATCAATTATAAACTCAAATCTACTTAGAAGATGAACCACCCCCCCCCCCCCCCCCACCACCACAGGTTTTTCACATGGAAGGTAGTTTTATACAAAGTATTAGGAGAACCTCTTTGTAAATTCCTTCAAAGAAATGCATGTATTTGTTGAAAGAATGAAATCCTGATAAGATCTTCAATCTAAAAAACAAAGTGGCAAAATCAGAGGAACAGACATACTTCATAAGAAAGTTATGTGCGTCTAATATTCATGCTTTTTCCCACTAGCCATGTAATCTAACTCTCCAAAGTAAACAGACAATTGAGTCATGCTGTGGGTATTGTCTTGTTCAGGCATAAATGCGCCATGAGATTAAGTCAAAGTGCAAATGGAATTTCAAGTGCTTGCCCACTCTGAAAGAGAACCTAGAGGAGCATAGGTATGCAATAAAAGCACAGTAATCATGAAGCAGAAAAGCAGAGTCCCTTTAGTCCTTCTCTATCCTTCATGTGCTATTACAGCTCCATTGGATATTTCACAGTACAAAATGACGGCCCCTTAATCATAAGCCCATATCATATATATATATTAATCATGGTCCTATGACAGAAACCCCCTCATCCTAAATATATATATATATATATAAAGAAAGAGAGTCTAGGAGCTGGGACGTAGCTGGACGTTCCAAGCTTATTTAAAAGCTTTCGGCTGTCACGCCTTCTTCAGTCTTGCTTACGCTGGTTGTAAGCAAGACTGAAGAAGGCGTGACAGCCGAAAGCTTTTAAATAAGCTTGGAACGTCCAGCTACGTCCCAGCTCCTAGACTCTCTTTTTTTATTTATATACTCTGGAGCAACCGCTTATCATGTCAAAGCTGAGAACTCTCACACCTAAAATATAAACCCATTCCATATATAAACCCATATCATGGTCCCCATATACTCAAATTTTCCCCAAAAAATCCGAATGAATTTTCCTACGGGCAAAAACAATTTTCTAAAACTAGTAAAATTCCAAGAAACATGTAGAAAATAGTGATACCCGTTCCAAGAAAAAAACAAAACACCATGACAAAAATGTCATAAAATTCTATTTCTAGACTTCCCTCTCTCTACATACAGTTTTCTAGTGCATAATGAAGAGCACGTCCCAGGATTTCTCAACATGTAAAGGGCAGACTAGTTTCAAATGTCTGTCAAAAGTATATTTCAGTTCATTTCTCACATATTCCAATGGGCCTTTCAAATCAATTCTCAATCACTGTTAAATTTCTAGTGCCAATACAAAGCTTGTGTAGTGACTGGACAATTTAATGCAATACTATTTAGCGTTATTCTCACAATTTTGTATAAATTACAATTAATTTGTGTACAAAATTTGCGATTTTCACATTTCTTGAAAGAATGAATTTTCCTTTAAAATATTATGTATTGGACAACTTTACAGGGCACCAAAACAATTTTTTCCCCAAAAACGTTCCTCTCCTTACTTGTCTGCTTCATATTTGAATCTTTGTTGTTTTCTTTCACTGCATTTTCGACCATGTACAGTGAAACCTGTCTATAGTGACCACCCAAGGGAAACAAAAATTGTGGCCTTTATAGACAGGTGGCTGCTATAGGCAGGTTCTTTAACACATGATCTCTCTCCTGGGGAATTATTTTAGTGGCCTCTATAGACAGGTTGGCTGCTATAGACAGGTGGCCACCAAGACAGGTTTGATTGTTTAACCTTTATTTCAGAATATTGGTCTGTGTATGAAATATGATTTATGGGTTCAGGTTTTGGTGGAGACATCTCAAACCTGAAGACAGCTGCATAATTCTATGCTAGGAACACCTAGATCTGGCTGATATATACAACTAAACAAATAAAATGAATTTCACCAAGGGAAACATATATAGCAAATCTCAGAATACATTCATATGTTCAAAATAAGTTAACACCTCACATACGTGATGTCATACATCCAAGGTTAAAATTCAGTACTGCACACTGACTAGTGGAAAAATCATTGAGTACTTTCCTTCATACATTACACATTATTAGTCCCAATTCCTTTTTGACCTGCACACAGATAATACATTATGTTCATCCAATCTCTGTACATGGCATTTCTAAATTCAGAAAGTTGAATAGTCTCTGTTAAAGTTGTTACTAAATTTGTAAAGGGAAATTCATGAGTTGCTTTCAAAGAGATGATGCTTTACAATATGAACCAATCCATCAATGTCTGTAACAGGAACACAGCTCCATCCATTCATGATCTGAATCGATTGTAAGTCGATCGTAAGTCCAATCTTTTATCTCTAATATACACTTACAATAGATTTCAGTCCAAAGTGAAGTTGCGATCAATCACAAAACTTTCTACCACAAGGTCCAGGTCTGAAAACGTAGCCTAATTACAAATACGTTGCTTTATTTGCGAGAGAAGCAGAGAATGATGGAAGCAGACTGAACATTGCTTGTCTTATATAATATAGTTCCCTAAAATACAGTGCCATTTTATGTTATTTGAGAGGGGGCCACTCCTGCAAAGTCAGTCACAATCATAGTAACATCAGTTTAAGGGGTTTGCATCACCCTTGATCAAAGTGAATTACCGAGCTTCCATGACGGCCAAGACTTACATTGCCGTACAGATCATCAGCGTTTTTGTGAACCATCAAAACTGTACAGCACATAGAGCACAGGTTCGATGGTTCGTAAAAGCCCTGACGACTTGTAGCAATTTGAAGCCAGAGGCTCCTCAGAAGCACATGGTATGCTATCACATTGTGGGTACATTTTATTGAAAAACAGACTAAAGAAAACCTCACTTCAACTTGCATAACTAATAAGGAGTGAAATGTGTACACAACTTATTCTCTTAAATATAGACACAAATAATTTGGTGGCGATGATCTAATTGTTTGGAGTAGCCATGGTGACAACATTAATTGCCGTCTTGATTTCTGTTCATTGAAATAAGTTTTTTTTTGTACAACAATGAAAAGTGTATAGCTTGCCTTACATTGCAAGGACACAGATTAAGTTACGGTAGCAAACAAGCATTTTGAGAATATGGTCCAAAATCTACAAATATGAAGCTCCAATATCATTGATGCTACCTACCATGACTGCATAATCATACATGTAAAAACACTAAATATGTATTTAAAAAATCCCTACAGACAAAATGAATACAAAACATATATACCCAGAGAATCAAAGTGAACATACATCTCACAAGTCATGAAAATGCTTCAATTGGTCAATCAATACTTTAGACACAGCACCATGTAAAAACAATCTAAAATAATACAAATCTTAACACAGCCATAAAGAAAGAAATACAAACAATAAAGGATCCTTCATTTGACAGAATTGGGACTAAAAGTAGCATGAGACAGAGTCCAAAAATCTGGAGGATATTATAATGATGAAGTACATTTCATTCATAACAAGATGCAATACCAGTATCATAAATACCTATCATAGCTCAACACAAAGTAGTACAGTGGAGCCCCAGATCAACCCACCAAGTGCAATTGATTGAGGTCAGTGATTACAAGTGATGTGTACAGATGCATGAAACTGGCTGCATTTGATTACAGTCAGTAAAATCAATCATTGGTAAGATGATCAGCAGCACATCTGTATATCTAACTGATTTCCAGCAAGGAGAACAAAGGGAACGGAAGTGACATTTACAATATTTTATTTCATTGTAAACCTAAAGTCTGAAAGAAGCAACTTATAAACTGCATTTGTATCTTTATCAGATTAAATGCCATACAATCCAGTTCCTAATTTTAACAGCATGGTATCAAAACCAACATGAACATAAGCCAACGATAAATCTATGCATAGTCGATTAACTATGTTCCATTCTATCAACTACAAGAAAAAAAAAAACATGAGAGATACACATCATCTATTAGAATATAGCAAAGTCTAACATGATCCTGATGATGATTTTTTTTATTTTGATTTTTGGCTTTTGAAGCAATGATCAAAATTACACATAATATATTATGATAAAACATCATAAATCCTCATAAAAAACAAACATAGAAAAATATATTCAGAAGATTGTAACGCAGATGTCCGTACACTGCTATTGCGCAACTCCTTGTCCTCAGTGACAGAGACGTCAAGATGGTTGCAGATGTTGTTGCAGAGCAGGAAACAAGACTCTTTCCAGGTACCAGCTTGCATCATGAGCATCGATGGCTGACCATGTATGAGACGAGTAAAGATTAGGACTGGTAAGTGTCACATTCATATGAAAACAATTTCTGCCAGTTAGCTCACAAGTGCAAAAGGGAATATGGCATCAGAAATCGCAAGATCACCTCACCTTCGCTGACGTTTTTTTTTTTAACATAGGATGTCTTTCATGTGTATAATTATTAGGCATACTCTTGTTCACTTCAGTAAGTGCTCCGCAGCATGAATTCTTCGCAGAATCATATCAAGCAATCAATCCCGAGTCATTCCAGTTGCAAGTGAATATGACAATGACATCAGCTGGCACATTCCGTCATATTGAACGAAACAAAACATGATGGTGATGCAAAGTTTGTGGAGTCAGAATTGCAGAGCTTTATGCCCTTTTATTCTATCAAGCAATCTTAGAATATCATCGCAGTTCACTGCTTTCTGATGCAAAGATAAATCAAACATAGCATGGATTGCTGTTGCTCCTTCTTTCAGCCACTAGCAATGAGAAAATAAACACAGTGCGCCGGATACTGTCTAAATGTTGTGCGTGAATCCTTCATGTGGTAGAACAGCACATTAAATGAGATGAATGAGTTGATCTGTCTCCTTGTTTCCACTGGGAAGTGGCAACGCTAGCCGTCTCTCTCTCTCTCTCTCTTTCTTTCTTCATCATGAAGCATTCTGGGAGTTTCTGGAAAGCACCTTGTATTTTAGCACCATTGGGGCTGCCTGTAGATGAAGGAAAGGCAATGAAACTTATTACATAATAGTGAAAGTCAAAAGAGAACTATGCAATTGACAGGCTGATCAAAACAGAAGCAGAGAAACTTTAAAATGGTTTTACGCAGTCTTTAGGCAACCAGCTGCCTGTAGATGCTAGAATATTAATAGATATAAGAGAATTAAATGGGTAAAGAACTGTACCATATTGACAGGCTGATTTATATAAAACAAAACAAAACAAAGTAATACAAAAACACTTTTGTGAGCAAAAACTTTTTTGTTTGAAAAAGATTTGCCTGTAGATATGCTAGAAAAGCATCAACAAATATAACTGAATTGAAATGAAAAGAAGACCCATACACTAATAATTCCTTTGTATACATGATTGAAAGTATAATTCCTCGTAACTTGTGTAGACTGACTCTTCTTTGGGTTACAATGTTCATGTATCATGTAGGCTTAACCAGTAGCCCCCGCTACAAGTTTTTATATCCCCCTGCCAAATACTACAGAGAATATTCAACACAATTGTGGTAAACTTTCCCTCTTCAAATTCTAAATGCTCTCTTTGCAATAATTGTAAGAAACTATCTAAACATGTAAATAATTCCCAAAATGGGTATTCATTCCATTTTTATATTACATGATCCTTGCATCAGTATCAAATTGGCATATTTGTTAAATTTGCTTATTAAACCACATGGATATGACAACATAAAAGGTGCTTTATAGCATTAACGTCATCTGGCCAGATTAAACATAGCGTAAATAAAAACCATGAAAGCAGCTCTTAATCCAGATCTTTCACATAGAACCACATTGGTGTTGTCACTTCTATTATTAAGGTTTCTAGTTCTTAACTATTCAAATACTCAAGCAAAATGTTTGCTGGGTACACATTATCTAACAGGCTAGTGGTGGGCGCTTTCAATCAGAGTCACAGCAGTGATCACTTTGACTACATTTGCCTGAAGAGTGCAGAACCATTTGTCCTGATAATCTGCTCAAGTGAAGTCACACTTCTGTTCCTTAATGTGACTTACCTTTTCATGCCAGTGTGACACCCAGACATACTTCATGGGCTCCTCATCATATAGCTCCTCATCTTCACAGTACAGCACAACCTGGGCAGTGGGAACACATTATCATAGTAACTACACAATCTCCTCCTCTCCACAGTACAGCATAACCCAGGCAGTGGGAACATACCATAAGATATTATCATTAGCATTATCATAGTAACTACACAATCTCCTCATCTCCACAGTACAGCATAACCCAGGCAGTGGGAACACATTATCATAGTAACTACACAATCTCCTCCTCTCCACAGTACAGCATAACCCAGGCAGTGGGAACATACCATAAGATATTATCATTAGCATTATCATAGTAACTACACAGGTTCTTCATCATACAGCTCCATATCTCCAGAGTACAGCATAACCCAGGCAGTGGGAACATACCATAACATATTATCATTAGCATTATCATAGTAACTACACAGGTTCTTCAACATACAGGTCCATATCTCCAGAGTACAGCACAACCTGGGCAGTGGGAACACACCATAAGATATTATTATTATTATTATTACAATTATCATAGTAATTTCACAATCTCCTCATCTACAATGTTTTCATAGAAACATACCACATTGCAATGCTCTGGCAGCAGAGAGCCATTTGCCTCAACATATCAGTGTGGGGTGCCAAAGCTGTGATTGTGCGCTATTGTGTATTGCGGTCTGCGGTCCCCAGACTATAAATTTTGGATGACCTGTCCAAAACCTACTCGAAATCTAACAATCAATATCATTCTGCTCAAAGTCAGTTTCCAGTTCTATCATTTGGAGGTGAGTTTGTAGAGAGTATTTTCTTTCATATTTCATATTTTGACCTGCAAAAGTTCTACCCTGTCTTTAACTTCACATGCTGCTCCTCATAAAACTTCACATCCTTACAGAACAGTGCAAGCTGGTGAGAGTGAACGTAACTATTACCATAATTATGATTGCAGTAACTTCACATGCTGCTCCTCATAAAACTTCACATCCTTACAGAACAGTGCAAGCTGGTGAGAGTGAACGTAACTATTACCATAATTATGATTGCAGTAACTTCACATGCTGCTCTTCATAAAACTTCACATCCTTACGGAACAGTGTGAGCTGGTGAGAGTGAACGTAACTATTACAATTGCAGTAACTTCACATGCTCGTCCTCACCCTCACAGTGGAAACACACCATCACATATCATAATCATCATCAATAGTATTAGTATCATAATCTTCATATCAATATTGAGTATTAATATGATTATCATTATTGATTACAATATCACCATTATTTCCCTTTATAAATGTTGTTGTTTTTCTTCATTTTTTCATGCATGTCTATTATTATTTCAAATGTAAAACAATTGTGACCAAAGAACCTACATACAACACAGAAGTATGCAAAGGGTTACCCTCACCTCTGCATCGTTTGATACCTCCAGCTTCTTGACCAGCAACTTCTGGAGATGGTGCACACAAGTCCGCACCGAGCAGCGGATGTACTTCTTGGTCAGCTGCGTCACCCCCAGGTCTGTCCCCATTGGTGGGGATCTGGGAGGGAGGGAGGGAAATTATTGTATTTCCAGAAAATGGTGCCCCTTCAAAGATAAAAATAGTGGAGAGCAGTACAGTGAAACCTGTCTATAGTGGCCACCCAAGGGAAACGCAAATTGTGGCCTTTATAGACAGGCGGCTGCTATAGACAGGTTTTTTAATACATGATCTCTCTCTGGGGAAATTATTTTATTGGCCACTATAAACAGGTTGGCTGCTATAGAGAGGTGGCCGCTAAGACAGGTTTGACTGTATTTGGTAGTTGAAACAATAAATTAAATGAATTAAATCACTTGAATGCAAATGCATGATGACATCAAGTGATGTGTATGCAGATCTTTGATTGTTTGATCTAAATGTATGGATCATATAAATATCTTTTAAATAATTTGTCTCCACACTACTAAGATCCACTCCTAAATATCCTCCACATCATGTTCTGGTATGTGATGTCATGATAGCACTTGTGATTTTCAATACCTTAGAACTCTCTTATCACTTGATATATTTCACTAAAAAATAATTTGCCAACACATTTCACTGGATTATCTGTTCTTATTTTTTTTCTTATTATCTGTTCTTATTTTAAAGATGGTATATCCCTCTTGCTAGCCTATAAAGAATTTGTGTGAATATCACAGAATATATGAGGAACAAACCTTGGGATATAGGTTCTCAAAAGGAACTTTTAATGGGTTTGTTTTCACCTTTACATGTCTTAATGATCTTCGGCTAGGTCAACGATACATAAAATTTAGTACTTGCAGATGCACTGAAAGAAATAGTTTTGAGCATCACAATATAAACAAACTCAATCAGACCAATGCTGTTCTCAGGGACATTTCAAGGACTGACTTACCCTAAGTACTCCAGGCATAGTGAAACCTGCTCATCATTCTTGTAGAAGTGTCCTCCCGTTGGGTCCAGCTTACCACTGAAAGACTTCTGCTGAACTTTGCTCTGCACCTTGTCCAATCCACGCGACTTATAAAACTCCATCTTTCTGTGCTCCTCTCCTGCAATGTCAAAACAATATAAGTCCATCAACTTTAAAGTTCAAACTTTGTCTGTTAGATAGGATGTTACACAGAGGTCCAGTGTAAAAGAGAGTTGGAATATTCTTCTCCTGCAGTGACAAAGAAGATAAGTCAACCACGTTCAAACTTAGGCTGTTAGACAGGATATTAGTTACAACAGACGTCCAGCGTGACGGAGAATTGTTCTCTACACATACATGTACATGTATGTGGCTTTCTACTTCTCGACCAAGAGCAGAATGAAAACCCGGTAGAACGGACAGATACACAAACAACGAGAGTGACTGAGTGATGCAGTTCACCCCAGAAACCTGACTCGCCATGCAAATGAATAAGGTAAGAGCCAATCCCATAGATAACACACAAACACTCCGGGCACCAAGATTGGCCATTATCCAACTCTCTGCCATACTTCCTGTGAGACACATCATAATGAAGCCAATCTTGCTTGTACAATGTCTGATGTACAGGAAGTCTATGTTTCCCATGACACACAGCGATTCTTGTCTACTCATAATCAGGGAGTAAGTTCCGTCATCAAAGATGACTAGCAACTGCAGTTTGCCTGCCATTAGAAGAAATTCTCTTTGACCATGTACAAATTAATTTATTATCGTCAGACACTGTATGCCAGTGTTCTAAAAATGCATCTAGGTTATAATGATACGTTTACAGATAATTACTCCCTGCAAAATGGAGTTATTGTGATGGGGTTTTATGATAAATGCAAAATCCAGATTTCAGCTAGTGCTTGTTTGAAAGGTAATCATCTAATCATGAAAAATCTGAACTAAAAGCTGGCATCAGACTGACGGTTTATGATATCGTGTAATTCCTACATGTAATTTAGGTTTAATTTCATTAATCACTGGTATTACCCAAACCCTTACACTGGAACTGCAGCATTTAACTCACTCTCAAATCAGAACCCTTACACTGTCTCACTGGCATTGAAGCATTTAACTCACTCTCAAACTTGAACCCTTACACTGTCTCAATGGCATTGCAGCATTTAACTCACTCTCAAACCCAAACCCTTACACTGTCTCAATGGCATTGCAGCATTTAACTCACTCTCATACCTGAACCCTTACACTGTCTCACTGGCATTGAAGCATTTAACTCACTCTCAAACCTGAAACCTTACACTGTCTCACTGGCATTGCAGCATTTAACTCACTCTCAAACCCGAACCCTTACACTGTCTCAATGGCATTGCAGCATTTAACTCACTCTCAAACCTGAAACCTTACACTGTCTCACTGGCATTGCAGCATTTAACTCACTCTCAAACCCGAACCCTTACACTGTCTCACTGGCATTGAAGCATTTAACTCACTCTCAAATCAGAACCCTTACACTGTCTCAATGGCATTGCAGCATTTAACTCACTCTCAAACCTGAAACCTTACACTGTCTCACTGGCATTGCAGCATTTAACTCACTCTCAAACCCGAACCCTTACACTGTCTCACTGGCATTGAAGCATTTAACTCACTCTCAAATCAGAACCCTTACACTGTCTCAATGGCATTGCAGCATTTAACTCACTCTCAAACCCAAACCCTTACACTGTCTCAATGGCATTGCAGCATTTAACTCACTCTCATACCTGAACCCTTACACTGTCTCACTGGCATTGCAGCATTTAACTCACTCTCAAACCTGAAACCTTACACCGTCTCACTGGCATTGCAGCATTTAACTCACTCTCAAACCCGAACCCTTACACTGTCTCAATGGCATTGCAGCATTTAACTCACTCTCAAACCCAAACCCTTACACTGTCTCACTGGCATTGAAGCATTTCACTCACTCTCAAACCCGAACCCTTACACCGTCTCACTGGCACTGCAGCATTTCACTCACTCTCAAACCTGTACCCTTACACTGTCTCACTGGCATTGCAGCATTTCACTCACTCTCAAACCCGAACCCTTACACTGTCTCACTGGCATTGAAGCATTTAACTCACTCTCAAACCTGAACCCTTACACTGTCTCACTGGCATTGAAGCATTTAACTCACTCTCAAACTTGAACCCTTACACTGTCTCAATGGCATTGAAGCATTTAACTCACTCTCAAACCCAAACCCTTACACTGTCTCACTGGCATTGAAGCATTTCACTCACTCTCAAACCCGAACCCTTACACCGTCTCACTGGCACTGCAGCATTTCACTCACTCTCAAACCTGTACCCTTACACTGTCTCACTGGCATTGCAGCATTTAACTCACTCTCAAACCCAAACCCTTACACTGTCTCACTGGCATTGAAGCATTTCACTCACTCTCAAACCCGAACCCTTACACCGTCTCACTGGCACTGCAGCATTTCACTCACTCTCAAACCTGTACCCTTACACTGTCTCACTGGCATTGAAGCATTTAACTCACTCTCAAACCCGAACCCTTACACTGTCTCAATGGCATTGCAGCATTTAACTCACTCTCAAACCCGAACCCTTACACTGTCTCAATGGCACTGCAGCATTTCACTCACTCTCAAACCTGTACCCTTACACTGTCTCACTGGCATTGAAGCATTTAACTCACTCTCAAACCCGAACCCTTACACTGTCTCAATGGCATTGCAGCATTTAACTCACTCTCAAGCCTGAACCCTTACACTGTCTCAATGGCATTGCAGCATTTAACTCACTCTCAAACCTGAAACCTTACACTGTCTCACTGGCATTGCAGCATTTAACTCACTCTCAAACCCAAACCCTTACACTGTCTCACTGGCATTGCAGCATTTAACTCACTCTCAAGCCTGAACCCTTACACTGTCTCACTGGCATTGCAGCATTTAACTCACTCTCAAACCCAAACCCTTACACTGTCTCACTGGCATTGCAGCATTTAACTCACTCTCAAACAACTGGGCAACAGCTTAAGGCCCACATCGAGCATTGCAGTCATACACACAAATCATTTTTCATCTAGCCCCCTGTGCCTGAGTCTCCTTTAGGCACCATTACTGGACACAAATCTACTTGGAGGGGGTAACTCACTCTCAAACAGCAATAGACTGCACACATCTTGCATGGTGAAGTAATATACAGAAATCATATTTCATTCTGCCCCTTGTAGAATCAACTCTTCAAGTGCATGAGTCCCCTGTAGGCACCAGAAGTGGATATAACTCTACTCTTTCTGTCACTGGAAGGGTGAACTCACTCTCAAACAGCTTGAGACCCACATCGTGCATTGTAGTCATACACATAAATCATATTTCATCTAGCCCCTTGTAGAATCAACTCTTCCAGTGGCCGATTCCCCTATAGGCACCAGAAGTGGACACAACTCTGAAGGGGTGAACTCACTCTCAAACAGCTGAGGGACTAGCTTGAGGACCACATCCTGCATGGTGCGGTCAGGTCTGAGGTGCAGCAAGGGTTGGGTTTCATGGATCTTCTGGTTGCACATAGGACACACCTTAGAGGTCTGCAGGAACTTCACAATGCAGCTCTTGCAAACTGGGACAGGAAAAAAAAACAATGACAGGATATTATTGAGTCTTTACAGAGGGGTTTGAGTAATATGTACACTCCAGCTCAAAGGAATTGGCATAGGGAAAGGGAAAGGGAAGAAAGGGAAGGAGTCACAGTTTTAAACCATTGTATATTTTGTCCAATTTAGCATGAAACACAGTGCTTTTTATTCTAAATCATCGTGTTTCATGCTAAACTGGAAAAATATACCATGGTTTAAGACTGTGGTTCCTTCCCTTTCTTCCCTTTCTCCCCTTTCCCTATGCCAATTCCTTTGAGCTGTAGTGTATTTCTTTCTAACTTCCTGTAAGTACCGTACTCTGTTTTACCACCGATAGTGAATCTACATACCAACAAACTGACTACAATGATGCAAGCTCATGGGCTGTTTCCATGGTGTTCCTTATAAGACTGTTAACCATTTGTGTGGAGACATAATCACAAGTAGTACACACAAATCCCATAGCTTATCTGGCAAATAATGGATTATTATAGTAGAGCAGGTATCAAACATTTTAAGGAATTCAAGTTCTGAGGAATTGAGTGTGGAGTCAGGCAAGTATGATTTACTGGTAATTTTATACACATTCCTTTCATTTACCCTCAGGCAAAGGGGTTAAAATTTACTGAAAATTTACCCCTTAAAACATTTATATAATCTAAATACAGGTGTACGGACAAGACACTTTTTTGCTACAGCCTGTTTTTACTTTTTGGCCTAAAATTAGGCAAATCTTTGTTTGAAAATGAAAAGTATGTCCTTACACCTTTTGAACAAATGAATATGGACAGAAATATCTGTGCCACAGCCTATTTCTATATTTTGGCCTAAAAGTTGGTAACTCTGAGTTTGAAAGAAGAGCGCAGGGAGAGAGAGTCTACTTACACGTATGAAGACACTCCGTCACTGTTGTAGCATCAATGAAGTACCCAGCACACAAAATGCACACAATATGCTGATTCAACTCACAAAGTTTAATTTTGATGTCCTGAAAGGGATGAAGAAAGTTAAAAGAGAAACACAAATTAAAAAACAAACCATTTTAAATAGAACAGAAAAGGGAGGCAATCAGATCAGCGAAAAGTTTGAGATTAGTATTACAAATTAGTTCTCTAAGGAATGTATTACCTGGTCAAACTGGCCTGCAATTGTCCCATAGAGGCACTAAGGATCATAATTCTATGTGTGATTTTGTAACCTCACATGCGAGGTACTCTCCATATGCTGTGTGCTGTATGATTCCATAAACTTTTCTGTTTTTTGATGAAGGAATACATGTTTTGCACAGAGGTATGTGTTAAAACATGTGTCTAAAGATGATACATCAAATGCACATGTAAAATGGTTAAAATGGTCTCCCTGCCACTACAGTTAACTGCACTTCAGTAGCCAGCTTCAAGGCTGGGGTGCAGAAAATCCAACTGCGCTAAGACTGCGCAGATTGGTTTTAACCGCACGTAGAATAGATCTTCCACAGCACTGTACATACTCCTGCACAATTCTACATGTACGATGATACACCAACCTGGTGGACTGTACTTTCATGGATGATGATGATGATATACCCTTTTAAGAAAATGGAAATTTCAACAACAAAAATAGTACACAGCTTAAATCAGAGCAGCTCAAAAGTTTGAAAATTCATAAATCTGTTCTCCTTTGACTTATTTGTTTCTTCCATGTTTCTGATTCTATGAAAACCAACTGTGAATTTCAGGGTGGACTTTCTCTTGAAGGAGATTCTTTCATTTCCAAACGGTAGATGGGACTTCAAGAGAATGGCAGTAGAATAAAATAGACAAGTCTCAAACCATATTCTGGGCTTCTACTCCCCTCTACCTTGAATAAGATGATATGTAAGACATGTATGGTGTGTCATGTGTAAAGACATTATATGACGCAAGAGAAAAGCAATGCAGAACAGCTTAAATGAGGCAACTACTATTTACCAACCTGATCATTGGCTACTGCTCCATTCATACTGAAATGTCTGCTGCCCTCAAGAGTTCTTTATTCGACATGATGGAGTCAACGGAGAAAGGGGCATCATGGTGGACCTTGTACCATTCTCATCTAAACATGGGAAACACAAAAGAGATGGTTTGTGTATTAATCATGCACCAAATGTATCATAATTTTACATACACACATGATGTTAAGAGCCAGAAAATGGATGCTTGGAAATATCTGAGAGGCAGTAATTCCTGCAAGATATGTCATTAAATGGATGTAAATTTGTGCATGAATATTGCCTATGTGCTCACTTGGTATAACAAAATGACTGCCCCCCCCCCCCCCCCCATCCAAAAAAAAAAAAAAAAAAAAAAAAAAGATCATCATTACATAAAATAAAAATAAAATAACAAGAACAAGTGTGAGGTGGTCTGTTTTGGCAAATTCATGCAATGACATAGCTGACAAATGCACAGTGACACCATCTATTCATTAGAAATCAAAGGCAACGCTAACACACCTACAATATAACATTTCAGAGACTTGCGTGAATGGTCATGAGTATGTGCGAACAAAATGTAATTAATAGTCTTTAAAGATCAAGGGGCGAGAGAAAAAATGGTAAAGAGAATATCAAAGGGAAGGACATAGTGATGGAAAGAACCAAAGAAGGAGGCAAAAATCACATTGTAAAAGAAATGCAGTAATGACCCTACCCACCAAAGGATTTGAATCGGGGTCGCACGTTCATACAAGCGTCTTAACCAAGTCATCTACTAATCTTTTCATTCACTGAACATGTAATGCACAGTAGGCGCTAGAATGATTTAGATATCAATATTCAAGCTGAAATTTTGCCATGATCCTGACATCTGATTAAAAAATGGAGAGCAGAAAAGCGATAGCTAATAGACTCAGCTGCAACATACTCAAATTTCAGAGTAGTCTGATTTTGACATTAATGCCTACAATCTAAATTTACACCACGATGACGTGATCAAAATTAAAAATGAAGGCAACTCTTAGCAAAACAGGAGGAAGTAAATATGTCAAATCTACTTCAAGATGCAAGATTCAATTTTATTTCCACAAGAAACAAGACCAACAATACATACATTTAGGTAATGTAAGAAACAAAACAACACAATTCTTTTTTCTTTTCTTTTTTTGTGGAGGCCCAATAAGGAAGTAAGGCTTGTGAGTACTGGACCCTGAATGGAAATATACAATATAGCAATTATTTGATACATGTCTCACTCACAAATGTTTTTTCTCTGAAAAATGCATAACCAAAGAAACTAACAAAACATGCGAGCGCAAAACATAGAAATCTAATTTCTTCATAGCTTTGCACATCAAAGGAGAAAAAGCATGACAGCATATGTATCAATATAGGAAAATAAAAAACTTTTTTTATATACCTTACATAATATTAAATTCCATTTATTGAATTATTACAATCAGACAAGTAATACAAAAACAAAAAACATGTATATGTTATCATTACATTCAGTTCTTTTATGTCTAAGTATTGAAACAGGAATATAATTTAGGTATAGAACGACTTGGCATATTACCGATCGTAATGTCACATATCCGTAGCAATATAAAACTTTATTCTATCTTACAAATTCTTAGGGCCTTTATTGGTACCTTACATGAATTTACCGAATCGTTAGAAGCAGGCGTCAATACTCTGGCCTGAACTGAATGTAATGCATTGCCTACCGCCGATTCCATCAGGTTTTGTGGTAACTTTTAAGCTCCAAATCCTGCTTTTCTGAATACTTTTATCAGACGGCACATTGGTTCGTATTCGTAATTTCTTTCCATATGCATATTTGATTTCAAATGAAATGTCTGATTTCAAAATGTGACATTTGGATGATCAGGGATGATGTTGTTATATGAGAGACTCACCTACAAAAATAGAAAGGAATAACTCTGTCATTTGGGGCATTCTTCAACCAAAATTACATTTTTGGAGTCATACCCCGTATCACAGGAGCCAGTACTACTAGACCGAAAAATCAATCTCTGTATATGTAGTGGACGTTGGATCAGCTGAGATTGCATCTACCTCCTCTGATCGGGGCTATGTCCAAAAATATAATTTCGATTAAAGAATGCTCCGAATGAGACGGTTATTCCTATCTGAGGAGCCAGATGCAATTTTCGGTATACTAGTACTACAAAAACAAGAAAATGAATGCATGGGACCGAACATAAGCGATAAAATACACTTCACACGTTTATGCAATAATATATCGTGAATTTACCCTAATTAGACGATTTACTTGTGCTTAATGGATTAATATTACAATGGTTCAAGTCAAAACGGTGATAGGCTTACCTCTATGAGCAAACATTAGCACTCGTTATGGCTTATGCGGGACTCGACTGAGAGCAATGAAGAAGTTCGATGACAACCACTACATACCGCACTGCAGTATTTTTCGCCATCGCCAGTACTTACGATGCAAAGCCTACCAGATTGTATCCTTCATACATTAACCACGGATGGAGAAAAAACTCGAGTGGATTATTTATACTCAAACATCCATCAGTTCTGTATAGGTACAAAGCGTGCTAATGAATGTCAAAAGCATTCCACTATACTACTATCATGACAACGCTTTGATGTCCCATACTCAGCACGCCAATATTAGCTAAGGTCAACTTGGAAACAAGTTTAAATGTTTCCATGGTGAGAGTGTACTAATACTATTTAGAAAATAGTAAAACTTTCGGTAACACCATGTGGTTGTATCTTTAATTGCCCATTTTGTCTCTATCATTTTTATAGAAGCTTTGTTTCTTGTTTCAATTTTCTTGTTGCTGCAATGTTCAAGGAACGGCAAAATATAGGTACTGTACACACATATCCAACTAGAAATCGTAACAAATATCATTATCACTGTTCTAACTCAAACAGTCTTCCAACAAAAAATCTAAATCGTATACACAAGTGCATAGTGGTGGAATACCTATACCCGGTATACCTCATTACAACAACAAAGTACAACCAACATCTACTGCTTCAAATTGAACCTAGCTAAAGGTCTTTCTCTTTAACTCAAGCTCTTTACCACCTATGTTTTTCATCAATCCACAAGAATAAAAAAAAAATCGTATTGCAATTCACGATGTTATTTTTTATCCAGCCTTTTCAATTTGCGTGCACATCTTTTTATAGAAACGATTTTATAAATTCTAGCGCATTTTACTCCAAAGCCTTCCCAGATGATACTCATTATGGCTTCAAGTTCTTGCTTGCTCTCCTACTTTCCCAACAACATGCTCTCCACAGGTTGGCTTTTTTTTCCTTTCTGTCCAACCAAATGAATACGTTGTCATTTGAATAATTAAATTACTGATTTACTTGGGAAGCTTCACGTTGATTCCATTTTCCCCTCTGCATATAAATGTAACGATTCATAATAAGTGTATTATCACTTATTATCATATTATATTATTATATAATTTCGATTTATGACCTGGAACTTAACTTGATTGGTGCATGGCCTACTGTTGAGTTATTAACTGCTGCATTGTGTCAATAATATTGTATCTCTGCATCATTTGCCTATCGAGTAATAAAAAAAACACTTCAATTAAAATAACCAGGGAATTTTCTGGGGGGGTATTCCGAAAATGCACAGAGATAAAAATTTTATCTCCCTGAAGTTACAATGTCCTTAAAATATTTTAACTTTGGTATTCCGAAAAATATTTTAGGAAGATTTTAACCAATATTAATGAGCGCATGCACTGCGCTCCTATCCCAGAGACAGCCAGTAATAAACGTCCTTTCATGTCTTTTGCATACATTAACACCATCAAGCTGATGGTGTGATGTCATGAAACTGAAAGGGACATTGCGCATCAATGCCTATCAGCGCGCCTTATTGCATTTGATGCGCACATATGCAAAAAGTTGAATGCGCGAATTATTTTTGCACGTAGTGCTATGGGCCTAGGCGCGTACGTCTGGAGATAAAATTGCTTGGGAGCAGTTTTATCTTTTATCCTTACTTGTTTTCCTAAGTGCGTTTCAGAATACCGATTTAGCTCATTTGCATAAAATTTTTATCTCGGAGGCTCATTTACATACAAATTTTATCTCTAGCTCATTTGAATAAAAATTTTATCTTTTATTGTAAGTTGGCTTTTCGGAATACCAAAAGATAAAATTTTTCCTAAGTCCCTGAGAAACAATAAAATTTTTCCTAAGTTCGTTTTCGGAATACCGCCCCTGGTTTCTGATTAATAACTCCTAAAAATTTTCTTTAACTTTAAAGTAGTGGAGATTGCGTACCGTAGTAAATTCCCGTTATAATTGCGTTTTCGTTTGCTATCTTATCTGCCTTTTCTCAATCTTAAATATAATAATCTGTGTAGTTTTCCTGCAGTGTCACAATCTTTATTAGATGTGATGTTATTTTATCTTTTTGATGATTTTCCAAATCTTTAATGCTGGGGTAAGTCGATTTAATTTTGAACAATATTTTTCCTGATTAATAGATTGATGGGAGCTTATTTGTCTTTTTTTTTTGTTAGTGATTTAGCTTCTTACTTCGTTAATAGTGGCCCGCTGTATGAACCAATCAGTGGGGGTATTCTAAAAATTAGCTTTTGACTATCCCTATCCTATCCGACGATCCATATCCATAGTACGTTTGGCTTGTTGACACAGATCCTGACTTTAGAAGTAAGCATGGCGCGGTGGAACCCTTTCAGGATTAGGAGGGGGAAGGAGGGGCACACCTCACAAGGCGCCCACATCAAATAATCAAGGACATGTATTTTTGACGCTCCGCCCCCCCCCCCCCCCTCCTCCCTAAGTTAAGCCAATATGCCGGCATCCTATATTAACCCATGAATATAAACATAAACCCAAAATGTGTACACGTATACACACACACACACACACACACACACACACACACACACACACACAGACATGTATACATGACATTGGCGCCCGATTGCAAGGTTTTTCTGTTTACTTTCCTTTACTGTTTCCTTTGTTTAATCATTCAGCGAGCGAGTGCCTCTAAAGAATTTTTAATTTAATGAAGCGAAGTAAAATCATGCATCTACTTTGCACCATGTGTATTATGAGATAAACTGAGGTATATGTGCGTGTGTGTGTGTGGGGGGGGCGTATACTGTGTGTGTGGTTTTATGTGGAAATTGTATATAAGCTAAAGACATGTAAACATAATGATATACATTATCTGGTATCCCTCATTTCATCGAAGCACATTAAATTTTGTTCTCAAGGTAGCATAATTTTATCAATTTTTACCAATTAAAAAGAGACCTTTGTGTTTCGACGGAGCACTCTCCACACGGTCTGATACCCTTTGGCGAGCGAGCTGCCCAAAAATAAGTTAATGATTACATGGTATTTTCTTCACACGTTGTTGGCGCAACGAATTTTGTTTTCAACATCGGGCCCGATCCTGAGATAAGGATGTCTTGACTGTTCGTGAAATAATAGATATGGGAAGAGCGCCAGCTGCGCCAATCCGACCAAGTACATGCAGGTTGAAGTGATTTTGTAACAGTTTCATTCCAAGAATATTGGGCCTACTTAGCAAGTGCACAATAAAGCAATTACGTGTTAGCCTCCATGATGTTCTTATTCATAATGAGTTCCTGATGACGGAACAGTAACTGCAGAGATAACCAAAAAAAAAAAAAAAAAAAAAATTAATAAAAAATAACGTACAAACCCCATCCCTCAGTTTTTAGTCTTCAAAACTATTTTGAAAACACTTATATTCGCATTGAATTTCCATAGTGTTTCTTTCTTTTTTTAGGGAGAATTGGGATGGGATGGTAGGAGGGACAGTGGAGAGGAAAAGAGAGATATGTAATAGAAGACAAGAGTAAGAAATATAAAGAGCGTGAGAAAATGAGAGGGAGTGAGAGAGAGAGAGAGTGGGTAGGGGAGAGAAAGATTTAAAAAAAAAAAAAAAGGAGGAGGAGGAGGAGGAAAGGAGGGGATGTGGGGGGGGGGGGGGGGGTGCAAGTTAGGAAAGGTTCATGTGCAAACCAAATGGCAAACGGAAAATATCTATGATGGGATTAACTCATTATTAGCCTGGGTCACCGGAAGGTCACTGGAATCGGGGCCGGATACGTGCATCTGATCAGCCTGAAACTCCTACATAAAATTTTATCCTATTTGCGCATAGCGTTTGTAATAGTTTAATTGCTGCTGTTAAAAATAATCATCCCTTAAATTGCATCACCCTGCTTTTTTCCCCTGTTACTTTTACCCGCATTCTGATTTGGACCCTCGAAATTTGTAGCGAGCAACCAGTCATATGTAAACATCGACAACAATACACGATGCCACACAGCTGTTTCCGCACAACATAAACAATCCCGCACCCGCACCTTGCGTTGGCAACAAGTACAGGGGCGAGCATATCGCATACATAGGATAGGTACACATCAGGGGGGGTATTCCGAAAATCCACAGAGATAAAAATTTTATCTCCCCGAAGTTACAATGTCCTTAAAATATTTTATCTTTGGTATTCCGAAAAATATTTTAGGAAGATTTTAACCAATATTAATGAGCGCATGCACTGCGCTCCTATCCCAGAAACAGCCAGTAATAAACGTCCTTTCATGTCTTTTGCATACATTAACACCATCAAGCTGATGGTGTGATGTCATGAAACTGAAAGGGACATTGCGCATCAATGTCTATCAGCGCGCCTTATTGCATTTGATGCGCACATGTGCAAAAAGTTGAATGCGCGAATTATTTTTGCACGTAATGCTATGGACCAATGCGCGTACGTCTGGAGATAAAATTGCTTGGGAGCAGTTTTATCTTTTATCCTAACTTTTTTTCCTAAGTGCGTTTCAGAATACCGATTTAGCTCATTTGCATAAAAATTTTATCTCGGAGGCTCATTTACATAAAAATTTTATCTCTAGCTCATTTGAATAAAAATTTTATCTTTTATTGTAAGTTGGCTTTTCGGAATACCAAAAGATAAAATTTTTCCTAAGTCCCTGAGATACAATAAAATTTTTCCTAAGTTCGTTTTCGGAATACCGCCCCAGCTAACTAGCCAGACCCGACCGTCGCGCAACATGCAATTCACATGCAAATAACGGCGACGAACGTTCGAAGCGCAGTGCAACGCGAATTCTGAAGTTTAACAGCATATTAATTAGAATACTGACCACAACCTGCAGTAATATTTTACCAGAGTGTAACACAGTTGCAGTAACGTGCCTGAATTTCATTTGGTCATTCGAGGTAAGCACATGAGTTATATTTTGGTTGTGCGTTTGTTCCGTCTCGTTCATTGTTTACACGCAGCCAGGCCTACTCGGTCTAGGCACTGTCATTTGAGTGGAATCTGAGATGCTAGTGACGTAGTGTACGGTGCCCGACACAACATCGCAACATGTACATGTACCGTTACCGAGGTAGACGTGCAAGACTTCAGATCAATCATCATGTCAATCATAATTTCTCGACAGCCAGCAATATGATGTGTATAGTTTAAGTAGAACTATGAGAATATGTTAATGCATGTGCGGTAGATGATGTTAGTATATCAGTATGTGAGTACATTGTACATGAGAGTCCATGTACATGTATGTAGTCCATGAGAGTCCATGCACATGTACAGTGTGTTGAAGAAATTGTCACCAAATGTTGACGAAAGTCTACATTTTATTTCAATTCGTTTTCCAAATTATTGTTTCCCTTTGGGGACTGCATTTCTGGTACTAGTAGGAGTAGACCGATGAATGTATCTGGAACAGTAGATATGCATGCTTTGGGAATAGATATGAACTATTGGATGCTGCAATGGTATATACATGACAGCTCAAAGGAATTGGCATAGGGAAAGGGAAAGGGAAAGGGAAGGACCCACACTTATGAACCACAGTATATTTTGTCCAGTTCAGCATGAAACATGGTGCTATTTAGGCTAAAGCATCGTGTTTCATGCTGAACTGGACAAAATATACTGTGGTTTAAAACTGCAGCTCCTTCCCTTTTCCTTTCCCTATGCCAATTCGTTTGAGCTGTTGCGCATACATGAATCATATGACATGGTTGCTGACATTAAACATTTGACATGTATATTAGTACATGTAAGATATATTGATGTGTTTTTTAAGATTTCTGATGTTACACGCCATTGGTGAAATGTGTTGGATCTCCCTAAAATGCGTTATGATTCATGACCTCTCAAACACATTGCGATAGCCGAAGTGGGAGGTGCTTTGCAAATGGAAATACGTGTAGAGTTAAAGGATGTGAAGTGTGGAGTGTGTGTGTGTGTGTGTGTGTGTGTGTGAGTTGAGATGTGATGCACTGACACTGATCACACGCCAAAAACTCTATTTTCAACTTATAAGGAAGCAGGTTTGTACTATAATAAAAGACATAAATTGTATTCCCTTTTTGTTGGTTTATTGAATGATTGAATATGAACACCACGCACATGCAAGTGCGGTCACATGAATATTGCACTGAGATATGAAATTGGCCAAATATAACATGTACATGCGATGGACTAAATAATACTTACGTAAGATGATGACGTATGATGGTGATAACGAAATAAGGGGCTCACGCTATGGATGATGAGGCGGAGACTTGAAACTGAGTCACGACTTCAGAAACATGGCTGTAGAGCTGTGAAGATCGCGACGCTACATGCTGGTGATGATCGCGGACGAGGAGAGAAGAGAAAGGACGTGAAGAGGTGAAGAGGCGCTCCGTGATGCAAGCAGTGGGTCGCTTGTGGTTGCTGCTGGGGTCTGCTGCTAGGTCCACATGATAAACACATCATTTTTAATTGTCGCGACAAGTATGTAATACTAACAAAATACTAAAATACTTAAATACTAACAAAAGAGGTATCCAAATGATTATGTGATTTCAGAGGGTCACAAGGATTCAAAATGAAATTTAGAATGTTTGTATATCAAAATTTTTACACCTGGTGTCATTGAGAAATCTTTCCATAAATTTGAATACATTATGGAACATTATTAATCTGTATGTGACATGTGCTATTGCATCAGAATACAATCCATACCACACCAATGCATGTTATGAATATGAAGCATGTCAGTGGATGGCAGTGAAACAATCATCTTTCTTCACTCAATTAATTGCTTGACAAAGCTTCAATCCAGGTCAACATTTTTTTTGCTTTGAAAACAAGCTTATTTGAACAGATTGAAAATGGAAACATTTCTATATCACCTTGTTCAAAAGTTTCAGGTCTCGATCTAGTCAGTTCCTGTCTTATTGCTAATCCATGTATGTTTACTCAAACAATAGCAAAAAGAGTCTGATTGTTCCAAGACTTTTATGGATTCAACGCAGGGCAAACAAGCTGTTTTGGTAAGGCTTAATTTGTCTGAAGTAGAGGTGTCACGGTAGTATCCAAGGAAATGGTGAAACAATGTGCTTTTTGCATGAAAGCTTACTGAACCAGCATGAACTCTAATAGGATAATATGGAGGTCATGTTCGGGTTTAAGCTAAGGTCATATGGACGTTGGGAAATTTCTGTTGTCCAGATATCATCGTGTGAATGTGACCTCAGCGTGTATCTATGGCGATATCATATCAGTGTGTGTGTGCGTGGACTATCAACATTGGTTTGAGTGATTGCAGAATTCATTTGGAGTTTCCATCAGGATTAGACCAATGAGCTTTCAGATTACAACTGTTGCCATGGTATTTACAAATATGTTATTGTAGAGCTACAGTGTCTGTCCATGGATTGGGTGGGTATCAAGGTCTGGTCAGAACTCTATGGTCCCATGATGGAATCTGAATACAATAGGCTACAGTACGAGAGGCTAAGACAAAAGATGAGAGAGAGAGAGAGAGAGAGAGAGAGAGAGAGAGAGAGAGAGAGAGAGAGAGAGAGGGGGGACAGGCAGACACAAAAATAGAAGAGATCAAGCAAGATAGAGGCTAGCATAAAAGATGAGAGAACGAAGAGAGACAGAAAATGAGAAAGATCAAGATCAAGAGTGAGAGAGACAGAGTATGAGAAAGTTTGGGCAATAGAGAGAGAGAGAGAGAGAGAGCAATAGAGAGAGAGAGAGAGAGAGAGAGAGAGAGAGAGAGAGAGAGAGAGAGAGAAAGAGAGAGAGGGAAGAAAAGAAAGAGAAGGAGACAGGCTGTAAGAGACAGAAGGAGAACCAGACTACATGCACATGTACATGTAGGCTATGAGGAGGTGACCGCAGCAGGATGTGTGTCATTAACCCCGTTCATATACACCGCCTATCCGCGAAAAAGGCGCAACATTTGCGGCAATTTTGCCGATGCATTACCGATAGCTGCGTATATGAACGGGAATCGCTCAAATAATGCGGTATTTGCTTCCTCCTTTTTCGCGCTTATTTTGCGGCTTTTTCGCGGATCGAGACCTAGTAATAATACCGCAATATTGCGGTAAGCGAATCTTATAAATTGCGTCCGCAAAATAGGCGTAAATGTTGCGCCTTTAGCATCGCGCTCTGGCCTGTTGGTCGCTAATCCTACCGCTCGTATGGCTGAGCGGAGCATGTCACCATTGGTTTGAAGAGAGTCCAGCTGTCCAAAACACCCCAACATTACGGCTTTTGGGGGTGTATATGAACGGTGCTTTTGCGGCTCGCTGGAAACTTGCTTACCGATGTGCATCGGTAATAATAGCGCTATATGGTATATGAACGGGGCTATTGTGGCCTTGAATAGTGATGCGAACCTGCCAGATATGAGTATAGCCCATTGTTTTGAATAGCCCACCACTAGGGTCCTATTAATAAGGCTATGCAGTATGTACTATATTTTCCTAATAGACATATGTCTGTGAAAATGTTAAATAATATAGCATTTTGTATACGTGCATGCATGCACATTTTATGCACGTCTTTCAAGTGGTATGTTACTCATATCCTAAACCTTGTCTGTGGTTTGTCTGAATAGCAACAACTAATGGATTCAGAGTGGTGAATCACTAGATACAGATGCTCAGCTAAGTTGCAAACCCTAAATAAACAATAAAATAAGATTTAATCTTTATACTTTTTCATGAGCAGACTATTTTGCTCACAGATTTGTTTGTATTGCACCCATTTGTTATCCAATAATCGTGTAAATATGATCACCTAATGATTTTGAGGCCTGTAGCTTATATACAGTGAACTAGCCTAGAAGTATGTATAAACTTGGGACAAGCTAAAGTGGAATGCAACCGTGCTTGTCATGCAGTGTCTATTCACAGACTCATCATTAGAGTTGACTGAATGAAATGACATTGGGGCAATTCCATGATAACATGGACATGACAATGAACAGTTCAAAATTGATGAACCATAGCAATTTTGGTATATAAAAAGTGAATTATTTAAGTAAAAAAAAAAATTGCAAATTTTAATTGTTGATGTTCTACTGATAATCTCTTAATACAGTCAAACCTGTCTTAGCGGCCTCCTGTTTATAGCAGCCAACCTGTCTATAGTGGCCACTAAAATAATTCCCCCGGAGAGAGATCATGTGTTAAAGAACCTGTCTACAGCAGCTACCTGTATATAAAGGCCACAATTTGTGTTTCCCTTGGGTGGCCAATTGACAGGTTTCACTGTACATATAATTAACATAATATAAAAAATATGAAACACCTGAAGTATTTAATACTTAAAAGTAGATAGAAACAAACATTGAGATGAAAAAAAAAACATTCATTTGTTAAAGTACGTCCAATTGAACAAATGTATGCTGACATTTGTTTTAAGTGAATGAATTATTTAATGCATTAGGTACTGTAGATATCTATTTGACTCCTATATAAATTTGTAATCTATTGTACATGTATATTGTCTGTACAGTAGATAATGGGGTAGTCGCGCTGCTTAGTATCTGAGTGGGTAAAAGCCAGCCCGCATATAAAGAACGGGCTAAGGTTTTACAGCCATTCCGGAAGTATTTCAAGAGCACAGCCATTTTGTTTTGTTTTTCTTGTGTCTTGAGGATGGTTTCTTGGCTCAGACTCCATGACTCAGGCAGGTCTCCATTGCTATCATGAGATGACTCACCTACAGTGTTCACAGATGCTGCGGAGAGCCAACTTGACCTCGCTATTTGTTTACACCCCTGTGAAAATCACAACATCAGGAGAAAACTGACTAACATACATGTACATTTTTCAATTTAATGTCTTTACAGAATGCAATGTTGTTATTTTTTCTGTTATTTTGTAAAGTCGTTATTTATGGCCTTCTTCACATTTCACATTTTCCTATTATTTGTATTGAATATGAGTGGATTATCATAGGCTTCCACTGTTTTTATGATTGTTTTGTTGTATGTGTAATAATGCTATGGTTATTTATTTAAGATCTACTAATATCATTACTGATGTGACTTTCATATTTTCTGAACATAGATTTAATTTAGATTTATAGATTTAATTTGAGTTTTCTTGTTGTCCTGGGCATGTGTACTTTCCCTCCGAGAATGACCAAATCGTGAAATAATGCTTACGTGCAGGAAATATAACCCATACAATTTGTTGACTGCACTCTATTCACGCAGTGCTGAGTTGTTAACTTAAAGTTTTAAACATTGGATGTTTTGTCTTTAACCTCTTGGCACAAAGCTTTGCAATCTGCATTCAATTGCTACACATTTCCATGCCAATGGGAATACTAAGGTTAAAGGGTTGTACAGTTGTATCGTGATGAGATCGGATTAAAGTACAGAGCTACATGTACATGTTAATACTCTATGCAAGCAGATGGGACCATACTATTACGTGTGTCTAACAAATTGTTTGTGCATGATAAAGCATGTACATGT
>OZ022584.1:0-10000 GCA_963669155.1 Arbacia lixula | reverse complement strand
GGCGGTGGAGAGCCTGCAGGCAAAAAGTCAATGGACCGATTTTGTTATGTACCATACTGAGTAAAGGCAGCAGGATTTAAAAAAAAAACATTTTGGGGAAGTCTGGGTGTGGCCTGTCAGACTAGTCAATGGCCGTGTTTATCAACTTTTCAGCGTTTCTAAAGGCCTTTACGAACGTGTTTCAAAATGCGTTTTCAAAAGAAACGCGTTTAAAAAAACGGTGCGTTTATCAACTCGATCGCCCAAGTCGAAAACCGACCTTGTCACTGAAAACACATGGTGTAAACGCGTTTATCTCGCTTCTTTAAACACGTTTAAAATTTAAACGCGTTTAGGATCGTATAAATTTGCGTGTTTCAAAACAGCTTTCCAAAACACCTTTGCGTTTATCAACTCGTTAAAACGCGTTTAAAAAAATTTAAACGCATTTGGAAACCTTAATTCTACCAAAAAAAGAGTTGATAAACACGCCCAATGACAGGCAGACTCAAGACCATACCTATAGCGCATGCATGCATACGATACATACTAGCTACTAGCTATGCCCGTGCTGAATGCGGGAGGCTAACTAGCCAGCTAACGTGGGCACAAGCCTGTCACACATGACGTTCACTAGTAGGTAGACGATTCAAATGAACTTGAGTAGCAAGGGGGAAAGTTTGTGGAGGGAGGCACCAACACTCGTACCAAACATTCATACTACAGTCGTTCATGACGCACTCACATCACGAACCTTCAAGCTTGAGCCTGCGAATACGTATTGCGCGATCATGTATGTACTGTGTTGGGTCTGTTGTGCGAAAAAAGTTGATGATACATGACGGGACACATTAAAGCTAGCACACTTTAAATACATGTCATATGGACCCGTAAACCTGCTTACCGGTAGCTAATTTCTACAAAATCATATCAAAACAGCTCCACGAGTGATGTGTGCAAAATATCTGTACACAAAAATGTTGGCTTATACGGTAGTTATACATTGTGTAAATCTGGGTAGATATTAGTAACCCAAATGTACGTTGAGACGTGCATTGCTGTGGTGGCGTTTTTGTTGCCCGATCTGGTAAACATAACTGAGTGGATATTGTTTACATTTAGTGATAATAAATGTCATTAGATTCTGCCAAAAAAAATTACGCAAATTGAGCGCATTGCAGTGTTGTTGTTTTATTTTCAAATTGCGTGCAAGTTGGGGTGCAGCTAATATGCATTCGGGTGGATCTATTCATTTAAACTGAATTGTTAATACATGTACATTACTAAAAAGTGCTTTTGGTGACACTGTTTCCAAATTTAATAGACCGGTTTACTAACATATTCAAATTTTATGCATACCAGTTTAACAAAGGTTGCCCCTGACAATAGAAAAGCTTGCCCAAGGTTTGCCCGACATAGTAACAACTAATGTATGCAAAGTGGATTCCATGTACTGAAATACCATTGTTAGGTACAGGTTAATGGAATAGCTCATTACTAGGCCCAGAGGGAAGAAACATCCATAAATTTGACTACATTTTGGTCTATTAAAACTGGCAATCAATTGTTTTGTTATTGTTATTACCATATTTTATATGGCACTCTTAATGCCTGTTTGATACTATTTTTGGCCAAATAGCCTTCTGCAGTGAGCCACAAGGGTGGGCATCTCTCACCCTTTTTCCAGGATCGGCTGTCTGTTCACTCCATCAGGTTTTCACACTGTCGTTGATTAAGAACAAAAGATTAAAATAAATTATCAGTTTCTGCATACTGTCTACATTTGTTGAAAACATTTCATGATTCGCTGCTGAACTACATAATAAACTTGAAGGGAACAAACTCATTATAATTCAGAATTATGGAACATTGTGTGTAGTTTCACTACAGAGCACCCAGAATATCATGAATTTTTCAATTCGTATTTCCTTATTAATGCAGTACTGTAGTTCTACATGTACTTGTACATATTTTCTACACAAAAAAATATACATGTGTGCAAGTTCCACTCACAGAAAGGTATGTACTGGTATAATTTTGGTATAATTGGGGGCTCACAGGGGGCCAATATTGGGCATCCCATACACGCAGCAATAGTCCAACCCTTGGCATCATGGGTATGACTTACAAGTCATCAAGGGGCCTCTTGTAATGTGAGAGCCATAGTCAATGTCACTGACTCTCCACCTACCTACCTGACGTCATAGTCTCAATATATGTTTCTCGTCATTCCATGTATTTTGAGGAGGGCTGTAATTTATAAATCAGCATCAAAGTTTACCAATGAGGATTGAGGTAGATTACATGAGGTGGGAATATTATATCATACACATGTATATATAGCTTTTTATGTATCTGTTTTTGAAGTGATGCGATCTGTCTTTATTGTTGATACCCTCCTTACAAGTATCCATTGCAAATATATATCATTTCTTGAAAAATACTGGTATGTCAAATCATATTACAAGTCCATACATGCTACTGAATCAAGGCCACATTTTTAAAAGCTATGACATTAGTGCTTTATTTTGTATCCAGCCATTTAGAGCACCTCTGACTTGTGTGGCCTGACCTGATTATGTTCTGACCACATTTAACCTTATGCTCATACAGGTATAGCACTCAACCAAAGGCTGTCCTTACACAAACATTCATTGTAGAGCTACTGAAAAACGGTATAGCTATACAACAAACTTCTGTGTGTGGACGCTCATTAGCAATACTGTACGTTGTGTAACCTAACATATAAAGAAACATGGGTCTAAACATCGTTTTGAACAAGAATGGCATAACGAATCATGTTCATCATGTGTGTGAACATTACTAATGATACGTTGTATAACTGGGCGGAGCTTTAATAGCATGACCGCTTGCACCAAAGTCCAATCAACTTGACCTAGAGCATACTCACCGAAGACAGGCAGACAACATAAAATACCAACATGGGCAACATGGGCTGTGCCAATCTGCGCACCTCTTAAATGATTCGTTATAGATATTTTTGTGTGTGGACACCCTGTTCGCTATACAATGATTCTTTATAGAGTTTTGGTAAAGATTTTTTTGTGTGTGTGTTGATAGATTTTTGAAAATCTAACCGTGAGCAATGGGTTAAAGAGTTAAAGGTTTCATGACCTGTGAAATCGAGACTCCACAATTATGATTATTGCTCAAATAAATAAATATAAATTTATGAGCTAAAAAAGAACTTAGGTCATAATTGTTGATTATTTGTTGAGGAGATACACATTAATAACTCATAAATGAAGGTACCTATAGATGCAAGTCAACAATAATGATCATAACACTTTTCCTAAATATATAATTTATATATATATATTATATATATATATATATATATATATATATATATATATTAATATCTTTTCCTTGAGTGAGGGCGCCTTACAGGCAGCCATCACGCATTTTTACTTCGCTCTCGAAAGTTAACTTTCTAAAACCGAATATACTCGTTCTAGATGTTTGTTTGGACTTAATTTCGGATTTACGTCATGTTGAAGCCTAACCAAGACAACATCGTGGTTTAAAGGTTGGTGTTTCGAGTTATTCTTCTATAATAACACTTACAAATAGTAGTACATGTTTATCGAAGATCACACTGTGGGGCGCACGCAGTACCCATCTATCTATCTCTAATCAATTATGTGAAATATTGAAAATCGAGAAGTCAACAATTATGATCCAAGGACTTTTTTAGCTCATAAATATCTATATTTATTTGAAACCATGAAAATCGAGAAGTCATCAATTTTAATCATTTTTAGCTCATATATTGTCTTTATTTAAGCTATGATCATAATTGTGTACTTCTCGATTTCACAAGTCATTGCGCAATACTTTGAACCCTTTATCCCATTGCTCACGGTTAGATTTTCTGGCTTTGTGAACCCTGGTAAAGGAAGTATGTCAACATTTGCCATAGAACTATATAGTAACCAAAGGAATGTGGCTTAATTGGGCCTCTTAAGGAATTACAAGGTTTTTTCATTGCCTGTTTTCTGTTGTCCATTCAGCAGATTATGCAGGATTCGCGCTGCTCAGTATCTGAGTGGAGAAAAGTCAGCCTGCATAAATGTAGAATTAGTAAAGAACTATTTATGGACCTTACGTAAGATTACAACCCGGCCTTGTCTCATTTAGCGTTTCAAAGTACATGTACATGATCTGCTTATAAACTAGTTCAAATGACGTAATGTAGAAATGTAAACATTGATATGGCTGTATTCTTAATCAAAACAGAGGACTTCAGCACGTACAGTTTGCTAACCAGTAGCTGGCTACTCTGACAGAAACGATATCAATAACACTTGTTTTAATCCACAACTTCCTGATTGGATTGTTGTGAAATGGAATACACTTGTCTTGCTTTGGTGTGGAGTTTCACTAAGAGATACATGTCAACTTTGTTTATAGTGTGCACTTTTTTCCATTGTAAGTTTTTGTTTACTATTAAATGACACAATGTTTGAACCAGCAGAAACAGGACAAACACAAGCAAGCAACATTTTGGGTAGCATGACAAGCATTGATAATAGTCTCCATGTCCATCCCGCAGTGTTTAGAGCAGAGTCTGAATCATGAGACTACAAAAGGCCATGTACTAGTGCTGAACTAGGCAAGGAGAAAGTTCTGATGCTTGTGTCTGTTACTGTACTTTTTTGTATAAGTGGCTCAATTAGGCCCGTACCTGCATACATGTACATGATAGATAACTGAAACATGTTGATCCTACATGTAAGGGTGCACAAAGTTCATTGTGATATCTTGGGTAGGTGAAGGATGGGGGGGGGGGGGGGGGGGGGGTGAGGGGGTAAAACTATGTTTCCACTTTTGACCAATCAGAAAGAGGGTTCCCCTGAATTAGAACCACATTGGAGAGGCTATGAATTATGTTGGTACATGCGAGGGCCTTGCTGGTCTGCAGACATAGATTGTGTTATGCCACCGACTCAAACTATATAAGGCTGGTTACTGGTAGTAAGGCTACAACCTGACTTGGCAACTTTAACATACATGAGAGCTAATCTCATTAGGTGCGTCTTCATTAGCCCGATCAGACGAAATAGTGAGCTATTTTTCTGATCCGGGAAACTAGCCTGAAGTTGCAATCGCGTCTTCATTAGCTCGAAACTCGGGATACGTAAGCTTGAGCTCGGGTTGCATAAATTATCCCGAGTTTCACACATACCAGCAGTGTGCGACAGGAATAGGCCATGACCGCACGGCTTCGGTTGTGAGCTCGCATTCACGCACGTGTAAAAACCTATTACGTAAACAATGCCTCATGGGCGCTGATGCATGCCGGGATCGAGAAATTTTCAGGCTAATGAAGACGCTCCGAACTAGCTCGAGCTAGCCCCATCTAGCCCAAGATTTCTTGGGAAATTTTCTCGACCAAATAGCTCGCTATTTTGCCTGATCTGGCTAATGAAGACGCAAATAGCTAGCTATTTCGTGATCTGGCTAGCTTACCCGATCAGAACAAGCTCGCTATTTTGCCCAGCTCGAGCTAATAAAGACGCCCCTATTAGGGCTGTCTTCACCAGCCCAGCCTAGTAAAATAGCCAGCTACTTTGAGGACGGTCTTCATGAGCCAGAAATCTTGCTAGATTTTGTGAGCTCACTCTGCACATCAGCATGAAGCGGGCACAGTGGCGCATTACATAACGTCAACAGCTGGCTGCTTACCAGCCACAACTAGTGCTAAAAATAGCACACAATTTGCTCATTTGGGGCTGATGAAGACACAATTTCAACTTCAATCCAATTTCCCTGATCAATTTTTTGGTGCAGTTTTTTCAGTTCCGGGCTGATGCAAGTAAACCTACTTACTGACTGACTGACCAGTGTTTGTACCTGCAAAGCGGAGTCTTGCTGTGCAGTTGATTGTTACTTGTAATATTTGTGATATAACAGCCACCATCACAACAATTCCAAGAAGGAAAGATTCCTTGGCATCATGGGACTGTCTCCCAGAAGTGATGTAATCTATTGTGTCTCATATACATGTCTAGTCCGAACCCAAGACAAACATATACATACAGAATGACCTGCTGCGCTGTTTGTAAATAAGGGTGAATCAGCTGACAAATATGGTAATCTGACCTGGCGTTTACCTAAGGAGAGGTTTGGACAAAGGTTTAGGAAGCCCGACCCTATAATGATTAACCTGTATTGACATATGGACTGGAGGGTGACTTGGAAATTGTCAAGGGAAGTTGACAAATGCCTGTAGTTGTCTGTCAGGTGTGCACATCCTTTCAATTTGTCTTTCTCTTGTCTTTGTTTGTATTTTTTCTTCACAATTTATATTTTTTGTTGCTTTCTTCTTCTCCGTCCTCCTTCTTCATCTCTTCTTGCTCCCACTCTCATCCTTCTTCCTGTTGCTGTTAATTTGTCATATTTTAAAAATATATATTATGTTTTAAAGACAGGGTGTCCCATTTGCAAAAATTCCTGAAACTCGGCAAGAATTAAGAAAATACCGTTACTATAACTGGTGTGAAATCTCACAGTCATAGCTTCAAGAACATTTTCAGGAAACATGAAAAACTCTCCTTGTTTACGTTTTAAACGTAGCAACCATAGTCTACATTCATAATCGTTTTGTCCCTGTCAGTGCATGATGCAGGCATGTTGCTCCCATTGAACGCATGCACTGTATTTCTTACTATAGCGCACAGCGGTCTCCGGCTTCTAGACTGTAAGTTGAGGACAACCTGACCAAAATCAACCAAACTTTAAGCCATGTCTAGTTTTCAGTTAGGTTTCCGACGGGTCGTCTCAAACCTTTTTGGTTCTTGAAGACTAGAGGCCGAGACCGCAATCAGCACACACTGTGCCGTTGTCAGCTGTGATACTGTATATGAATGTACATGTGTAAACTATGGTCACTTCAATATTCTGCATTTATGTAAACAAGGATAGTTTTTCACTTTTCCTGAAAAGGTTTGTGAAGCTATGACTGTGAGATTTCACACACCTTACGGCTACACTGCTGATTCCTGCTGAGTTTTATGACTTTTGAAAATCGGCCACCTTGTCATTAAGGCTTGCTCTGTCAAATACAAAATAATATCTTGTTATCTATTAATTAAATCATTTGAAATGAGAACATTCAAAGCCTAACATGTAGGAAATTGCATGCACTTTTTTCTTCAGTACACACAAATTGATATCTTTATGATTTAGTGTTGCTAAAGGGTATTGGCATCTGTACAGGCGCTCAGTCAGTGATAGCGCATGCTCAGATGCCAGAAATGAACGTCTGTTGTAGAACCATATGACGGTAGCAGCCAATCAAAAGCTTGCTAATATGGAGTCTGTAGGCCCGTTCACACACACCGGAAATCGAAATTACAATCGCGATCCAAATTTCGATTTTTTTTTTCGACCGTTCATACACAGGGAAAAATCACACTTCCCAGCAAGGAAAGAACGATCAGTGGCCAAATTGCGCATGCGCGAAACTTGCATGACCGAAGACTGACCCCGCTGTCCCAATTTTTCTGAAAAATCGCACTAATAGTGCGAGTTGGATCGCGATTAGGATCGCGGTAATTAGTGCGATTTTTCTGTCCACACTGGAAAAAATTTCGAAATTTTGATCGCGATTAGAAAATCGATTTTTAAATCGCACTTTTTCCCTTGTGTGTGAACGGGCCTTGTGTCTGTACACTACCACCTTCACCTAAGTGTTAGCCTGGCTTCAAGGCTGTTGGACATTTCTAGTCCAAACTACACTATAATAAGGTCTGGCTGTTGTAGACTAATCATTCTCAATTCCTCCTCCAGCTTGTCCAACCAAGAAAGGAGGAGAATCATAACACGATTGGTGTCTTCCAGTTTGGATTAAAGATAGACACAGCCTGAAATATATGCAGCCAACTAAAAGCTTACTAATATCGAGTCTGTGTCTGTGTAGAAGCCAGGCCATAAGTGAGTGTGTGGGTGTGTGTGTGACCGGTCATAACCTGATTGATAGCATTTCCTGACTGGATGGAAGCCTACTACCTAGCTGAGCTACCAAGTGA
This sequence comes from Arbacia lixula, assembly GCA_963669155.1. Lineage (NCBI taxonomy): Eukaryota > Metazoa > Echinodermata > Echinoidea > Arbacioida > Arbaciidae > Arbacia > Arbacia lixula. Next base: position 1,967 of record OZ022584.1, on the reverse strand, counting down.
TCAGCTGATCTCTGTCAACAGGAGGGGTGGTGAGTGGACTAGGATGGCTGGCTGGCTGGCTGGCTACCATGTGACACAGCCCTCGGTCATGTGACGCATCATGTGATATGATTCTACATGGAGACCTTTATCATATGTTTCTGTGTGTGAAAGCGGTAGTGTCAGAGAATTAATCATATCATATCAACCAGATAAAAGTCATTGCAAGTTGTTTACAGTTAAAGCGACTTGCCACTGGAAATTCATGTATTCGTGAGCAATTCGCTTTCTCTGGATTGCAGGCATTATACCCTTCATATTTAGGACCAGCGAAATTGAAAGAAGATTCGATAGCTAGCTCGCGCGCTCGATTCGCGATCGCTGCACCACGTGTGCTGCTTTCAAGCTATTGCTGTTACATATGAGCTGCGCGTTACGTAGCCCCTGGCCCTATCCTAGCCTAGTCCACCTCCTGGACTGTTGATATTCTGTACGATGCGACTACCAAACACACTACTGTACATCCCCATAACATGCATACACACACACCCTGAATCGGGAAAGTGAATCACTGGGTTAGGCGAATCAGTGGAGGGCGTGTGTGTGTGTTGGTTATGTGTGCGTCCAGGACGTGGACTAAGCCTAGCCTAGCACCGGCATGCATGTTCATGTACTACAATTCGATCGACGATGCAACAATTGACTAATTTCGAGATTTGAGGTCACGTTCTACCGTTAGCAATATGAATGAAGGTGATTTGTCGTACACACTAGCAGACCCACTCTTCGTAGGCATTGTGAAGGTATTTCCTTGCGCTAGTAGTACCGGCTCTGTTGTTCACATAAGCAAAACCTCGTAATCTCGGTACAGCATTCGTACGCATGCATACACTCATGCCCGGCCGGCCCGGCACGCTCGGCGCAGCAGGTTTGCTAGCAAGGATAGGTGCCGATGTTCTTCTATGCGATCGGCTTCATTTAGCTCGGTGAGCAGTCCAACTCGCATCACAGTGATAGTGCGCGCAGGCTGCAAATTTTCCGAACAGGAAGCCTCTGACTTCGGGTCACTTTCGGACGTTTTCAGACACATTCCGAGATTGCTAGACTAGTCCGATGAGCACGCATTACGTACGAGGTTTGTGTATGATTGAACGGTGCTTACGGAATCGCGCATTTTACAGTGTCTCCCAGTTGCATGGTCCTTTAACATGATCCTGAGACCAGGAGGCTGTCCTAATGCATGAAGCTCAGTGCATGGACATTATCCCCACCCCTTGTTTCTTTCACCCCCCCCCCCCCCCTGTCACCATCTCTGCTGACTCCTCCTTTCTCCCTCCTCTTCACATTGTCACTTTGGTTCTCCAAGCCATTGTACAGTCTGAATGTGATTTACCATTATGGACAGTTTTGGTTTACAATTTGGAGGTATTTATAGCGCGGAAACTGGCAATGACTGGTGATTAATGGTTCACATTATTGCTCATTGCTTTGTTTCCGTATTGTGTAAGTGACAACAGAAATTGATTTAGGCTTATTAAGGGGCTACATGCACTTAAAACATCATGACTGGGTTACTAATCACCTAAGACTATTCAGAGTTTTTCATAATGTTGAAATGTTAGTTAGTTTACGTGATGTCATATGACAAAGGGAAAACTGGGCTAATGGGAATGACACTGGTGATTAGTTGCAGTCATTGAAGAAAAGAAATATCAGAGGAGCAGATTGGTAGAAGTATTAGAAAGAGAAAGGGAGAGGGGGATGAAGATAAAGAGAGATGGGGATAAAGAGAGGGAGAGAGAGGGGATAAAGAGAGAGGGAGAGGGAGAGAGGGAGAAAAGGAGACAGAGAGACAGAGGGAGAGAGACTGAGAGACAGAGACAGAGAGGGGGAGAGAGACAACAAGAGAGGGAGAAAAGTAGAGGGGGAGAAAAGGAGAGAGGGAGAAAGGGAGAGGGGGAGAGAGAGAGAGAGGGGGGGGGGAGGGA
>OZ022583.1:27589270-27834270 GCA_963669155.1 Arbacia lixula | reverse complement strand
CGGAAATACCATCTCATGTTCTCCATGATGTAGTTTTACACTTTGGTTACTTGTTTGATGTCTTAAGGGATCAATCTAAGATCGTTGCTGGCATATTTGTACAACACGCAGGCATCCAATATAAAAACAGATCTTTGCTAACTAAACTTTTTGGTATGGCCTCTGTTCCCCAATGAAGCATCACACACACATGCACACACATACATGTATAATATGTAAGGAGTGAGAATTATGCTTCCATGGTAACTACATGTATTTTAAATTGGACAATGAAATCATTTTTTCAGAAATTGTACCACACTGCTAAGTTTCCCAAGTTGCTTGAAAAGTTTCTCACCATTGAAATGCAGCGCAAAGCTGAGAAGTGTTGCCAGTCTACATCATAAACATGGAAAGAGAACTCGCCCCTGACATCAAATGCCATACAGTCGGCATAACGATCATTCAAGTATTACTACTTTTTACAATATCATTTTGTTTGTGTTTAAGTTAAACATTGAAGTGCTCACAAATACTAATACATGTACAGTGTATATCCATTTGTTTCTGTATGTTTTGATCATGTACTGGTATTGCGAGCAATCGGCTATAGCGAGGAAAAAGTGTGGGTCCCGACCCTCGTTATAAAAGGGTTTGCCTGTATATCAACATTGTGGAAAACTCATTTGTCTTTACATATGGAAAAGACTTTGTTATTGAAGGTTAATCACAATCTTGGCCTTAATTTGCTCAAAGTGATCCAACTGATATTAATAACCTGTTGGCAAACTCTAACAGCAGTCTGAGACACAGACATGCACAAGCCCACTAACGTTTCATCCTTGTAACATTTGTGCAATCTCATCTACGGTTAAGCAAACAAAATGATAAAAACATAATTGAATAATAATTACATGTATCTAGCTATCTTAAAATCGCTAAGCTTTCAACCCTTCAAATATGGAAAAGGTTAGTCAGTGCATTCACAACTGTGCTCTGAAATAAATGAGCTTATACATATACGTCTATAAACTATAATAAATCATTTACCATGATCATTGAAAGGAATATCTTTAAGCATCTCCCTCATCTAGTTCAACATGCTGCAAATACTATAATAAATGTATGTGCATAATTTTACAATATTTTGTACAAATTGATCTTAACAAAATCTAAAACATATTTTCATATCATAGAAATATTCTGATAATAACGTTATCCAAAAGAGGTTCATATCATCCACTTCACCTTGTCATAAATGTACAACTACACACAAGTACATGAACCACACTATGAAATAACTTCAATACCATCCAAACAGAAGTTACATTGCACATGCTTAAGTATTGACAATTTGGGGGCTTTTTTAGAAGGAAATTTTTGTACGATCACATACGTGGTTTGCTGCTGCCAAAAATCTAGATAATTGCTTCAACAGTGAAGCCTGTGATCAACCTTTCAATGAGATTGCAATCGATTGCAGTCAAATCCAGTCCACTCTTTGCAGAGGTTTGTAGAGTTTGTAGACTGAAATACAACAAGGACCTGTATCACAAAGACATTCAATTAATTGTACAGATCAATCATTAGACACATCTATTAATTGTATGTGTGATATCAATTGGAAATCCATACCACAAAGAACTTATGATCAATATCTACATTGATCATGACTTACAATTGATATTGATCATAGCTTGTGTGGGCCTATTGAAACCATACAATGAGATGCACACTCTTATACTTGCAATAGATAGTCGTCAAGATTTTGTGATACGATGAGATGCATTAGATAACATGTTTGCAATTGAATGCAAAGTTGCTATCTATTGCAACTCACTCTATGTCATACAGGCCCCAGCTCAGGTGGGAAGTTTATCTCGCTACATTTGAGTATCATCAATCATCATGACGATCTACTACCTCACCAGAATAAAGCACCAGTGTGGGTCAATAACAGCTGCAAACCATTTCTATGTGAACGTACATGAATCACGCAAAGAATTGAATTAATGGTCTCATTCATTATGCAGTATTTTATGCTGTACTACACAGAAGGATCCCAAATGGAAGATACAAAATGAAAGATCAATGGATGAGCCAGAATGAGACAGAAACTTGACATATTTGCTCATGACAATTACCTTTGATCTATTGATCACGTATATGTACTAGTAAAAAAGTCACCACTGACAGAGATATGTACAATGTGTATAACTTTAGACAAATAAATAATGCTTGTCAAAAGATGAATAAATTCATAAGGTGAGATTTTTTTTGGAAAATTCATCATTTATAACGTCAGATGCTCAGGAGAGGGTTTTTTTCTCTAATCCAAAGTACCGCATTAAGTTAGTCGAATAATCATATAGTGAATACAAATACATGTATACTATTTAAAACATTCAAACAATATAATTATGTCTTTATAATACATTTAAAAAAAGATTTATATTAAGCATCTACAATATACCACTTCATATTTTTTCATTAACTATGGAAGGAATAGTAAATATTCTCTGTAAATAAAGACACAGTAAATGTAAGCTGACCATTGTTTGACATTTGAGAAAAGCAAAAGTCCTACTTTCACCAACTTTATATGCTTTTAAGAATACTGGCCTTTCTCTTTTGAGCAAGAAGGACATTATTCTCTCTGTGTCAACCAGATACATGTTAGTTTTTCTGTCTACCTGTTTAGGTTTATGACAATGATTATATCTTGGACTCGTACTTTTTTCTGTGCAATACAGCATCTATTATTACAAGAAACTCAACTTCAAAGTTTGCATGTGAGAAGTTTGACAGAGTGGTCTTCTCTCACACTGCTTGTAGAAGGGGCAGGGCATTTACATTAAATATAGACTTTTGACAGGAAGTAGAACTTCTGCGGAATGCTGAAAGTCAGTCAAGTGAAAGAGGACAAACATGGAGAAAAGAAAGAGACAGAAGCACGCTGTATCAGCCATCATCATCCAACGACCTCTGTGCTCGTCTCAAGGGTGTTCCTGAAAGACATAAACATGAGAGAAATGGAATCAATTTCAAATTCTTGATATTTTTTTTATCTCAAAATGTTGATAAAAGCATTTATGAAACTATGCAAAATAAGAGAAAATAACCCTGAAAGAAACAACATGTTTAAGTCATATATGTGCAAACTTTTAAATGCTTGATGTTTGTAAGTATTAATCAAAATATCTATATCTAGCATTTAATGTTGGAAGACACTTCCACGTTATTTCATATCTTCAAGTTAATAATTTAAAATTGAAAATGTCTCAATATGAGTAATCAGTCTCCATATTTCTTTACAATTGTTTTCCCTTTTTTTCCCCTTTTTGTGTTCTTACAGATAGCTTATGGGATTTTCCTTCACAAATTCAATATTCTGGGATTTGACATTTATTCAAATCTAGAAATTATAAAAATGAGAACTAGAATTGCAACTCTAGATTAAGACTGGAAATGAAATGAGTGCATACAATTTTACTTTAAATATTCTGGGAGCTATAAAGTGTAAGAATATTTCACAAATTGCTTTTTGATGAGCATGTTCAAGAACGTAAATTGAGTATAATAACTGTATAATGAAGAATGGATCAGTACATGCCATTATATATGACAGCTACATGTATGCATACATTGTATGACATTATTGTGATGAGAAAGAAGAAGTGAGATAAAAGCGTTGAAGATGTACAATATATATCAATGGAGAATGGATAAAACCTTTAAAGAACAGATTAGATTATAGGCATGCAAAGAAGCTTGAACAATTTCTTTTTGCTTCAAAGAGATGAGAGGTGAGAGAGATAGAAGAACCAGACAAACCAGTGCTTTGATTGTTTGCCCAGAAACCCACCAAAGCCCATTAAAGGTGCACTATGCAGAGGGTATGAACATTAACAACGTTTGCTGATACTACATTCCAAGTCTAATACCACTAAACCATGCTGTGCGTAACATGAAATATATGTATTTTTCACAGAAGCTCCCTAATAAACTACAGGTACTCTCTATTTTTGCAATTTGTGGGCTAAATGTCTAAATTCTAAAGCTGTTATGGGACATGTATGGACTAATTCTGCATTCATAACAGTTTAAAATACATTCTATTATGCCCTAGTTATAATCTGTGAGGTGAAAACAAAAGTGCACATATAGTGGAGCAACTAGCAGCTTTATGCATTGTGGAAATAAAATGACCGAAAGACACTTGATATGACATTTTGAACCAAGTATGAAAGAAAAGGGAAGTGACCATGTCCAGTGTATCCACACACATGTCATTATATCCCACATCATATGCTTCATTAACATATTACAATTTGTTCATTGATTGGTTAAAGGTGTGTCACATAATCATAAATGTTTCATCTATTCATGGGAATACAGCGAAAGAGGATCAGAGGGTGGAAAAGATACTTTTTTGTGACGTTATTAGAGAAAGTTCGTATTTCCCTCTGTCTTCATTCCATGGTAACGTTTAAGAGATTAGAGCATGGACACTACCACAGGATCCATGGTAAGAGAGATCTGTACCAATCAATGAACAGAGAATAATCAATGAAGGATATAAAATAAATAATTCATGATCTTTTTCAGGACTTCTGTGGAATCTAATGGCCCCCTTGGTAAACTGGAGGGCACTTTGTGGAGTGATTTTTTCCTTTGACTGTACCAAACACCCTCCACTTCAACACTGGAGCTAATAGATTCAACAAGATCCTTCATAATCATGAAATATTTGTATGATATTAAATCATGTAGGTCCATGGTCATACAAACACATAATCCATGAACGTTACGCTCTCGATCAGAATATAAGATACATGGATCAATTGATCAAGCTAATGATACAGAATGCTGAGAAAACATGACAATGCTCATGCTGTGCTTCATTTTACAATAAGAGCCAACAGTATGGAGTCTTGCATGTCACCCACAGTCCCACACACTTGCTGTCACAGCGGTATGCTCAAGCTTACATGTACTTGCCCTAAATAACATCACATCCCTTCCCACACAAGCACAGCTGCAAATGATTTTCAGCTCATATTAGGACCAGGACCATATCAGGACCCTATAAAAAAATCTGGTTGATAGCAATGTAACCTGGGCCCTGTTGCATAAAACTTATCATTGATGGTAACTTTGCTTCCAATAGCAACTTCTATGGAAACCTTGAATTTGATTGGCTGTCAAGCATTGTTACCATGGTAGTTCCCATTGATGGAAGAGTTACCATTAATGGTAAGTTTTATGCAACGGGGCCCTGCTATTGATACCAATGGTAACTCTGTATATTAGCAATAGAGGATTGGACTTGCGATTGATTCATATGAGTCGCAACTCTTAATAAGACAGGGCCAAGGTCAGGTCAATTCACCAGAAAGTTACAGGCATCAATTGAGACAATAAAGGAGACCAAATGCAATGCACTATGACAAGTTCATGGCTAGGTTTAGAGGGAAAAGGTCATAGATGCCCTGCTATATGACTGAAAATAAATCTACCAGTTTATTAGTGAGCTTTATTCATAGAAGTGAATGTGCAGTAGATGTATACAGCATGAAATCAGTGTGGTGAAGAAACATCTAAAGAAGACTGAAGTAGTGATGGAAATTGCAAAAGATGAACAGAGTGTAACAAAGCTGGCAATATTATAGCTACAGGTGTAATGTTTGGGCCACTGAAGAAGGTAAATCTTCCACATTATGCAGCACTGGATTTCACCTTTCAGCTTTAATCTACATGAAATGTATGCAGTTTTTTATATTGCTTTTAAGTCCATGTTCAAGTTTTGAGTATAACTTGCTAAAAACACATTTGACACATTCAAAAAAACAAAAGTTACAACTCTAATCCAATTGAAATTTACACATCATAAAGTCAAAGGATGTCAAATCTTTTTGGAAGCAGGTTTAGTAATGATTATTATTTGTCAAAAAAGAGGGAAAATCTTATTAAACAGAGGCAAAATAATAAATGATGACATTTCATAAGACCTGCTCCACAAATTTATAAAGTTAATGATGTTTAAATGTCAGGTTAATTTGAGTTGTAACTTTTCAAAAGTGCTAAAAGGTTTTTGAACTTGTAACTAGAAGTAGTTCAGAAGTTTAACCTTATTGCAAGATGTGGTGAAAACACTTAGTACATACTAGTACTGCTCTATTATATGTTCATTCAATGTTTGTGATTCTGACAGTAAGACCTTGGATGCTATTTATAAGCATAATTATTTTCACATGCTTTTCATCCTGAATGTGTTTTCATGAAGATGTAGGATGGCAACCATGTGGCAGTAGCGCGCTTTATAGTTCATATCACTTCTCTTTCAGGAACCTAATCAGTTTCATGAACAGAGCAACTCTATTACAAATACCACTTCAGAAACTAGTTTGCAATGAGATAAATAGAAATAAAAACACAAGAACAAAAGACATCCTTCCCCTTTCAACATCCAGACAAAATGTTGCCCTTTGTTAAAGTTTGCAAGCATTACCTGTGCCAAGATGTATCAATAAGGCATAGAGATCTAGTGAGATTGGCACTTAAACGCTAATTCAACTTGTGAGAGATCGAACTCTCAAGCAACCAAATGTAAGTTTTACTTTACAGTAGATTAATTGAATCCATTGACACAAAATGTCAAGGTTATAACAATAGAAGACCCAATTCCCCTTGCACAAACACAGATGAAATATGGGTATTTGCTTTAGTCAATGGGGGTTTGTAAATATTTCTGTAATACTTTCTGTGTACTCTGGTTTCCACACAACATCAATGTCAATTCTCTAAAACATGTCTTTGCAGGACAATGGAGTTGGCTACAAATTTTAATGATCAGCAGTCAGTGCTAGTAATCATGATTATTCAAAAATTCCCTTATAACATGTCTGGCTTTTCTACCAATGATTCAGTGTTTTCTAGTGTGTGTATTGTTGTTTTTTTCAAATAACTTATTATCAGGGTTTCATTCTTCTTCAAAATCTAGTCAACTTTCAGGAGTAGAATTCTGTAACAAACATGAAGTTTTGACTTCAATTTGGGCTGAAGTCCCCTGTGATCATAACTGCATTGGCATATTGGCACATTTTTCACTTGAGTTTTCAGCATATCAACAATCTTAGCTACAAAGACAGTCTTGGACTTCTGTTTATTTCAAACTACCACCCTTGATCAAGTGATCTTGTATGGTACAGAGTGTGTGGTCACCAGTCTGCTTGATGTTGATACAAGCTCTATGATTGGTCAATGGAGTGGCAGTGGGGAAAGACTGCAGTCGGCTTTATGATACAAGCTATATGATTGGTCAATGAAGTAGCAGTGGGGAAGGCATGGCTCTATGGTACACTGCAGAGATGCCAGCTACGTTTTTTTTCTGCAGGGCTTGCCCTTAATATCTTTTTAAGATGGCCAGCAGGGCCACTTGAGCATGAGATCCAGGTGGCCAAATGGACATTCAGGTGGCCCAGACAGGCCAGACAGTTTACAGTGGCCAGCCGAGCCAATTGAGACTTCAGGTGGCCCGGCGCCATGTCAGGTAGCCATTGCCCCTTAGGCCGCTATGAAGGGCAAACCCTGCTCTGTATAACGTTCAGGACCTGACATCCATTGAACAAACAAGTTTACACACAAGCAAGCCTGAGATGTTATATGGGCAGAATCATATGTACTCTGACAAAAGGAAGCAACTAACAAATGAGACTTTTCTTGTAAAATGAGCAAAATGTGTCTGTCACTCGCATTGGCATCAGTGCAACACCACATCATGTTAGATTGAATATCTCGCAGCAAGATGAATATTTCATGTCCCAGTTTTGGCCATGTAGGGAATGCTGGGTACAATCTAAGAATACCAATAACCCAGATTTGAGTGATTTGTCACTTGCTTCCTTTTGTCAGAGAAGGGGCAGTGCAGTAGGCCTCCAGGCTTCTGGCTGAAGCTGGTTTGTATCCTGATTCCTGATTGGGCAGGTACAGCCCATGTACTTACAGAGAGAGCCAGTGCTACCGTATGTAGAGCTTTGCCCTGAAGCTGCCCTTACATAGGCCAATCTAACAACAAATACACCACAGTTTAGCTGGAATTAGATCATCTGAATGCTCAAATTGTCTGTAAAGACTTTCATTAACTTAAATTGAGTTTTAACAATCAAGCTATTAATTAAGTGTTACATACTTTGTTTTTTTTTCATTTGGGTGCGTCTGGGGAGCTTTAGGTTGAATAAGAACATCTTCATGTTCGCACTGTTTGTAAAGACTTTAGCCTCAATTGAGTTTTAACTTTTGAGCTTTTATCAATTTAAGTGTGTCATCTCCTATCTGGTCAGCTGACCCACAACTGAGAAAAGCAGGCAGTGGTTATTTGAGTATCTTTGGAAGTACACCTCAACATTTTCCACTGCGGAGCTACAATTAATACATGTATATCAATCGTACGATTGATCTATAAATCGTATCTCAGAGAACCTTGTAGGGGATCTATCATAACTATATCCCTGATTGCAAAATCATGCAAATGCTTTGACTTGCAATAGATGCATGTAGCAGTCATGGTTTTGTGATACGAGTTGTAATACTGTAGACAGCAACTTTGCAAATGATAGCAAAGTTGCATACAGGTCTTAAAGTTTTGAAGTCAAATCAAGCTTCCAACACACAACATGAAATGTCTTAAGCATCCCACCACCTCCTTCACTGGTAAGTCTATTAGGGAGCTGGTAGATTGTGAGAGTCCATGGCAGTCTTTGTCCTGACAGCTATTTACATGATAGGCAGAAAGTTATTGCTCACACACTGTGTTCAAGATGGCAAAGCATCATGATATCACATGGCCAGGGGTGAAACCTGTACTGGCAAACACTTTGATAAGTGCTTTTTCATTTTGAGAAAGTGACAGGAGAGATATCATGTTTTTTAGAAACCACCAAAATGTGCTTTCCTTAGACAAAATGATTGCTAGAAAAGAGGGCCTTTGTTAATGAGAATAAACAAGCTTGTATACACTCACTCTGCAATTATATACAATGTATTAAAATTATCTTTTTAAAATGGTAAGTAAATGTGCTTGTTTAGTTTAAATACCGTAACCCCTTTAAATACATGTACCTTTCTATATGAGGGCAGTCATACTTTTTGTGTGCACTGTATGTGTGCATTTGCTGTGCATTTGCATCGGTGGTTAATTGAGTAAGATCACCAGATTTGCTATCAAGTATGATATTGTTCTAAGCTTGTTTTCTCAAGGTATTCATTCTGTACCTGTATCATTTTGTAGGAGTTACGCTTTACATCTTTGGCCAATTGGTTATGGCTATAGAGAGAGGGGAAACGTGACAATGGCATGACTGCAAGATAAGTGTATTACATCTGATTGCTATCGATGTGTAAGTTAATATATCACACGATATATGAATTACGGTCATACTGAGGAGAATCACAACAAAAATGTTCATCCTCCACCATATTTGACAAATGTGACTAATATACAAAGACACATACATGTAGACACTGCCTCTAGAGGCTTTGGGTAAATCTCTGTGCATGGGGAAACTTTGACAGCATCATGCCAGAGTAAGACGGCTGTGCATTATTTTGCTTTATATCCATCATCAAAGCCTAAAGTCAGGCAAAGCAGGGAACAATATATGTAACATTCCCCAAATCATGTGTGTGAAACAAGGAGCCATTCAACAAATTTGCATATTTTTGTGGTGTCGGGGTTGACTATCAGAAATTCAAGTTATGTCTGTACTGCAACATTGTGAGACTTGGCCGACTGTGTCATCTGGCTGTATTCTGAAGCACAAGGAAGCAGCTCAAAGATCAATTATCACAATTATCAACAAATTTGTATATTTCTGTGGATTTTGAGATCATGCAACTGCCAGAAATTCAAGTTATGTCTGTGCTGCAACACTGTGAGACTTGGCCGACTGTGTCATCTGGCTGTATTCTGAAGTACAAGGAAGCAGCTCAAAGATCAATTATCAACAAATTTGTATATTTCTGTGGCTTTTGAGCTACATGCAACTGCCAGAAATTCAAGTTATGTCTGTGCTGCAACACTGTGAGACTTAGCCGACTGTGTCATCTGGCTGTATTCTAAAGTACAAGGAAACAGCTCAAAGATCAATTATCACAATTATCAACAAATTTGTATATTTCTGTGGCTACATGCAACTTATCGGAAGGTGCCAAGCCAGAGAAAGGAATACTCATACTATCTTTCAAATCTCATGAGGGTTTGGGGGGGGGGGGGGGGGGGGCAATATTTTGCCCTCTGATGTCATAGAAATGTTTCAAAGAGGATGGATAGTAGTGATGGTAATACTGTAGCAGATAGGGTTGCTGTTATAGCAGAAATATCCTTGGTCATATGCAGTGCTCTCTACAGCAATCCACAAATATGACTGCCTTTAGGAAGATTTTATAAACACATCCTCCAGCATACAGTATGTACCATTTTGATTTACTTCATGTTTCAGACATATGTGTTTTTTTTTCCCCGCAGAACTATACTTTATATACATACAATAAGAAAATAAAGGTGAAATCACTCCCAACCATTTGTGCTATAACAATAACACATTGGCTTCCTGGGATGTTGGAGACATTTTGAACAAACTATGCAGAAATTATTGTAATCAAAAAGAATAGAAATTCTAAAAAGAAATTCTATATATGTGAGTGGGAATATTTTCTCAATGGAATGGAAATGTGCAGAGAACTATAGCAGAAAAACATCTCTGTACCATTTTGCATTCAATAAAAATTGAATCAAAGAGGCAAACTATGGTAAAATAATGTCTAATTTTTGTGCATACTTTATCATATAAGAAATCATGTGCATGTGACTAACTCTACATAATTAATTTAGTGAAATGTAAACATTGGTAATGAGCTATCAATCTACCAAAGGTACTACAACCATGCTTGATAACTTTTGAATAGAACTCGCAAGGTGACAATGAAAAAGAAACAAATATTTAAGTTCTGTGCAGTAGATCAATGTGAATAATTTACAACATAGCCAGTCAGGTCTACCAGATGAGAGAGGCAATGGAATTCAGTCTCAAAACAAGGTGCAAGATTGAGAGATAATCTTTGCAAAAAATTGGCAAAAACTGAAAGAGTACACATTTAAAAATTCGCACAAGTGCAAGATTGTGTTTCACACCTTTTTGACATGCATTTCCACACCAATAATGCCATCAATTGGCTGACACATACCATCCATATTAAGAGTAAGAACACTTTCACATCCATTACTGTCTGAATAATAGAAATTGGGGGTTACTTTTTGTGTTGAGTGTGCATTGTAACTACTAGTATGTACATGCATGCTGCAGAGTATAAGGCTCTTAAAAATTCAACAACTAACATGAGAGACACAGTTTTGATACAATGTAAGCTGTGGCTCAACAACAGATGGACTATGGCCATACACTAGGGCAGACATGTGTTAAAAGTTCATCAACTCTTGTTTGTGCTAGACTAGTGCTACTGTAGAGGAATATCGTGGCTTGCTGACTGTGCATAGAAGTGACATCGACACATAAAGACTCAAAGAGTTAAGCCTCTGGACCAAACTACAAACAAGTTCATGTAGGTCCACAGTCTATGATACTGAGCTGATTGATGGTAGATACATATGAAGAGAATTAAAGACATTTCAGGATATATGAGTATTCATTTTCAATACCATTAAGAACAGTGAATTTTACAAAATGCCTTTAATACCATTAAAAACAGTTAATTGGGCAAAGGCCTTTGTTTTAACTCAAGGAATTCAACTGTATGTTGTTTACTGCTATGCCTCCACATCTTGCACAAACTCCAAAGTATTCCCATACCCATAATCCCTCATTATAACATGAGCTATGCTGATACCTGGACAAATTGCTACTTGACTTTTGACTTAAACGTTCATCTGCTACATGCATCGTAATTGAGATTTACCTTGCCCTTTGACATATCGTGCTAAAAATAAAACTACCATCTTTGTATTAATTATAACTAGATTCTGTTAACCACTAAATTGAGGCATAAAGAGTGACATTTCAGAATTTGAGCTTCACAGTTAACCTGAGGTACATACAGATATCCCAGCAGAGATATACAAACATCTAGACAGATGGCATTGAAGTGTAAGAAAGTGGCCTTCAAGAAAAAAAAAAGGTGACACATTCGAAAAATGTGAGTATTGAAATATGTATGAAGTATGAAAATGTGAGTATTGAAAGATAATCCAGTTGGGAGTGAAAGGCAGAGCTGCCAACCTTTGAAAGTCAAAATCAGTATTCTGCACCTCCAAAATTTGTATTTTTTCCTTCAAAATTCGTATTTTTAAAAAAGGCCAGTTTATTTTTTGCAGTTCTGCAAAAGGCACTCGGGTAGGCGTATAATAATACATTAGTTTATTTTGCAAGTGATGTCACAAGTTTGATCAAAGGCCTAGGTGCGTTGCAATATACTTTGTTTATTAATATTAGCTAGCTACAACACAATTTTCATCCTTTTCTTTGTATTATTTAATTTTGCTGTGAATTTGTACTCTTGGATACGCTTTTGTACTTTCGTATTCTCTTGCGATTTTCGTAATAAATACAAATTTTTTGTAATGGTTGGCAGCTCTGGAAAGGTGCACACTCGTCAGGTATTCAAGACAGCTCTCTCTAAAGCAGAAGACACTCAAGATAATAATGATCTTGAAGATATATGAATACAACCTCATACCGCGTTACCTCAATCAATATCCTTTTGCCATGCATGGAGTCTGCAAAGACTTGTTTTTTACAACAAAAAGAATTAAAATGAAACTTTAAGCTGAGGAGTTTTATTCAACAACATAAATTCACTATTTCTGTATGAATCTATAACAGGAAGGTAGGGGAGTCACCATGGCGGGGGGGGGGGGGGGGGGGAAATGAAGCAGGAAGATAGTACTAGCCTGTCAAACTAAAATGGATCTAGCAGGTCTAATGATTTATACTGTACCACATATTGGTACCTCAACTGAAACCATTCAACTGAACTATTGTCTATTGATTGATAATTTGATACTGTACCAGGTATTTAACCTGACATGGAATGGGTCTAACGATTGATCACTAATGCAGACATTGGGTACCGGAATACATCATTTTCCTGTCAGTGCACTTTTTAAGGTACAATAACCAGGGATGTTGACAAGATTGCTATCCATATGTTTGGACAATCTGTGTAAAGCATTATTTTGTGACTGCGAGGGAAATACAATCAATGTGCACTCATTAAACGCCTGACAGTGCATTATGCTATTTATACATCCTTGCAATCACACATTATTCACTACCACTGAGTGGACTCATTTCAACAGTCCTTGACTTGTTTAACTATTTTATACCATGTGTATTACCGTAACTAGGGCCAGTCATTTTCTAGATGTTAGAGATCCAGGGTTCTGCTTTGGGCACCTGTGTATGTTGGAGTGCCTGTGAGTGTCGAGCCCTAATTGTATAAACCCCCAAAGGCTACCTCAAAGACACACTGCTATTACAATTGCTTGAAAATCAAATGTGCTAGAATTAACTTTTATGCTTTTCATGCTGCCCCCCAAGCCCCATATGAAGTAAAATCTACATGTATGCTGGATGAGGAATTTATATTGCATAAACTGGTATAGTCTCAGAATGTGCAATATTGACACAGTCCCACAATGGATGGCATCAAGTAGTAAAGTCCCAAAATGTGTATAGTCCTAGAATGAATGACATGCACTGATCTATTGTAGTCCCAATATGAACGACATGTACTGGTATAGTCCCATAATGGATGGCATGTACACTACAGCTCAAAGGAATTGGCATAGGGAATGGGAATGGGAAGAAAGGGAAGGAGCCGCAGTATTAAACCACAGTATATTTTGTCCAGTTTAACATGAAACACGACGTTTTAGCCCAAAAAGCATCATGTTTCATGCTGAACTGGACAACATATACCGTGGTTTAAAACTGTGGCTCCTTCCCTTTCTTCCCTTTCCCTTTCCCTATGCCAATTCCTTTGAGCTGTAGTGTACTGGTGTAGTCCCAAAATGTGTGGCAGGGAACAGCAATAAAGTCACTCTGCTATACAGTCTCCTGAGCCTTATATGCAGTACTATCCACATGCAGGATGAATCATTTATATTGCATGCACTGGTATACATGTAGTCCCACAGTGTGAAGTACATACTGGTATAGTCCCAGAATGGATGACATGTACTAGTATAGTCCTAGAATGGATGGCAACTAACAGTAATTAAGTAACACTGCCATGCTGCCTCCAAGCCCCATACAAAGTACTACCTGCATGCAGGATGAACAAGTGATAACGCATGTCATGGTATAGTCCCAGAATGTATGGTATGTAATAGTAATACATGTAAGGTCACAGGATCTAGATAAATGTTGAGAATGCATACAAGAAGGGAAACCTGTATTGTACTATTGCACGTTTCCCATATAATGGTATACATGTACATGTTGTATACATAGGTAAGAAACTCACATGGTCCGTTATGCTAGCTACAAATTACTAGTACATCCTTTACCTGCAAGAGTGCAGATCATGAATGTCAGGGAAGGGAACATTACATTGCAATTCCTGATGATGTCAGAGTTGATGATCAATACATACCAAATAATTGTTCATGATACATAGTAGAAACACTTGTAAATTTGAGGGAAAAAATATCTTTAAAGGATGAACATAAAAAGAAGTAAAGTTTAGTTTTTGATGAAAGCGCTCAATATTTGCTACTCAATCCCAAGCCCGAGACCAAAAAGAAAAAGGGGGGAGGGCGACTTGCATTGACAGACGTGCACTATTCTACACTGAAGTCTAGCATGCCACATGCACAATGCATGCTGGGAAGGAAATGTTGGAAGCAGTGGTTGATCGAATGACAAGCAGGGATCAAAATAAACCTGGCCAAAGCTCAATGCAGGACCATGCCTCTCTCACCAACCACTGACAATAATTAATCAAAAATCAGCTTACGCTACTGCCATATCAAGCGAGTTTCTGCATGAAGTGAAGTGAGTAGGGGAAAAAGACAAAAAACGCAAATAAAAAAGGAAAATTCATGCTTTCAATATCTTGAAACACACAATCAGGATTAAGACAACTTGAAACAGTGTACTTGTACTGGTATGTTGAGAAATGAAATGGTGACACGCCCTCTTGCAGTATATAACAAGGTAAGTATATAGCTGCATATGTAGATTGCCCTGAGAGAGACCAAAGTTCAAAAGTCAGAGGTCAGACAACATCAAGCCCATTGCCAGTATCAAAGGGAAGAGGTTAAGAGTAAAATCAACCATATCTATGATATAGGTTAGTGATAGCTATAAATAACAGAGTAAGTAGATAACTAGATAAGTAGGTATGGTGTGAATTCAAGGCTGAAGAGGAACAAACCCTTTCGCACAAACTACTATCTCGACAAAAGCTTACAAATCTAAGAAGCAGATAAGTGATAGTCAAACTATCACTGCGGAAAATCACTCAAGCAGTACAAAAGCATGTCTTGTGTAGGTGACTATCCTACCATTTTCAAAACTTAATATTCCTCAAGTTTTCCATTATTGTTTTCTTATCATTTTGTTTTTATTCACAGCAATTTGTAAGGGCTTTGTTCACCTCTAGAGGAAAATGTTATTCACCATCTTCAACCTGTTACAATTTAATAGGCTTTTTATATACTATACAGTTCTTAAATATGTTTGTTTATTTTACTGGATACAATTTCAATTGCACTTTAAGGTGATAATACGTATTAGGTTGCTTGAAATGTTGATGAAATTTATTTTAAATCGCTTGAAACCTTTTGATTAATTTACTGGAAGAAAGTTAATCTTTTAGAATTAAACATTTAACTTCTACCCCATGTAGTTCATGACATCTAATATCAGTTTACTTTTACCACAATTTAATGAAACTTTTCTTTATATGGCAGGTGAAAACTTTTTCTAAACTAGATGCTCGTTACTGTTTGTTCAGGTATATACATGTGTACATACTAGTACTACCACCACTGTTAAGTGAAACTAAATATATAGCGTGTCTCAAAGAAGCAACCAAGTTCTCCAGCAGAAATAGTTTACCAAGACAGAGTGCGAGAGGATTCTTAAGATCTCAATTTACAAGGATTGGAATCTACGTTCTTCACCACGCGGTACAGTCAATCTGTTCAAGAAAAAAACATGAATTCAAAACCAAACATGTACGGCTCAAGGGGGGGGGGGGTGGGAGAAACACAATGTGGAGAAACTCTCAAAGTTAGATATGTGTCATTTGATTACTAACAAATTCAAAAGTTAGTAAAAAAAAAAGTAAAAAACAATATTAATACAGGAAAAATAATTGATACAAGATACAGTTCTCACTATATTAGATCAATTGCATCATTGCAGCAGCAAACTTGTTTAAACATGGCCAAGGTGAAATGTTGCTATTACATTCATGTTACTTTTAATCAGCTGGATCATGCACATAGAGAAATACACATCTCTGCTTCCTATGCAACACAAAACAAAATAACACATGCAAAGTCCTTGGAATTGTTAAAAGACAACATATAACAAAATAAAAGTGAAGAGTTCTTTGTGGAAGTCCACAGGGCTTTCCTCTTCAATATCAATGTGAAATGTCTCAGGAGAAATAACATTAATAACAGAAATAGAATATTATAATGAATACTTAACAACAGAACTCACTAATGCTTAGAATACAACAAATGTTACACAATAATATTGAATGCCAAAAAAAGCAACAAAATCAGGGCCATATTGCATGTAGCTCTACAGTGGTTGATGGATCTACTTGGGACCAAAGCAACAGCTTCATGGATACAATCTTGTGATGCTCAACCAAAGCTGTACCAAAGCATGACGTCACATGAGTATCTTGTTTATCTTGTTCAATGCTATATAGACAGAGCAAGCTGCCATGCTCATAGCGATGACCATCATTAAAACTAGCTCTCTATGCAATGTTTGACCAGCAACCCTCTATCTTGCATGATGCTGTGGATTACCAGATACTAGTATCACAATGGATGTGACGATGCCACTTGGGACCCTATGGTAAAGCTATATGCATGATGACCCTGACTCAGTTATTGATTCCACACTGACATCCCATCAAACAGTAGTCTGGTTTCAAGGCTGTGGGGCATTTCTAATCCAAACCATTCCATAAAAGGGTTTGGCTGCAGTAGACTAATCATTCTCAATATCTCCTCTGGCAGTGGAAAGGACTGCAAAAAGAGGAGGATGATAAAATGACAAGTGTTTGAAATACTAGACTCGATTTTTCCAATTTGGATAAAAAAAACATGTCCCACAGCATGAAAGCCAGGCTACTCAAGCTCATCAACGAGGGGCAAAGAATGGGGCAGGCGGGTCACATGACTTACTTTTTCCCATATTTGATGTGAATGAGGAGAAAGATGGCGCCAAACACGAGGCAGATGGAGCCGGTGACGATGTAGGCGATTCCCAGGAAGTTGTTCTTGCCGCCGAGCCAGGATGTAGTAGTCAGCACTACGCTCTTAGTACCACCAAACATGTGCACGTAGTAGTCTGGGAGCAATACTAGGTCAAGGGCAAATACCGGTATGCTTGCAGCAGATATGTGTGTTTCAAATTGTATACTGCATTGTATGCTGCATTTATATCTGATGCTCTTGTACATTTACACTGTAAATTGTCGCGATTCAGCAACTTAGTCGTGGAGAATCTGACGATGATTTCAATCAACCTTGCATTGAATGGAACTCAATTTAATTAAAATGTGGGTTCAAAGTATGGATTTAATTAGTCTAAGCTTGATGATGCGGGCAACTATATTTTACACCTGCAATTCATATCCATGTCTGAATGCACAGACTACAGCCTTCTGTCTTTTTCTGTCTCTGGCATGAAAGAAGGAAGGGTATTTAGTCTTTATGTCCAGACTGCCCTGTGATTGCAGCAGGGCAGGGAAAATGATAAATGGGGGCTTGGGGCGATTTTGCCCCCGAAATACTTAAAAGAGCCCTAGAAAATATTAAAAGAGCCACCACAATTTCCATAGACACGATGTAAAATTGTAACCAAATGGCCAATGTGCTCAAAAAGTAGCCCCCCAAAAATTTTGAAATGATTTTTTGCCCTGCAGCAGGGCATATGAGAGAAATGGACCACATTCCTGACCCTATAATGTAGAGTAGGCCAATACTCAACTCTTGCTTTGCTACCTAATATGCTGCTGTATTAGTTTTGTTTGTATCACAGGCACATACACACTTCATGATGATCAAACCATCATCATCCGTGCAGAGTGAAATGGTCAAGGTCATTGTCTTATTTTTTTCTCCCATGTTTTTTGTAAATATTCTCAATGAAGGGAAATTCACACTTGTCCCTACGCCTACACTTCCCACAATTCTCTGCTTCTATTGTCCTAGTTCTTGTATTGAACAGGAACTTTGCACTAGTCAGACTACTGCTGTCAACTGTCTAGTGCAGTTGCAAAAGTTTTAATTTTGTTAACCTAATATGCTATTTTACTTCCTACTCTCACTGCAAGGTTCGATCCATCAATTTTTGCCATTTTTTACAAAGTTCACTGACCTTTGACCTCAATCAGAATTGACCCCTATTTAATACAGTTCATTGGTTTCATGCAATGCATACATGAACCAAATTTGAAGGAAATCTGGTGAACGATTCTCATAAACGGATTCGGGATGGACAGACAAACGGATGGAAGGAAGGACAATAACACTTTTGTGTCATGATTTTCTTTTCAGTATTTGTATCAAATACTGACAGGGCATAAATGAAACCAGAACAAACAACATAATCAAATAGCACCATGCATTACTTTTATCCCTCAGCCATCTCTATTTCAAGGATACTGTATTCCACATTGAGTGTGTAGTTGCCTGCAGGCAGACCATTGTCCAGTACAGAAGTGGCCTGGTTGACCACCCGGCCATACAGCTTGCGGAATGTTGGGAAGGCCGCTGTGCGCATCCACACGATGAAGTCCTCGTTCTGGTAGCCATCTTGGAGCTCCCAGATGTACTTCTGCCAGTTCGGAGGTTTGGTGGTTCCATTGAACGCTGCAGGCATAGAGAGCAACAATAGCAAACATTTGTCCTTGTGCAAATACATCAATTTTTACATATGTCTTTTGAGTAGTGAGATCAATTAGTTTTTTTTTTAATCTTTACATGCCCAGTTCTCAACTGTGGATTACCAAACTATTTTATTTCATCAGTTATCCTCTTGCAAATACATAGATTTTACACATTTAAGTGATAAAAGTGATAAAATCACTGAGGTTCTAAGTCTTTTTGTGCACAGTTCCCAACTTCACATTGCTAAACAACTTCATCAACAAATCTTTAAACATTTCTTTTAACATTTTTGTTTTTATTGTAACTTCAGGTATTTTAAAATGAAGCATGTTTACATATTGAGGTATAGAGTTAGTCTCATAGAAATATGTTCACCTTTCTGGTCATCCCTTCAGTCTTTCTGTAAATGTTATTTTATTTGTTATCAGTCATGTCTCTTGTTTCTGTAAATTTTAATGTTTATTGTTACTTGGATATTGTAATGGTTTATTGATCGTTCATGTTTCATATGTTATTTTAAAGGTGAGTGAGAATAAAACTGAAATGACTTGAACTGACCTTCTTCCAGCGTGTCCCCAGAGGGGTTCCTGAACTTAGTGGTGCGGTCGCTAGTCCAGGCAATGTTCGACCTATCCATAAGGATGGGCTCGTTCAGTAGACCATCATCTGTATACGTGATGTTGAAGACGTCTGCATGGATGGATGGATGGGGAGACAGGGTTACCAATCAAGCATGTATTTCTCTCTTTTTTTTCTTTCATTTCCCAAACGCTCTATCATAACAAGGTTTCAGAAACTCAAATGGGATGCTGTTTTAAATATTCAGCAAGTCAGAGTTAACCTTTGTAAAAGAAAAATCCACTCTCCACTCCATACTCTACTCCCATATGTTTAGAAAACAATTTACAAAATAACTCATCACCCATATTAATGCATATAAAGAACCAATAACCTGCATCTTTTAAAAGAACATATAACCCATATCTTTGAGTAAAATAGCCTTTAACCCACTTAAATGTATAGAAGAATGCACTTTCATTTTTATTCTATGGTGTTTACAAAACGTTTGAGGAATATAGATCAGAGAAAAGGAATTACAAATACATAGGTATACAAATCTCTTGACTCAAGTGTCATGTCTATAATTTAAGTCAATAGGAATGAAATCAACTATGAAGCAACAGGTTAATATTGTCCGTACCATTGAAGAGGCTGTTAGCGATGGCTCCACATGGTGCATAGGGTGTCCTGACGGTCCTCTCCTCCGTGGTGTTAGGGAACAAGACTTCCTCCTTGTAGTCGTAAGGGCTGCAGTCCCCGCTGGGACTCAGCGGGTCTTTGCCCAGCAGCTGGATGTCATCCCGAGAGTTGACATAGCGACGGTGGTTCTGGAAGTAGTTGGTCAGCCGGTAGTAGATGAAGATTGGGCCCTGTGGAGGATGGAGAAAAGGAATGGATTTGAGGTAACAAAGATTTCATGTACTCACAAACAAGTTGTTCACAATGATGGATGGCTCAAGTATTGCTAAATAAAGTCCTTAGCAAACTATGGTTTATCATGAGCTGACTGTTAAATTGAATTGAATTGATAATGGTTTATTTAGATAAAGACAGCAATAGAATCTTGACAAATTTTTATTTATTTCAGCATTTTACCAAATGCGATCAAATTTAGTAAAAAAAAAAATTAACACGACGGACAGCTAACAAACATTCATAACATTGGCAACTTTGTGGCAGAGGCATAAAAAACAAACCCAGCATTCATCACACCAGCCGACATCACACCCACTGCTATCAAATAGGCCAGGTTAATTACTTTAACCAAACAGTACCTTTCCCCAAAGGTAGCAAATCCAAGGTTATTGTACACTGCAGCATTATACAAACATAACCTTTCATCCCACTGCCTGATCCATCACAGTATTAGGTACATGGGTGGGGATCAAAGATATCTTGCAGTTTTATCCCCCTGAATCACATCTTGAGCATTTGGATGTAAGCAGTTGTATATTGACAATAACATAACAGACTACTGCTGTGTTATAGTAGGGCAACTCCAGTCCAAAAATAATTTGTTCTAAATAGAAGCAGAACAATCTGAAAATCAGAGGGAAAAATTTTGAGGAAAATTAGACAACTAACAAGAATGTTATGAAATTTGTAATGACACGGAGAAAAACATTTTTATGCCTCCGCCACGAAGTGGCCGGAGGCATTATGTTTTCGGGTTGTCCGTCCGTCCGTCCGTCCGTCCGTCCGTCCGTCTGTCCGTCCCGAATCCATTTAGGCAATATCTTGAGAACCGTTGAGCAGATTTGCTTCAAACTTGGTACATGTATGTATTGCATGAAACTAATGAAGTGTGTAAAATTGGGGTCAAATCTGATTGAGGTCAAAGGTCAAAGGTCAATGAACTTTGTAAAATTTGCCCAAAAATGACCTTTTCCACAATAAATCCAAATCCAAGGATGCAATTCTTATTAAACATGGTACAAAGATAGATCACTACTTGGGGATAGACTGGTGACATTTTTGGTAAAATTCCTGAAAGGTTAGAGGCCAAAGGTCAATGAAATTTGCGAAAATTTGCCAAAAATTGACCTTTTTCACAATAAATCCAAATCCAAGGATGCATTTCTCATTAAACATGGTACAAAGATAGATCACTATTTGGGGATAGACTGGTGACATTTTTGGTAAAATTCCTGAAAGTTCAGAGGTCAAAGGTCAATGAACTTTGGCAAAATTGGCTAGAAATTGCCCCAAACTTTAAATTTTTCACAATAAATCCAAATCCAACGGTGCAATTCCAACCAATCATAGTGAAACGATGGATCACTACTTGGAGTAGACTGGTGACATTGTTGGTTAAATTGCTGGAAGATCAGAGGTCAAAGGTCAATGAACTTTGCAAAAATTGATATTTTTCACAATAAACCCAAATCCAAATCCAATGGCGCAATTCTAACCAAACATGGTACAGAGATGTATCACTTCATGGAGGTAGACTGGTGAAAGTTTGGGTAAAACTCCTGAGAGTTCAAAGGTCAAAGGTCAATGAACTTTGCCAAAAATTAGCTAAAAATTGCCCCCAAAGTGATAATTTTCAAAATATATCCAAATCCAATGGAGCAATACCAACCAAACATGGTGCAAAGATGGATCACTACTTCATGTAGACTGATGACATTTTTGGTGAAATTTCTCAAAGGTCAGGGATCAAAGGTCAATTAACTTTGCTAATTGGCTAAAAATTGCCCCCAAATAGCCAAATTGGCTAATTTTAAACAAACTTGATACAAGGATGGATTTAGACAGACTGGTTAGATTGGAAGTCAAAGAAATAAGAGGTCAAAAGTCAATGAACATTGCCAAACTTGGCTAAACTTGAAAAAACAGAATGTGATATTTTCATTTCACATAGGAGCAATGGTACAATGCCCACCAAACATACACATTTTCTGAGAATAGCAAAGAGGCGGAGGCATATTTTTCGACTGCGTGGCAGTCGAATTGCTCTAGTTTTTTTTTGCCAGCAGCGGCAAAGTACTTGGCTGTGAATACACCTTTATGAGCCTCATTCATATAAGTATCATATTTATTACATGTATCAATGAAATGTTATTGTAAAAATGTCACAATTCGGCCTTGGCTGCCATGATACATTTAAATTGTGCATGAATACCATTTCAATCAATCATTTTAACTTCACCGCATTTCATGAATAAAATCACACATGAGCTCAGGATGAATGACCCACTGAAATGTTAAATTACTCAAGTGTAGGTCGAGGAGTTGGGAAGTAGAGGTTGATAGCGTGTTCCATCCTGTAAATGAATGAAAAACAATTTTTTAACCAAAAGGATTTGAACCTGCAAGCTACTGTTTACCAGGCTGCAACTTAACCATGCAAGCTATTTTTGTTAATAGGGTATGCTACATAACATTGCTCAGGGTGTCCGTTTAACAACATAAACCTTGAAAGTAGCCTCTGGAACAATTATTAGTGTTCTCTGTCTCTGATTGTAGCACTGACCTCTATCCTGCTGTCGATCTCAAAGTCCAGTGTGCAGGTACAGGTGTCATTTACATTAGCAGGGTCGTTGTAGAAGTCTACACAGCTATTAGTGCCATTGGTTGCATTGAGGTAGGTGCAAGCTGTCGTGTAGTCCAGCATCACTTCTTGGACCTGCACAGAAAACAAAAGAGAGAGTTGATTTTCAATCAGGAAATGACATGATGATATTCGTTCAGCTTTACTTCACTCATGTTTCCTTCTTTCGCTCTGAAATGTTGGTACATTGTAGTTGAGACTTCTTACTTCCTTAATTGTTCCCTCTATTGTTAAATTACATGTCAGCATCGTGGCAAAATTCTTAATTGGATGTTGATTTCAATTGAATCATTGGAGTCTCCTCTTCTGCTTACTGTGTCAATATGTGTTAAATGATTCTTTAATTTTCTTTTTTTCTGGTGTTTGAAATATGAAATGTTGTGATGTAAGCTGTTGAAAAGGTTCTATCCGTCCTTTATATGCATTTCAATTTACACATGTTGTATACAGAAATATCAATGGAAACAGAATGTCTTAAAGTTAAGGAAATTATGCTAGGTAGCATTGGTCATACAGTATACTATTACTACTACATGTACTTCTAATGGTAATAATTATTAAATTATAATACACAAGACATGAAGAAATAGGAAGTTTGGCACAGCAATTCTACTAGGACAAAATTAACATTTTTGAAAGATGATTAAAATTAACTCAAAAACTCAAATGCAGCTAAAATTTACATATCAGTATGTCAGAGGATGTCATTTTGGGGGAAGCAAGTTTATTGGCATTTCATCAATTATCATTCTTGTAATAGTCCTTGGAATATTTAATGAGTTTTCCACTTTTGGACAAATTTGGACGCAACAATGTGTGTGTATCAGAACATGAATTCAGAACACAACAATACCCATTGCGCATCACACCTCTGAATCTACTTGGTACTACCGATATAGAGTGTCATTTAGAATTCCTACAGCTTCTGGCATAGAAGACCTTGTCGCATTTGTGGTACACACATTTTTTTTTTTTAGCAGCTAGTACTAGAAAGGTAGAAATTAAAGAACCAAAATCCTGAAGCACTCACGTTATTTGAAGTGACAAGGAATCCGACTCCTAGAGGCACAAAGACAACGCCCACCAGAAAGAACATAGGCAGGACTGTGCCCGCCGTGAGAATCGGCTGCCATGCTGGTAACCTCTGCTGCTTGAACGCTGTGTCTAGAACACACAAAGCAAAGAAAACAATCATGCAGGGCCATTTTGTCTACTCCAATGTTCATTTTATTTACAAGCCTTTGTAAGTGAAGATGAAGGGGCAGATCTTTCCCATAAGTTTTTTTGAGCATGAGATCCAGCTGGTCCACACTGCCCATACTGTGAGCGATAAGCATTTTTTCTGTGGCCAGCCGAGCCATCGACTCTAGAGTTTCAGGTGACCATTGACCCTCAGCCTCTGTGAAGGGCTGGCCCAGTACCGGTAGGCGCTCCAGACTTGGGTTTTTTTCTGTTTCTTGGTACATGTATTTATGTTTAATTTCAAGCAAACACCACATATATCTAAAATCAATACTACAAAAAAAGGCAATCAACAGAAAAAAATACCTGAGCAACAAGTAATAGAAATGATAAAGGGAGTAATAAATCAAGCACACACAGTAACATATGAAAGAATCAACATCTCCTAAAACATCATCTAAATGTCCAACATCCTCTAAGTATCA
Source organism: Arbacia lixula (assembly GCA_963669155.1). Taxonomy (NCBI): domain Eukaryota; kingdom Metazoa; phylum Echinodermata; class Echinoidea; order Arbacioida; family Arbaciidae; genus Arbacia; species Arbacia lixula. The sequence continues at coordinate 27,809,345 of OZ022583.1, read as the reverse complement.
CTTGTTTATGGGCTAGTCTATGGCAGATCTGCCAACGTCCCAACATTTCTTTCAGTATTTTGACATCGAAAAACAGTATTCTGATGAAAAAAAAAAAATATTTCCACATTGAATGAAATAGAATGAACATAATTTGCCAGTGCATAAATCAATATTATCCAAAACCTTTGAAGCTTTTCAATGAAATAAAAAAATCAAGAAAAAAAAAATGAAATGTTTTGGTCCTTTAAAGGGATAATTCATCCTTTAAATGAGTGAGTATGTTACTTAAGATGTATCACATATATTTTCAATTCATTAGATGTGTAATAAGCAGAGATGCCAACTTCAGAGACCAGCTAGGCGTGATATTTTTATTTTGCACATGGAACTTCGGTATGTAGATAAAAATGATCCATTTTAAAACCGTCGTCCCGTGTCCTTAAAGGGGGGAGGATTTAATTTTTTTGTTAAAAATTGGGAGTGTTCGGTGAGCGCGCAGGACATACTTACACCCACATGCATAGACCTAAACTAACATGTGACCATGAGTTAAAAAGTACAGCTATGAAACATCGATTTTAGAGATCAGCACAGGGAAATTGAGTTTTTTAAAAAAATCTGTGTCTGGCAAGATTGCTGGGCGGATGAGCGTGAGAGAGACCCCTAATACTGGAGTCTCATGCCTGATGCGGGGGAGTTGGCATGTCTGAAATGTAGACGTAGACCTTACTTATTTATGTTAGTAGTAACATTAAGTTGACAGAATCTGAGACTCTAGTCTACCCTAGACAGGAGTAACTGTCTCACTCTGGGCATTCTTTAATCGAAATTACATTTTTGGACATACCTCCCGAATAGAGACGGTATATCCACACCACAAGCGCAGTGGCAATTTAGTACAACGTACAGTTCAATGCACGTTGAGTACGAAGTTACCCGATTAGTAGAAAGTCTATGGGAAAACGGATTTTGGAACTATCATAGCTATTTCGTTAAAAAATCTAACATCTTTCAAGCTACGATGCAACAAATTTACTTATATTAAAATGATCACTAGACTCTACATGTTTCATTGTGCAAACAAAATTAAGTATCAAAAACTAAAATAAGGAAAATAAAAGACTTATTTTCCGCCAATCACAGTTTATCTCAGACATTTTTAATCTGCTCGAGTCTGACATAAATGTGACCAATCAGATTGATCAATGGGTTATTGGCTATGAATATTTAAATCGTCGATTGGTTCGGCAAAAAATAGCACACGGCAAACGAGTGGGAAAAAATGTGCTCACGCATTAAATTACTTATTCATATATGCACTAGCATTTAGCGTTTTCATATTCAAAATGGTGACCCACATTGATCGCCATACAGTGTACACGTGTAATGTTCAGTCATTAGATAGGGCGTTCAGAGGAGCCAGATGCAATCTCAGGGGATCCAACGTTCTACAGAGACTGATTTTTCGGTCTAAGTGAAAGTCTACCCAACACAGTCATAACACTTTCTTTGACAGTGGCAGAGCTCAGAGCCAGGCAAGAATCACACGCCCCCTCTATTTTTAGAGAATCACACACTGAACATGCTGAATACTTTAATAACATGCTAATTTAGGAGCACCAATCATTTTCTACAGACAAATAATTTGTAATAACAACAAAAAATACATCCGGGATACATGATCATCAAAAATAATTGTGGTATTTGCACCAGTCTCCATACACACTCACAACAGGCATGACAGGTAACGTAATCTACATAGAAAATACACAGCCCCAGGCCCAGGCCCAGCGCTCGTAAGTAAGTTGGGGGACTCGACTCAATCATGTCAATAACAAACGGTAAAAACAACACTTTGTGTTTCATTTCAGTATTTCATACTTACTTCCTGGCTTTTTGCTAACTTTCTCATCGTCATTGTTTTCTTCTAAAACGACTGATTTTGATGTTTTCGGCCTCTGATGAACATCATTTTCGTGCTGTTCTGCTTCTATCGTCTCTATTTCCGCCATCTTTTCTCACGTACCGGTACATGTACCGTATACAACGTGTAATCATAATGCTGCATACTGACAAGGTAGGGAGACTAGTTTATCGTAAATGCACCCCCTCGTTAAATTCCCATGATAAATATTTTTAAATGAACCCAACACTTTGAGAATAGAAATATATCATAATTGTATCATGGAACATATAAATCTGAATATTAAAAGATATTTTTATGGTAATTAATAAAGTTCGTACGAATAGTAAGGATTCTCAATCATTAGTGTTCAAAGATTAAACACAATACGCTTTGAAATAGGCTACATCTCAATTATTTTATTGATCATCACCAATGGTGCGATATCGCTTGGATAGTCAATAGGAATGACGCAGTTCACATAAATACCCGTAAACCCGGTCTTCCGGTAATTTATTATCCTTTTCGCGTTCATTAGTTTTGTTTTGCTTTAATTTGTCTCTATTGTTTTGTTGAGCTTTAATTTGCTTTCTGTCCGTATATTTTCGTTTAAATAGAAATGTGTTCTTTTCCAGTTACGTTTTTTTTCCAGAGAGGCTACTCGTTGCGCTTGCTAGCTGTTTAATCCTAATTCCATAATCCTCCTAGGATTAATGCTGGTCAACGGGATTTGTATGTATTATTGGTGACGAAATACAGACATGGCTCACACCATAGACCTATCATGGATGGACTGCGCTCGGAAAGACTTCCTTTGATCTATGACGACCGCCGCCTCATAAAAATTCAAGACATTCAGGTGTTTCAAACAATACGCCCTTTTTCTAATTAGGTAGTGCCTTCCTCTGAATAACAGAAAAAATTCTGGTTTGAGAAATATGTCAACCGTTCACCCTTCGCTGGGAGTTCATAGCTGATCTTATTACACAAACTGGAAATTAGATTGGGGGTGATGAGCGAAAAGAAATTTTGATAAAATTGTAGAAAGAATTTGGTCTGTAACTTTTTCGGATATCTCCGCACATGAAATCGAGGTTGTTTCCATAGAAGGTGAAACACTCAATATAAACGATTTACAAGATATTTGTAAGGAAATATGATTGCCCAATGTGCCATATGGAGGCACTTCTCTGACATGTTTTCGACAGTATTCTCGATTTATCATAAAACGAAGCAACAATATACAGGAGCGTATCATTATACGATGTTCGACTACATGCACTTCAGTACATGAAGTGGTTCTGAAATCTTCTGCGCATACAGAATATATATTCCTCCAAATGCATCCAAAATTTGTCTTGCATAAATATTTGGCGGCGGACCTCCCTCGATCAAAGAACCAAGCGCGTCAAATATTCTATTGTGCTCTCAATTTTTTTAGAGATAGATTTTGTGACATTCCATTTATTACTTTTCCTGTAATAGAATATTTAATGAGATTTTCACTTTTTGACAAATTAGGATCTGAAAATGTGTGTGTATAAGATAATTGATTCAGAACACAACAATGGTCATTGCGCATCACACATATCAACCCGCAGCTTCCTTTCTGCCAGAAGCATCATGCATTATTAATGACACTGTGATGGCTGTTGCTAGTGGATACAGGTGTGATACACAATGGTCATTGTTGTATTCTGAAGCATTTATCTCATGCACACAAATAATGAGGTGCAAATTTGTCCAAAAGTGAAAATCTCAGTAAATATTCCAAGGAACATTACAAGAAAAGTAATCGATGAAACCTCACAAAATCTGTGTCTAAAAAATGACATCCCTTGACTTTATGATGTGTCAATTTTAGCTTGATTTGAGTTGAAAAATTGATTTTAAATCATTTCTAAAAAAAGTGTCCAAAGATTTTTTTTTAACCACTAGTAGTTATCGTATTGGGATTCGTGTCATTGTTTATTTAATTTTACGACTGATTATCCGGCATCGTTACCATAATTATTCCATGGACCCTATCATGATTATTCCGATGAGCAGGAGCCCAGGTGAATGTGCCCAGATCTTTAGTGGGTCAAATCAAAATTTCGGCCTCACGCAAAGTTTTCCTCATGTCGAGATGTTACAATATTTTGATCTGCTTGCCACATTCTCCCTCCCCCCCCCCACAACCCCCCCCCCCCCACAACCCCCCCCCCATACACACATACACACACACACACACACGTGTACACAACCACACACACACACACACACTCTTTCTCTCTCTGTCTGTCTGTCTGTCTCTCTCTCTCTCTCTCTCTATACATATATATATATGGCCTTGCTACCATCCGTGAGCCCCATCATATCTTTCCTTTCTAATGTTCCCTCTTTCTTTACACATTAATCGAATTTTTAAAAACAAGCATATTCCTACATCAACACAAAATGATTGTTGTAATACTATTCTAATTTTACGTGAAAAAGTATCACACACTCCTGTTCTTCAACACAACACGTTATTGTTTATAATCATTATGTAAATGCATGATTTAGGTAGTAATGTACAATCAAAATTGCATTTTAGTATGTAAACTGCTCGTGCTTATACAACATAAGTATAATTTAGCCATTTATTGCATTTTGTTGCCAACATAATACTATGATATTAGATTATTATTATTTCATAATGTTTATATAAACAAGACAGTCACCACGGTAATTTAAAGGTGATGACTGTATTCCTTCTACAACCAAACTAACACACAACGGGGAGAGAAAGAGGGACATGGATAGAGAAAAGAGGGAGAATTACAAAATGACACTGTCATAAGCAATCATAGGCCATCTATGCAAATCATAGAGTCTGGCAAACTCGGTTTCACGGGGTAATAACATGGCGCATGTTCTTTTGCTACCTGCTTGCCCAACAATGCGACACCACTGAACTATACCACTACGTAGTGGTATAGTTCAGTGGTGTCGCATTGTTGGGCAAGCACGCGTGTGCGACACGCGTCATAGTATTACCTATTTAAAACCGAGTTGGCTAAATTTTGTGTATTATAGATGGATCTGTAAGCAAAAACTCACACAAGAAGTGCCTTAACTTCAAATTGAGATATTCTCGTTCTTATTGCACATTTAACTCGGTACATGGATAATCTTAGAACAGATCATGCCGGTGTTATTGTCTGGTTTGTTTGTTAGTGTTTATTTCAATAAATTCTTAATAGTATTATACAGATTCAAAATTTCAGATACGAAATATGATTTCATCGGGGATAATAATGACCTTCTTGTAAATAATCCGTTTTCGTAATGTATTCATAACTTCCTTTCTAACTTTGTAATAACGCGTTATGACTTTCAGCTCCATGTCATGATTCATGAGCCAGATGCCAGATGCCCTCCTATCATTTAGAGCAGTAGCATAGTTAGGGACAAGGGGTGGAAGTACAAATGTGGGGGGGGGGGGGTGGTTGGTGGTACATTGTAGTGACATGATCTGATCAGTCGAACTATACTGCGACTGGCTGAATCGCAGGACTCGTTCGTGATTTGTATATAGGCGACGTCATTATTAAAGTGGTATGCCCTGAGGATTGAAGAATCATGGAGAAATCGTGTCATCTGCTGTAGCCTCACGCATCAGGGTTGCGAGGAACGATCAATCAATCAATCAATCAATCAATCAATCAATCGATCAATTCAATCATTTTTTGCCAATGTCGTTCTGTGCTATTGATTATCGATAATGTCGCATTATATGTTTATGTTTTTGTTTATGTTATAAAAGCCTATATAGTTCTATCTTTATGTATGTTTTATTTATTTATGAACCAGTGGAAGAGGAGTTGCCTGTAAAGGATAAATAAACTGTTATACTAAACTATACTATGCCATAAGTCAGCACGCATGGTGTCTTTTGGGGGTAACGGTCCACTTCAGACAGAGCATATGTCGACGGGCGACCGATATGACCCTGAAGACAATCACGCCACCATAACTATGGTAACCTGGATGCAGTGTCAACTTCCTCGTACTTCTCGTATAGTCCAGACGGCGAGAAGTTAGAAAATATAAGAATGCACCATCAATTTCTTTACACGGTTATACTGATCATAATGGTGATGGTCGATCCCCGTTTTATTGAACTGACGCTTTCCTGAAAATACAGTAAGCCGGGAGAAGAGCTAAAAAAAAACAGTCCACAGTCCGGACTGGATAACATAGATTAGTCCACTTGTTTCTCAGCTTCAGATTCTTTAGTCTTTGCCAGCCGGACTTTCCTTGAGATGAGGTACTCATCGAGGAGGTAGGTTGCCATGGAGACGAAGAGGAGGCCCAAGAGACCGTAGAGTTTGTGACGGACGCAGATGAAAGCTGGGATGGTAAAGGCGTAGGACAGGACGTAGCCAATGGACTCCCACAGACGGTAGTTAGTAAACGCGGCTTCTTGCCTTCCTGGGAAGAGCACTCCATAAATAGCTGGGGGGGGGGGGGGGGGGCGGGAGGGGTGGATGAGAAACAAAATCAAGCTGTTAAAGTTGATTAGGTATGGATAAAAATTACAAGTGAAATACTATCTACAACTAGACCTGTTATCCACGATCGGTCTTTTTAAAGGCTGAACTGACATGTATACGAAATGTTCAATCGTGTTTTTAAATTGTACTAAATAGAAACAAGAGTTGTTGTGGAGATCCAAATAGTGCTGATATCATCTACATAATAGACCAGGTCAAAAATTGTGATAATCTAAGTAGTGCCGATTATTATATGGAACTGCATGGTAAAGTGTAGGCCTACTAAGATGCATGCTTCTTACACGAGAACTGCGTGCACCAGACGGCATCCGCGACGCCGGCCCCGACGGCCATGAGGACGAGCTGCCAGGTGGCCGAGCTCTCGGGCGGCCACCAATCCATCACGGAGAATAGTGCCATGTGGAGCACGACACCGAACATGAAGATGGCGACCCGCCCGACGTGCTTCTCTAGCTGGCCGAAGATGACCGAGGCGACTGAGGCGGCCGCACCGAACCCGACCATGGCGTAGCCTACAGCCCCGGCCCCTTGAGTACAGCTGACAAAGGCCTGCATTTATAGTGCAAGTTTATGAGGAGTATTTGGACTCAATGTGTAGTTTGTTTCCTTTTTATTCATCATTTCCTCAAAAACATTAAATAGGAGATTAACATAACATAAAGATACACGTTGCTATCAATAAAAGCGGATACAGATTCATCGTGTTTATTCACATTCACTACTTAGATCTCAAATAACCTTCAAGGATTGACCTACCTTTGAAAGAAAACACAAAATGAAATGACGGAGTACACTCTCCATGTTAACCCCTCTTTTTCTCTTTCATTCACTCTCTCTGTCCCCCCCCCCCCCCCTCTCTCTTTTGTTTGATTTTAATGCCCGTATCGTGTTGAGATGATTCTTTCACGTTACATCACACGAGGCATATTCAAACGTGAACGGTTTTGCTTTGATGATCACCGCCCCATAACCTTCTATACTACCCTCTTTAAAGAAAGTTATATAATCAATGGTATACGGGTCGCCTTTATTAGTAATACTGGGTGTTAAAAAATTGTTGACACTTTTGAGAAATAATAATAAGTTGCAACTCGAAACAAGCTGAAATTAACATCATAAAGTCAGAGGATGTTTTTTTTTTCTTTAATAGAAACAAAAAAAATCGTGACATAACATATATTGGTATTTTTGTAATAATCCATATGAATATCTAATCACTTTTGGACAAATTTGTATTTCACAATGAACTTGACCCAGGCCATGCCCTCCCAGGTTGATATCGATTGGATCAACTAGGAAAGCCAGTAGAACTCAGTTGGCAAATATTTCCAGTTGAATATTCCCAGTTACCAAAATGGTCTCAGTTGGAAATCCAACTGGAAGTCCAACTGGAAATCAAACTGGAACCAACTGGAATTTAACTGGAAATTCAAATGGAAATTTAACAGGAAATTCATCTGAAACCAACTGGAAATCCAACTGGGAATCCTAGTCTTTAAGAAAAAGCGGTAGATTCCTACCTTTGTGAAGTCTGCGCTCATGAACGCCTTTGTCATCCCAGAGCACACTGTGAGCGGGATGAGCAGGGCCAGGGTCGGTGACGTCATCAACTGCAAGGTGGAACCAATGTACTTCGTCAACTCTTTCCTCCAAGTCTTGCGCTTCTTATCTGGTGCCGCTGGGAGCTTGTCGAGTAGGAAGATGAGCATGAGGGTTGCTATGATACAGAAGGACAGGTTGATGAAGATGAGGTAGAGAGTTTGTTTCCTTGACGACGTTGTCACCGAGCCCTTCGACTCGACGTCGGTGACGTTGACGGCCATGGTGGCTCCGCAGCTATGTCGCCCACACTGGCCCCCGGAGGCGGGGGAGGACGGGGTTACGTCGTCCCGCAGCATCACGGAGGACAGCAGGTTACCCCACACCTGCGAAGTCTGGTATATGCAGAAGAAGACGCCGTTGAAGCGGTTGATAGTGACCTCCGGGAGGGTGTTGGTGACGTGAGCGAGCTGGATGCCGGAGGTCGTGATGTACGTACCGATTGACGCCCAGAAAGCCGTTGCAGCCAAACCCAGTAAAAACGCGGGGGGAATCATCAAGGGCGCGATAGGATAGATGTTGCTGGCCACATAGAGCGAATAGAAAACACTGCACACCACTAATGTGACTTTCACCTGGAGCAGCTTGATGATGGCCGGTGTGAGCAGGCTGGACATAAGCATGCCCACATAGATGACACACAGTGACGCCACGCCGAGCCCTGCGCTCTGGTTCAAGGTACTTTGTAGGTTCGCAAGAGCATAGAAGGCGCTGATAATTAACACCACTGCTACACTCAGACAGATTAGGTTCTTCCAATACCTAGCTGGCCGGTAATACGGGATGCGGCCCAAGTCTCTGTCACTGAAGATGACACCTCCTTCATCTTGGCCAGGGGCAGGGGTGGTTCGCTGGGTCGACGTCGACAAGGTCGGAGAGACGAGGGCTTCATGTTCAACCGCATCGGGGAGTTCTGGCTCGGCGTAATCCGTCATCCTCAGCCCTGATCTGACGCCCTATATTGTTCGGATCTTCAGCGCATTGAACGCTAATTATTAGTATGTCCCACCGACTGGACGTTGTGACGAATGTTAGAACGCCGGAGGCACGACTGATGACAGTAAAGGCAAAGGATGTATGCTCGCTTCATACATCATTGGAACGCATTGCCAAATCTGGAACGCATTGCCAAATCTGGAACGCATAACCAAACACAATATTCAAGCAAGCAGTCCACAAACACATAACAGAGCAAACCAATGATTAAAATCAAGCTCTAACTCTCTCTCTCTCTCTCTCTCTCTCTCTCTCTCTCTCTCTCTCTCTCTCTCTCTTTCTGTGTTACGACTATCAACGCACTCTAAACCCTGCTTTTTGACCCCTGTTAGTGGCCGGAAATAGAAAGTTGAGATTGGTTTAGGTAGCATCGGAAGCAGGCCTTGGACAATGAATTGAAACGGTGAAGTGTTTCCTAACATCATATTTTTCTGGCAAATACATGTTCACGTATAGGCAAATGATTTTCAGGGTTTGATCTTTACATCCCTTTCCCCTATCACGTGACAAACCAGCAGAGTTTGCACTTTCATAACGCCGACAAGGAACAGTGAAAATATTATTCCCGTGTAAACTCGTGACTACTGGAGACAATTTCGTTTGCCCGTTAAATGGATCTTTATGTACGAATTGACGAGAGACCATCTTGGTTTGAAGGCCATTACACAATGTGAGCGGGCATTCATAAGTCAACTATACAAATCTCCCCTCTCTCTATTAGTATTTGTTCTTTCTGCCCCCCAACATTTCCCTTCTCTCTCTCTCTCTCTCTCTCTCTCTCTCTCTCCCTCTCTCTCTCTCTCTCTCTCTCTCTCTCTCTCTCTCTCTCTTTTACACTCTCTTTCTGTCTGTCTATCTACCTCTAACTCTCGTTTTTTTTTCTTGGAACAAAGGTCAATCCCTGGTTAATTTCCAATATTTATTATAAAATGTTGCGCAACATGTGTTCAATTATGTTTAAACACTGCTTACTATATGCGCCGTTTATCAGAAGGAATATTAGTTGAAAGAAATCGAGGGGGAGAGAGAAGGGGAAGATGGACAGAGACATATCAATAAAAGAGAAGATTGACTTCACTATGGAGAGGGACGAGTGGGGGAGGAGGCGGAGAAGATAGAGAGTGGGCTAGATAAATCGAGGTGGATGGAGATTAAAAGAGAGTCTGTGCTCCACATAAGAGGGGAAACGAGATTTATAGGAGGTAGAAGGAAGAACTGGAGAGAAAGGGAGCAGGGTGGTACTAGAGAAAAGGTGGGAAGAGCAGAGAGGGGGAAGTAAGATAAAAACTATAACAGAGCTAGAGAGGGGGAAATGAGAGAGAGACAGACAGACAGACAGAGAAAGAGACAGAGAGAGACAGAGAGAGACAGAGACAGAGAGAGATGGAAGGAGGGGAGGAATGAGAGGTTAATACAATATTATAAACTCACACAATTACCTGCAGGCTTGCTGACCTCCTTTGAGTTTTATGAATATTCTCTATCAGTTGGAGCTACATGAACTAAAATTGCACCAAGAAACTCCAGAGTCCATCAGGGTTGTGTGATAAACAGCAGAGTGACCCACATCATAGGTATCGATACCGTACGTTTGCCCATGCATATTGGCGAGTATAATGTGTCGATAATCGGCATCCACCCAAGTCCTACTGTAAGTAAGCAGCCATATCCGCGACAATATCTTGACAAGCAGTGAAGTAGAATTACATTAATATAAGAGCTATTTTGCTTCCCCTTTGATACATTTATCAGGGAAAAGCAATAAATAAATCGGTTTTGTCTGCAGGAGCCTACTGGAGAGATGGCATGAGTGTTATCGTGACAATGGTACCAAGGAGGTATGGCACGAGTTTCTTAGGCCGTGTGTGTTGACATAAGATAAGATTTTATGAACTCTATCGACCCCCTCTCGGCGTATGAAAGTTCAACATATTTACAATGATATACAATAACATAAATACATACAAATAGATAAAGTAAATAGAGTACATAACTTCTTCAGTATTTACAACACCAAGCGCACAGGATTTCTTACAATTCTACCACTACGTGTAACTACATGTTCGTGACGCTGACATTGTTTGTGTGTTAATGTTCCTCGTGTTGACATTCTGTATGTAGACATTCGTGCGTGCGTTTGTGCAAAACATTGATCCAAGGATGTCTGAAGTGCGGCATCCTTGGATGTAACCTTGCTGCCATGCGGTTGAGCATTTTCAATCCAAAATAAAATAGTAAATAAACTGGTCTGGCTCCAGGAGACTAATCATTCATAATTCCTTCACCGGGACCGAGAAGAGAGGAGAAGAATGATACAGTGACTAGTCTATGAATACTAGACTCTAGTAGTTTGGGGTCAGAAAATAATGTCCGAAAGCCTAGAAGCCAGGCTATCTATGTTGATCTCAAATCGCTGTTCTAATATTAAACCGGTGTACCGTATATGTTATTTGACCTAGATAGAAAGTACAAAAATCATTGATTTAACCCTTTTAACTATTATCATTATCATTAGCATTACTATGTGGTTTTTCTCATTATCATTATAATGAGAATTGTTATACTCATCAACAAATCAAGGATCACTACCATAATCATCAACATGAAATCATTTCACAGAATAAAAGTAAAGTGCACATACCATAATTTGTTGCAACATTTATTTTTCTTTTGATATCTAATTTGTACATCATTCACCCTTTCCCATTATATGGCGTTAGAAATACATGAACGTATAGATACATAACTCTATTATGAGGACTGCGTCATTACATGATTTACACAAGATGTCTATATTGTGTGCGTAGCATTTCATGATTAAATGGGATAGTTCAACCTGAAATGAAGTTTGTGTCAATAAAAGCAGACACATGAAAGAAAGATAGTAGTGAAGGTTTGATGAAAATCCGTCAAAGGATAAGTAAGTTATGATGTGTATATGTTGTGCTGTTGTGTGTTCCATTTCATTCATCCTTCTTCTTTTTCAATTTTGAATGATTTGTATAACACTGAGTATGTACATTTTGTTTTCAATTCATTGATAATTGTATTTCATTTCCATTGCAATACTTTGTATACTTCGAGCGAAGGACGTGATTTATGTAATTATTGTGTTCGAATGAAATGAAACTAAAGATTACTAAAGAGCAAAAGTGTTGTGTGAATGTGTGTGTGCATATGTGTGTATGTATGTGTTAATTGTAAACATGGCAGGGGGAAATCCACCCGTCAAACCCATGTTTATCATGTATAAAGTCCATCTGTTCTATTTGTAGTCTGTTCAAAGGTTGGGTGACCCTTTTGGGTGACCCTTTACCAAGCTTGAAATATAAACATAATCAAGTTGCACCAATACCACGTTACCGTAATATGTTATAAATTATGGTTCGAGAACTTCACACAGAATACCGGCCCTAAAACCAATCTTTATTGGTTTATAGTTCTTAGTACATTTCCAACTGAATTCATGATCGGGTCGACTACAGTTATAGTATATAGAACGTGCATATTCTTGAACTTATACATTTATTTTGGATATCATTATTTAAGTCACTCTTCACAGTAATGCTGTTATATACGTAGAGATCGATGTTTCTTCGGAAGATACGATTTTGCCGACAGATGGACGATCTCGCTGTAAAATCTAATTTGTATGTGTATTTGAATAAGAAACGGTGTCTAGGAGATATTATAATACTTGTTGGTACCGTTAAAATGGCAACATAACAAAATTGTTAATCCTTTCCCACATGTCTCCCGTGTCGGTGTGCGGCCCGTGGTTGTTGGTGTCATTAATGGGGCCGCACTGCAGCAGCTGTCCCCAGTACTCCACGCTGTCCTGGTCGCTCTGGCTCACGATGTGTGAGAGGATTCCCCCCATGAGGGGGAAGGCCAGGGTTGCCGCCAGCCATGGCGACCCCAGGGTGTCGACTCGCCCCACGTAGCTCTCGATCTCCACCCAGAACGGCCGCTGAACTGCAGTCATGGAGCGCGTGATGACATATCGGAATCTCCTCCAGAGGTACTCCAGGTTAGCGCCCCCAACGGCGCAGTAAGGTATGATGCAGTACATGACGTTCTGCATCAACAGCATGCAGTTGAACCAGATCTTCTTGTTGGACGTGGGCGTGACGACACCGCTGTATTCATTTTTCTGTATGTCAAACATCCAGTCTTGGTAGACGAGAATGCAGCTACAGATGATGAACATCGAGACGGTGAACAGCGTCAACGCCATGACCAGCCCGGTGAGCTTCCGGATAGCGTGGTACTCCAGGTACGTTCGGTCGATCAGCCGGCGCGCATTATCGTAAGACGCTGTCCTGGCAGCTTGCCTGATCGCTCGGATGGCGTGGTTCAGCTGGTAATGCAGGGACACGCGGTTGACATAGATCAGGTACCAGAAGCTGCCGTAGGGCAGAAAGTGCAGGCTGATGATCAGAAGATCCAGCATATTCAAAGGGCCCATCAGACATTCCGAATTGAAGGCGTACGCAAAGAAGGATATCCTCATCGCGGAGTTCAACGCTGGAAGCAGAAGGAAAAGGGCCAAAGACCAGCTCTTCAGCGCGAAATCTTGGCCGCCGGCGCCGAGGCCTTCCCGGATGATCGCGACGCGTCTCTGCATGAAGCGCATCTCCAGCGGCAGCGGCTCGACGGAGGCAAGTCGGGTTCCGGTGACGCACAGCATGAGTCGTCGCAGCTGGCTGCAGAAGGCGATGGTGAAGACGCAGGACGTCTGGGCGACGTTGCAGAGGTAGATCACGACGAGGAGAAGGAGGTCCTTCTTGCACCAGACGCCGTACACCGTGCGGACCATGAAGTGTGCCCGCCAGAACCCCACTAATGCCAAGGCAACCATGAAGAACAGATCGCACCTCTGGATCCTCTCAGTATCTACACGTAAGGACAACATGAAGGAAACGGGCAAATTGGGTTATGGAAATAATGGCGATGATAGTGAGCGAGAATATGAAAGAAATGAGCAGAAACAATTCGCAGCTGTGATACGATATACTAGTTATGTATTACTATCGTGCAATGGGTCTTTTAATTTGTCATGTAATTGCTTTGTAATTAGAACCCGAATGATTTTTCCTTCTTAAACATGTGTGTGTGCCCGATAAACCACTAAGTGTTCTATGCGATGAGCATAATGTGTGTGACTTGTGAATAGGCACATGATTGCACGCGGCACACAAACAAAAATATATTTTGTTCCGAGCAAAGTAAATTCCACACTACCGTTTTGTATCACGTGACTAAGTGTTGCAGCGGCGCACGAAACGTCGGGATCTTTTTCGATTCCGTTTACCATACATTGCGAGACAAACGATTATCACTAGCCAATTATCCACAATGATTATTTAGCCTAAAAGTAAAGCCCGTTTACTATTTGATATGATTTTAATCATAATAAGCGAAGAGTGGCCTCTCTTTCTACAGTATCGAATTGATTCTTGTCCAGACTTGATTAGCCCTTTCTTCGACTGGCCAAAGATTGTTCAGTGAGATTACTAGTAGTATTTATTACTTGTGTAAAAACACATCAATGGTGCCATTCTCATTCGGCTTAAAAAAAATCGCGAAGTTAGGGTAAAAGTTGCTTTAGCACCCGTACCAAAAGCCGAATTGTCCTATTGTCCCTGTCCCCAAACTTCTCGATTTTTCTAACTTTGCGATTTTTTAAAGCCCAATGAGAATGGCACTAATGACGCACTGAGAATTGGAGCATCACGAACCCGAGTTTTGTTGACATGTCGCCCTCGGACACCAAACATTGGCCTCTGCGATGAAGTCGGTTCTGCACGCACTGAAGCTCTCCGACAGGCCGGCATCGTCGTTTACGTCCCGATGATCGTTAACGCTGCGACTTAAGCCAGGCCCGATTGGAGTCGCTGAGAACCCTTCGTCTGGAAGTATGGCCGCCCGTTCCATAGCTGCAGCGTCGACGTAAGACGCCTCTGAGACGTCGACGGAGATGTCGTTGCTAGCACCCCCGCTGTTGTGTGTTACCCCGACCAGGTCGGGGCACGACACTTGGTCAGGGTCGTTGTCGCCTTCCTCGTCGCATGGTCGCCACAGTCCGACGAGAACCATGGCGATGTGAATGGAGTTGCGGAGGGATGCGCAGCCGTTGCGGAGGGTTGCGCAGCCGTTGCTCTGATTACGAAATCGCCTGCATCTTGCGGTCGGGAAGACGTTATCTACCCGATATCTACAGGACCCATACATAGCTCTTATCATGATCACGTCGAGTCTGCTAATGACGGATGTTTCTTCATCTATGTCTCTCTTTCTTTTGTATTTTAACTTTTTCAAAACCGATCATACGTGTGCACACTCGAATGGTACTTGTGTTGTCAAATGGTGCCGATTCGGACTTCCCTTTCGTTGAAAGAGGCCGTATTAAGATTGATAACCGAAGAATGAATACAAATTGCGACGAGTATGAACCACTTTACATAATAAATTAACTGGCATGTGACTTGAATAGCTAGTTTCATTTTCTAAACTCTCAGAAAAAAAACCTCAAGCAATATATGATCATTGTAAAAGCAATACCATCGTAGAACCGCTTTTACCAAAACGGTGCTATTAAGAATATTTTCTACCAATAAATTGCGTGATCAAAATACGAACTTTTTCTTTATAAAAACTAAAACTTGTTAAAGAAACAAGGATGTCGCCGTTGTAGCAATGATAGACACCTTTACGGGTCTTCCTAGAATGTGCACTTGAAAAACAACATTATGCGTTTCCTAATAAACGTTCGAAAGTCAATGGGCACCGCACCGTTTTAGCTCATCACCATAAACTAAGCTAACAGGAAATATCCCTGTCCGTCTCATCTCATTATGAGTGTTCTCACAGATTACGATGTCTCGACAAGCCATTAAACATGGTCAACAGGGCTATCGATACCAAATGCAATATAATAAACGAGCAATATTATTGATTGACCTATCGTAAACTTGATCCCATGATTATAGGCTTCTTTCATACTACTTCTCTTTATAACCACGCCCTAGCAAGGCGAAACCCCGGTGTGAAGCAGCCTCTTGACCGAATCACCTATGTGTAAAGGTTATCGCATACGGCACGATTTGACCACGATTCTGCAGGCGTGAGGGCCTGGAACTGGAGATGTGACGTCACCTCCTTGCACAAATCCATGGGTCCTGCGATCAAGCAAGTCGTAGAGTCGTAAGGTTGATCGGATCGGATCGTGTCATCTGCGGTGGTCTTAAAGGGATAGTTCACCCTGAAGATAATTTGGTTTCAATCAAAGCAGAAATATGAAAGACACATGAGTGAAGGTTTGACGAAAATCCGTCAAAGGACAAAAAATTTATGATCTTTTGCAATTTCAATTTTGTAATGTCACGTGCGAGGTGATCTCCTCTACGTTTTGTGCTATATGAAGCAATATTTTTTTTTCTGTTTTAACAATTAAATATTTTTGTTCATAGAGGTACCGGTATGTGTGTAAAGATGTGTTTATAATGATGAATCAAGTGCACAGGTAAAAGTATGTATCTTTTTTTGAGAAAATTGACATTAAAAAAATGATCCAACATAATGGGAAAGCACCTCACTTTCAAAGATCATAACTTTCTTATCCTTGGACGGATTTTCGTCAGACCTTCACTAACATGTTTCTTTCATGTGTCTGCTTGTATTGAAACCAACTTATCTTCAGGATGAACTATCCCTCTAAATCTATACGTTTGTTAAGACCTTAAAGTGTAACATGGTTTCAACTTTAAGACCATTGTTACATTTCAAGGTTTTAACAAACGTTCTCACGGGAGCGCTTTGCAGCTGGCGCTCGCTGCGTGCACTTTGACGCAGGTGAGTTCTCGCCGCGAAACGAGCTACATGCAACAGTCATTGTATACAGGTGGTATACATGGTTTGTCAAGGACATGGTCATGGCTATACATGCTTCATAGGAGGGAAGAAACCAAGAAAATGACCCAATAGACATTGTAGACAACTAGAAGTGGCATGATGGCCAGGGGCAGCGGGACTTCGCTTGCGTGTGCAGCGGGAATCTCCCTTCTACAGAGTTTAGAACATGATGAAACATCTATTCCTAGTAGCAAATCATGTAGAAACTTAGAGGCAATCTTTGCCTCACGGATGACATTTGAGAAGTTTATATCACATAAATGTCGCACTGCATCATGTGCTCTTTATCGAATAGGAAAAATTCGAAATTATTTGGATAAACCTACAACTGAAAAACTAATCCATACATTTGTTCTCTGTCATATAGATTTCTGAAACAGCCTAATTTTTGGTTTACCACAGTGACAAATAAAGAAACCACAGACTATCCAAAACTCTTCTGCAAGATTAGTTACTCAAACTCGAAAATATAAATCAATCACCCCTGTACTACGAAACTTACATTGGCTTCCTGTTCATTCTCGTATTTCTTTCAAATTATTAGTTTTTGCATTTGAATGCCTCGTTGAGATAGCTCCATCATATTTGACCGAACTATTAAAGGGCATATACTGTACTGGGAAGGCAAAAAAGCCTTCAAAATGTAGTTGTTAGCAATCTTCTTGCCAATGGTCTTAAATTCATGAATTGTCTATTTTAGAAGCTTGCTGAAAGTTATTTTCCCTCAAATGATCCACATATGGAGTAAATAATGATAAATGATCAAATCCTCAAAATGTTCGGGCCGAACATTTTGAGGACTGACTCTGGACTGACAGGTCGCATTATAATACTGTAATGAAAATATGCTTCAGCTCCAGAGGTCGCTGTTCGACTTTGGCTTCAATTGAAGACAGGTTATATAGTCCTCGTGCGGGTCAAAACAAAATATGTGAATAACCACGGAAAATGGAAAAAAATATTGAAGAACTTTCTGGGCCCTGTTGCATAAAATCTGCCATTAACGGCAACTCTGCCACCAATGGTTACTACCGTGGTAACATCGCTCAACAGCCAAATTAAAGGTCTCCATAGAAGTTGCCCTTGGTAGCAAAGTTATCATCAATGGTAAGGTTTATGCAACAGGGTCCTGGAAGGTGGAACTTTATTGCTAACTAGATTTCGAGTATGTTTTGGACGGGTTGTTAGCATGGTTAGGGTATATTGTTTCGGTCCTGCCGAGTTTCATGAATTTTGCAAATGGGCAACCCTGTCTTTATATGCTTTATGATCGCAGTGTATCGGCGTACTCCATGTGAGCCCTATGCGACATATTGTACTCGATCGTAATGGTACTTGACAAGATCTGAATCTACTTCACTGATCTACTACGACATAAAAAAAAAAAAAAAAAAAAGTACTGACAGCTATTGGGGTAAATATTTGTGAGCTAGATCAAATTAAAACGTCACTAATTCTAATCAAAATCACGAAATACAGACAGAGGAAGAGCAGTTGAAGTGGTACTCATTTTGAAAAGCAGTTGAGCATTTGATCGTATTGCATAATGACCGACAGGTCCGACACTGATATGTGGGTAGCCTATCCGATATGCGTCGGGCTAGTGGGCAAATTACGGGCTGTATTGTGTCTGGGAACAAAGATTCCATCTCCCGATTTTACCACACCGGCATATTCAAGTTGGTCTAGCGCCATCTCTCGATGATTTACTGCTCACTCGATTGACGAAATTTACAGAATAATGGCAGACAGGGTAACGCAACTTCAAGACGCTGTAAACCAGGTATTTGGACTTTGTTTGTCGTTTAAACCATATTGTCATGTTCATGCATCTATTGAGATAATATTATATGTTAATAATTTAATTTTAGCGTGATCTTACCGTATTTTCTTTGAAACAAAGCGATTTAAAATTAGTCTCAGTCCCATCTGTTATAAGATGTGTGTTGTATTTCGCAAAAAGCAAATCGGACATTTCGTCGGACTGTTTCGGCAGATAGAAAATCATTCAATTCCGCCATAGAACTACTGAGGCCTTGTGATTAACACTTGGACCCTAATCCAAATAGTGAACCTTTACATTTGACCCAGCGCCAAGTGTAAGGGTTCACTATTTGCAAACAGGAATAACAGGAATGGCGACCCTAAGGCTCAAGCAGCTAGATGCGCCTCGCATTGACCGGTGGTAACAAGCATGACAAGTTACCGACAAAGGACAAAAAGGACAAAGCCACAGGCCGGTAATTACAGGCGACCAAAAAGTCCAAGGTTCGCTAATAGGGGCACATTGTTGGGCGATTGTTACCGCCGACCATCTACGGTCTATTGTTGGTCAAGTACCCGGATACGCTGGCTATTAATATTGAACCATTTATGAGCAGATTTCAGATAGTGCACTGCACTGACCATAGGGTATTTCAACCCCTACTTGCTACAATTTTGTATCACACCTGACGAAGTGTTGCAGCGGCGCCAGGCTGGTCGCCAGAATTTTTTTTTCGCGCGGCGCAAATGGACATTTTTGGATAGCGCATAATTCACCCATGGCGCAAAATGACAACCCTAAATTTTCGCGTGGTAAAGCTTAGCGCATATCGGCAAAGCCGTATTTCTCGTTGTGGACCATCTCCTTACAGCTAGCACGCCTAGCAGAGGCCAGGAACAGTAAGGACTGAGGCAGGCATGAGTGCAAAGCACGCGGTGACATCGCCAGCGATCGCGTTGAAATTGACTTTGTCTGATCTGACATCTCGCTACATGAAAAATTAGCTGTGACGCAACCCACTAAAAATCAAGTATCTGTTATTTTTGTTTGGCCTTGATTTTCAGCACATATGAACGTGATATGAACATGTTAATAGCTAAGGGACAGGGCTGGTATTTACTCGACGAGTGCGATGTCATCGACTGGAAATAGGCGTTCGCAACATCTTAGTCCATCGGGAATCTGCGCGATTCCATGTCAACCTCCAGCTATTGTGCTATAAATCTGTGTGTGATACACAGCATTCAGCATTAGACCTGTTTGTGTGTGTTTGATGATAATTCACGCATGTACACCCTTGCCTGTGATTATCAAAAGGGAGATCATCCGATGGCTTTGCCTCGTGATTGGCAAGCTGGCGGGCTCAGAAAAGCTTTTCTAAAGTGAAGGAAATTACTTTTAAAAGTACTCTCCTTTCTAAATGGAACTTTTTTTTTTTAATCATTCTGTGTTTTGTGTCAGTTATGTTGGCTTGTACATGTGTTTCATCTCTACCAAATGAAGTGTAATTTCAACATTATGTTTGTCATGATTTTGCTTTTTCACTCCATGTCTCCTTTATGTTTCTTCATGCATCATATTTTTCTATTGATTTTGTTTGTAAGTGTATTTCGCAACACAATAACACGATGCCGAAACTGAAACCAGATGTTGAGAGAACGAGTAATGTATTTAAACAAGTTGAACAACAATTCCCAATCCAAAATCTTTACTGCACAGCGCGGCGTATAGCCCCAGAAACAACACGAAACAATGCGCTAATACTTTTATAGCCTCGCACTAAATTAGCACGCATGCACTAGTCATCATGATCACATACATCAGCCACATGACAGCAAGCAATAGCTTTATTATGATTGGTCAAAACAATTGGTTAAGAAAATGGAGCCTAACCAATGGCACTGTACCTTGTTTTTGTTTTTCCTGGGAAAGCTGCTTGGCAGTTCAGTCAATACATCAAAGTCGCCGCCGTGAGTGCGCCCCAGAAATTTGAGATGGTGTATGAGCGTGCGTGCGCTCGTAAATTTAACATTCCTCCATGACGGCTGCTCAGACAGAGCTTTTTAATCTGTCATCATGGGTTACATGTACTACATTGCTCCATGTATTCCCAGTACCGGTGGCCGGGCTATTTATGAAGCTTAGCCTTAACTGCTCTCATGCTCTTAAATAAGGTACACTTTCATATTCTGCTGCTCTGCACAAAATCTGCTTCTCTCCGTATCTCCTACCTCTTTCTCCCTCTCTCTCTCTCTCTCTCTCTCTTTCTCTCTCCCTTCCTTTATCTAATTTTCCCTCTTTCTCCATTTTTACTCATTCCTTCTCACACTCAATTAAACAAGTCTTCTTTTTTTTTCTCTCTCTCTCTCTCCTGTCCTTTCTCTGCCTTTGACTCACACGCTACCGAGCGGAGTGTGCTCCGACTCGTGGCATTCCACAAGCTTAGTGGTCCATTTGGAGGTGAAGACAGACAAGCAACTCAGTGTCTTATCAGTCCCCTGGGTCCAGGGCTGGTGGCCATCGGCGAGACAACAGATTAAGTACAGATTTATCACCATCCTCGCCCCAGAGGTGTCCCCATCTGACCTAATACTGAATCTGACCTCATGAGGTCATGACAAGAGTTTGATTACAAATTTATGCAGGCCTAGAATTATTTTGTTTACAAATGTGTTGGAAAAAATCTTGACTCTCTGCGTACATGTGTAGTTTACAATGCATCTTTGACTCATAGAAACTATATACAATAAAGCCATCGTGATAATCTCTGGCCGTCTTACGTAGTAGTAGACTTACGTAGTAGACTTGGAGGTATACGCAGCTGTCTGGTAATGGTAAGAGGCCTACTACTAGTGAGTTGATGAACTAATGTTATGTTTCATATTTAAAAAAAAATTGTGACTCACAGCAAAGATTACGTCTTTATGCTTATTCACCTGACATTGAAATATTTAGAGTCCATCAAGTTGGTCAGCTTACATCATTGGCCAGCTGTCAATTGGTCGCAATAAAGCACAGTACACAGATCTAGACCATAATAAATCCCTCTATATAAAAATAAACAATAAAAAAAACCCATTGCGACCATCGACCTCTGCATTTTAGCATGATGGACAGAAGGAGGAGGGGAGGGGGTGAAGAGAAAGGGAGATAGCTGGAGAGAAAAAAAAAGGCAAAAACAAGGGAAGATAGAGTGAAGTTGATAGAGATAGGAAGATGGAGAGAGAGAGGGAACGAGAGTAAAAAGAAGAGAAAGAAATGGGGAATTTTGTGAGAGTGATCGAGAGAGTTAATAGAAAATTAGAGGCAGAGGCGGAGAGAATGTGAGATCATGCGAAAGTTAAGCCTGATATATAACATACTTCAGTCACAGAACTGGGAACAGTAACCAATGGTAACCGAAAGCTTCGCTTTTGTTTATCATGGCCGTCACGAAGGAATGTCAATTTACGAGCGTACGCATACCTCGTGCGCGCCGGCAACTTGTAATCTTACACCATCTCAAATTCCTAAGTTCTGGGGCGCATATGCACGCACATGCTAGACAGAGAGAGAAAAGGAGAGGGAAGAAGAGAGAGAGAGAGAGAGAGAGGGGGGTAAAGAGAAAGAGAAAGGTTCTCACGGTAGTCACTCACGGCGACTGTGATGTTTATGCTTGCCAACAAGCAAGGTAGAGAGTGTCATTGGTTCATGGGTTTTCTGATATACGCAATAGTGACCAATCACGATAAAGCATGGAATTTTTAGCTGGGGCTATGCATGTCTTGCTGTATTGTATGCAGTACGTGTGTCAGCAGACCACGTGGTCTGGCAGTGTGCTGACAAGGCTATCAGCATTGCTCTATGTTTTGGGGGCTAGCTAGGCAAGTCTGCGCTGTGCATTTAGGATTTTTAAGGGGGAATTGTTACAAAATGCATTGAAGAACAGATCAGGTTACATGTGGAGTTGTGGATAATTAATCTGCTGACAGATAAGTTGAACACGAGCCTACTTATAATGAGGAATCATGAAAATACAACAATTTTCTTCCCCTCTTTACCATCACTCATCACTCACCACGACCCCATGAGGTCAGACTCAGGTCTCTGGGGAGCCGGACGGTGATAAATCTGCTGTCTAGCGACAGGGGAGTTGATAACCAATGATAACCAATGATAACAATCATGCGCAGTACGAAGGGATTAGGCCGATATGACATCGACGAACCACGTGTAGCGGTTTCCCCATCAACTGCGTCAACAACGCGAGTCCGCAAGTCCATCCGTCCGTCATGACTCGTGTTGTTTATAAACATTGTTGTCAATTTTAAGAAATGCATTTTCAAATAATAATAGAAGATACTTAAGATACTTATTTTGTTTTATTCGTGCTGAGCCTTAAAACAAAACAACATGAAAGTAAACAAATAAAACACACATGCACATCTCTCAGGCAGACTCTCACACTGTCGATCACACACCCAATGCAATAACAGGCACGCACCATTCCTAGTACCCTGACGGCGCGGCCTAGCCGGCCTGCGAATTTCCGATTCACAAACCATTCAGCTATGGGAGACATTTTGAGCAACGTGCCTGGTTTTATCATGGACTTTAGGGTCCGTGGTTTGATGAGGACACATCCACATGACGCGAGCCATCTCATCATGGCGGTGCGAATGTGTTAGGGACCAAAAATTCTACAGCGTATAATAGCAGGCCATACGGCCGTACTGTCAGCTGTGAGCGAGCCCGAGCGTGCAGTAATTATTGTAATATTTATTTCTTCTCAGCTCTCGGGTCTAAACCAATCACGTTGCTCAAAAATTCTCACACAGCTGAATGGTTTAGGAATCGCAAATTCGCGGCCCGGCGGCCTGACCATGACACAAGTTACAGTACACAAACGGCCACAGTCGACCGGTCGCACGCACACGTACGTACGGTACATACCAGCCACACAACACAAGTCTCTCACTACTCGGGCTTGCACCGGTCCGCAGCTATGTAGTTGCCGTACACTATGACACCGTATGTACATGAGCACGCAGCCAACACAGGCCCCCTTAGCGGCCTTACATAATGACCATACACACAAATTCGAAGTCGAGCGGCGTGGACAGACGTGCAGAGCTAGCTGAAGTCAAGCGGGCCGGGCCAGGCGTGACGTGCATAAGTAATCACAAGACCCTACGCTCGCACTTGGGATCGGATTGCATTACGCTTACGCACATCGGTTATCTTGAATTGGCTAAGTTGGCTGCGCAGCCTTTGTTGTTGCTCATTTTCCGAAATGTAGCATCTGGTTTTACTGAAATTACGCGCGGCGTTTCAGAAATTGCGCGTGGCGCTTCAGAAGTAACGCGTGGCGCAAAACAACCTCTTGATATTTACCCGTGGCGCAAAATAGTTCTCAATTTTTTACGCGCGGCGCAAGCGCCGCACGTTTTTTACACTGGCGACCACCTTGAGCGGCGCACAAAACGTCGTGATCTTTTCGATTCCGTTTACCTTACATTGCGAGACAAACGATTATCAGTAGCCAAAATGTACTATTGTTCACCTGACTACAATGTCGAAATATTGTCATTCTTTAGTTGGGCCCTGTTGCATAAGACTTACCATTATGGTAATTCTGTCATCAATGTTAAGTACCATGTTAACATCGCTCGACCGCCAATCACATTCAAGGTTTCCATAGAAGTTGTCATTGGCAGCAAAGTGATCATCAATGGTAAGTTCTGTGCAACAGGACCCTAGTAAGACATGCACTAGCTATGTACCACTCTCACTAATTGCATTATTATGTTCATTTTTTTTTTCTGATATGTCAGCTGGCTGGCCACATGTGCAACAGCATCGGTGTACTCCAGCAAAGTGCTCAACCATCCAAGTTTCCTGGATGTGAGAAACAAGGTATTGTAGAAGTTTACACTCCTCAACTAGCTTTTCTCTATTTCTTTTCGTCTTTATCTCTCTCTATTTTCTTCATCTGTTTCTCTTCTATTTCTCTCACCCCCTGTCTCTTCATTTCTTTCTTTCTTGTTTGCTATCCCCCCCCTCTCTCTCTCTCTCTCTCTCTGTCTCTCTCTCTCTCTCTCTCTCTCTCTCACAGTCACACACACATACACACATATACATGTATACACTTCTAAATGTTTGTCAGCCTTGATTGTGTCTAAGTCTTTTTTGCATTTCTAAGTAAAACTGGTTATCCAGATCAACCTTGACAGGAATCATCCTTTGACAAAAAAAGTATAAAAATATTTTAAATGCTAAAAGTGATAGAATGGGATAGAATAGCTGGTGGTATTTTTGTAAGAAGATGGTATTACTTTTTTATTTCTTGCCATTAAGATGGTACTTTTACCCTGTCAACATATGTTTGCAGTTACTAAAAGCCCTTGTCAGTCAGTTGGTCATTGAGTCTGAGAAGAAGACTATGTGTGGCAGTCAACAACATCCATGTGTCCATGCCAGGCTGGCCAATCTTGGTGTAGTCTGATCTTACCAGACATAAGTTTTGGGATTGAGTTGTTACCTGCAGACTTTGTATAAGCCATGTTTGTACTTCATTCCTTTCAGCCTCCCAGGAGCAACAGCCCAACCATGAGGACTACACACAGCTGTTTGCCCAGCTTATCGCCAGGACAGCCAAGGACATCGACGTCCTCATCGACTCCCTGCCCAGTGAGGAGTCAACCGTAGAGCTCCAGGTTAGCGATCTTCTTGTCCACATCTCTGCCTCAATATCCGTCTCTGTCTGTTTGTCTGTCATCTGTCTCTTTTTCTTATTTCCTGATACTAGACTTTTATCTTTATCCCTCTATATAAGAAAAGGATACACACTGTCAGATGCAACAAACTATGTGTATATTCCCTATGTCTCTCTTTACTCTCTCTTTCCACCTACTGTATTATTCTGTATGTATGTCTGTATCTCCTCTCTCTCTTCCCCTCTCTCTCTCTCTCTCTCACTCTCTCTCTCTCTGTCCATCTATATTATTGTATGACTACAATTGTCTGTACAGTTTTCTTTCTTTTATTGTACACCATATCACGTATTGACCTCTTGAATAGTTCAGCTTAAATCCAAATTTAAATCATTATGTCAATTGATGGTGATTTGATGTTCTTCCTGCCAAGCCCTTCTTAGGATCCCAGTTTGCAAAGGCTATAGGAAGACAAAGAGGATGAATATAGATCAGGGTCAATCCATGTCCAAATTGAAATTCTGATGACAATTATCGGTTAAAAATGATGTGATTTCCTTTCTGCTGACCCCTTCTTAGAACACCAGTCTGCAGAGGTTGGAGGAAGACAAAGAAGATCAGAATTAGTTCAGGGTCAATCTATGTCCAGATTCAAATTATGATGACAAATGATGCCGATTTTATTTTCTTCCTGCCAACTCCTTGATGAAGACAGTGAAAACAAAAATAGTCCAATGTAAATCCATGTCAAAATTTATGTGATTTTCTTAATTTTCTTTCTTCCTTAGAATGCCAGTCTGCAGAGGTTGGAGGAAGACAACGAGGATGCAGCCAAGCGTCTTGGGGAGGTGGTGGAGAGGGGCGAGCTCCTCCTTCATAGAATTCAAGATGCCCTCGCTGAGATAGCCGATGCCCAACTCAAGACCAAGAGCTCTTCTTCCTCCTCCTCCTCAGCAACACCAGCATCATCAGGGGGAGGGGCTCCAGGGGGAGGGGCCAGTGCCATAGCAACCGTACCATCGTCATTGTCTTCATCATCCACTACATCATCCGCCTCAAATTCGTCACTGATCACAGGCATGTCATCAATGAATGGGATGATGAACACATGAAGATATGTGACACCGCATAGAAAGGGACTTGTGTGATGAGATTTGAACTGCTGCAGAGAAACGCCAAAAGCAGGTATGCACCTGGACCTTGTTTCTATGGTGACAGAAAACATCAACTCTTCACCTCTGCTGTCAGTGTCAGTTTCTTCATTAAACCTGACTGTTTGGTTAGTGAAATTCAGAGCACTCTAAACCAAGCAACAAGAGTCAAATCTTTGCCATCCAATGTGTGAACAGCTCAGAGAGGTAAAGAAGAGAAGAGAGGTAGAGAAGCTGATGCAGCTGTGAAGTGTCATATCAGTTGGAACACAAAATACCTCTTCTTATTTGTGAATTTATGTTGATATTGACTCTAAAGGTCATGAACTATTATCCATTTGGCTTATAAAATCAAATTATATGAAACATTGTATGACCCACAGGTAGTACAAGTATGTCCAGTTTGTGAAATATAAAAATTTGAAAGCAACGCAGAATTAAAATGCTGCATGAAAAAAAATATTGCTTTCTAGTTTGCCTCTTGGGCTCAGCTTTCTTGTTCAATGCAAAGCAAAGTTTTGGGTTAGCCTTGCCATCTTCCATTTTGTTGCAGGACCACATCTTATCACATAGCTGACAAGAAGTGAACCAGATGATAAGCCAGTTCATAGTTGCAATGTGCACATGAGCAGATTATTTCTGGTACGAGTTACCTCGGGTCAATCTCACCACTCACAGAGTAGAGTGGAAATTGACTATATGGTCGACCACATTTATACGTATTATCATGCAGATAGTACAACAGCTATTCAGCTCTGAGAAGGGAGTGAAAGAACATTCCACCATGTTCACCTGCTTTTATTGTCGTTCTGGTCATGCTGTAAAAAGTATTTACATCTATCATCCACCACAGCTTCATTAACAAATCCCAGTCAGCAGTCTTTGGTATCTGATTCAGTGGATTATCCTACTACTGGTATGGTGTACCTACGAACTGGCTTATTGATATGAATCGGTAGCTTAGATGGCTATACTCAAAATGACTGTTAGTGCAATGGTCTGCAGGAACAAGAATTTAAATTTGGATGACCTGACAAAAAGGACCATAAGAAATGTTTCAATATTAATCTATTAAGAAATATTCCCAGAGTCCTACCGGTTTATATTCTGAGTGCATTTCATCAGAGTATTTGCTTTGTTCACCCATTACTGTTTTTATACATAAATGTATATGCCAGGCCAGAAAAAGGGAGACACCACCAAATTGGAACTAGAATAACAATTATTTTTGCTCTAAAATGACCCTGGTCATAGCTCCCATTGCATTATTTGTGCTATGGAGAATAATGTCAATGTGATGTTCTTATAAGCTACCAATTACTGTGCAGCATTTCCCTCCTGTTGAATTCTGCTTATCATTTTGATATGACTTTTTGTACATTTGTATAAAGCCTCAAAACAGATAATAAACTTGTCTACGGTATGTCGTGGCAGAGTGGACAGATGTAACATGCTGAAGGGATTTCTCACTTTATGGATTTCTAGTGGTGTGTTGATGAAAGAACTAAGTTATTATCTTCTCATCAATTACAATTGATGTATACAGTTGATATAACCTTTATTTTGCCATTGCACTCCATAGTAATAAGAGTGATCAATCTGTTTGAAAAAAAAAAAACGAAAACCATTCTGAGGTATATAGTGTTGTAGAGAAAGGTTAAACAGAGAGGAGAGAGAGAGAAAGAGAGAGAGAGAGAGAGAGAGAGAGTAGAAAGACAGAGAGAGAAGGTATGTGGGCATGTGTGTGTGAGTACAGTATATATATTTGTAGTGTATGTGTATAGTAAGAGTGGTTTGTGTATTAAAGGGGAACTGTGGTCCAAAAATAAGTTGCTCTTAAGAAAAGCAGAATATTTTGTGAAGCAGGGCAAAACAAGTTTGAGGAAATTTGGACAAGTAGTAAGAAAGTTCTAAATATTTCAATGATAGAACAAATTGGCAACTCATCATCAGACTGTGACGTAACAGTTGTACATTGAGAGCAACTTAGTTTTGGACTGAAGTGACTGAAATGACAAAATCTTCAGACACAAACATTTGTTGTAAAATTATGCAATACACTTAAATTCAATTTAATTTTGCCACATTGCAAATCAATGTAATATCTAGAATCGATTCAAGTAAATTTAAAGGATTAACACTTAACTACATCACCTTGGGGACAACACAAAGAACAAAAATACCTGTATAAAAGGTTACCTTTTGAAGGATAATTCTGACAATACAGAAATACTCATAACACTCAAAATGTTCTAACGAAAGAGGCAAATTATTGCTATAGCTACAAGAGCTAACCTTCCATTCAGCCGTTAACTTGGAAGGGAATTTGGAAGCAACTACTTCATAATATATGGTATAGCCTTGTGTCTTGGCAAATAGTCATATTTTTTCATCATTAAGTACAGATAAAACACATACATAAGAGCTTATTCAATGACCTTGATGTGAAATACTAAAGGGAATGAAATTGATGGTGCAACACAATACACATAGGACTACTTGTGCTCCACAATCACCACCACTTGTTAATGGGCTACTGGTTCATAGCTCATATTATACTCAAAAGCAACATGTAGCAGTGGTAAGAACTGAAGGACTTCGCAATCAATGGAATGCCATTCTGTCATGCACATGATGCCATACTTTGACCAAAGGACGCAAGTGACAGATCACTCAAATCTGGGTTATTGGTATTCTTAGATTGTACCCAGCATTCCATACATACGGCCAAAATCTGGACAAGAAATATTCACCCTGCTGCGAGACATTAAATCTAACATGTGGTGTTTCACTGATGCCAATGCAAGTGACAGACACATTTTGCTCCTTTACAAGAAAAGTGTCTTTTGTTAGTTGCTTCCTTTTGTCAGATTAGGGCAGTATGGGTCCCATTCTTATTTGATTTGAGGATAACAGGAAGGAAGTATCTCAAAATAATAAAATCATTGCAAATTAAACAAATACCAAACTCAGTGATGATGGCTCATTAGGTCTGCCATGATTCAAGCTCATCATCATTACCGCTTACCAATAATACCCCCCCCCCCCCCCACCCACCCACCCACCCCCAAATAATGCCCCAGAACTTTAATGTCTACACATCATATTTCACTGTAACTGGCATGTAAATACATTTTCTTCTCTGATTTCATACTTTACAGACTACTGTCTCTCCACATTCAGCATTTACAGAGGACAAACTCAGCCTGAATGGTAGACTTCTTCTCAAGTAAAATATTCAGCAATGTAGCAAAACTCATTATAAAAAGCACTTCTAAGCCATTATCATACATTATGGCCCTACTCACATGGCATAAATTTGAACTGTTATCTTTATAAATTAAACAATTACACATAAAAGGTTAATTTATGTAATGTTTACAGACAGAGATTACAAGCTCTGCTATTACAGAAACATGTTGATCACCCTCATAGATGTAATACATTTCATCAGAAATATAAATACAAGATTGCTCCATTAAACACAGCATTTGCGAAATATATTAATTGCTCAACAGACATTTTTTTTTCTCTTTTTCATAGCTTCTAATTGAATCTAATTGAATATCAAGCAGTCATTCTACCAGAGACCTACATCTTTTTACAGACGACACATAAAATGGCTATCCGCAGTATTACACTGAGACAGCTGCGACGCATCATAGGCATTCACTGGCATGAACGGGTCAGATATGAGGAAGTGATGCAAAGAGCTGGAATGATGGGTCTGGAATCCACCATTATGAAAACACAACTCTGATGGGCAGGGCATGTCCTGTGGATGAACCACAACTGTCTACCAAGGAAAGTCCTCTGTGGAGAATTTAAGATAAGTAGAAGACCATTTGTCTCTCCGCTTCTCCGCTTTAAGGACACCTTGTAAAGGCAGCTAAAGCTAGCAAACATCCCTCCTAAAACCCGTGAAAAAGTTGCAACCAACCGAGCAGACTGGAGAAGTCTTGTACGAAAACAGAAACATGTTGCTGAAATAAAACGTCACCAAACAGTGAAGAAAAGAAGAGCTGCAAGACATGCTAAAGCTTCCCACAAGCAAGAAACTGCCTCTCCTTCCGTGCACTTCAGGAAAAAAATTAATTCACATTTTCGAAGGCTAATTTTTGAGCACATTGGACCTTTGGCTTCAATTTTGCATTGTGTCTATGGGAATTTCGGGGGCTCTTTTAACATTTTCCATTGCTCTTTTAAGCATTTCAGGGACGAAATCGCCCTGAGCCTCCTTTTTTTTTTCCCCCTGGTGCACTGTTTGCTACTGCTACAGCTCTAGTCATATAGGTCTGTGGAGCCATACCAGAGGCATGACAGCATCTTACTGTAATTTACACACTAGAAAAGAATGCCTCAGTCAGCATTGAAACTGATGGACTGCCATATCCATGAACATATCATATCAGTCATCACAAATGTAACATTATATTTCATGTTAGGAGATACAAAGAGTACATGAGCCAAGTTCACTGTTAAAAACATGACTAAAACACTCCAAAAACCCTTTTCTGTAGTGGGATCAAGCTCCATTCAGCATCCCATTGATTAATAAATATCAAATTGTGACATTTCTATACATTTTTGCTGTACATTCACACACACCAAAGAAATAATTGATATACCACGCAATGTATACAATATAAACAGGTTTTGTCTGAGTTGGCTTTGCATGTAGTAGACTAATCAGTAATGACTATGCAGCATGTGTAGAGGAACTAACTAGCCCCATTCTCATCTACAAAACTGAGGTACCAGTATAATACCTGATGTCCTACATTATAGAAATATATTGCGGCTTTCTCTCAAGGCAAGCTTCTACTGAAGTTCTACATGTATCCCTGCTGTGGCTTATTACTGTATGACTCATACAAAGTCACCAGGATACATGGGAAAGGGTTTTCTTATTTAAACGAGACTACATCCAGAATTCATTTATGTGGACAGATACTGAGTGGTATTACAACATTCCCTGATTTATAATAATGGTATGAATCAAAGATAAGTGCAAAATGGTTCATCACATGGATAAGGGATGTATAAGGACATTCACATAGCAATTGTGGTCGTTATTTCGGCACATTGTATTGCAGGACCCACCCATGGGTGCAATCAGGGTCCGTATTTGTACATATAAACCAGAAATAGTATATTGAATATGTTTATATGCCATACATCATGCCAAACATATGATATATCATAATTTTCCATGAGGAATCTAGCAGTAACTCTTTAAACGTTATATTTTAAAGGTCATAATTCTTATCCTTTTGCTCTAAAATGATTAAGAATTGGAAGTTAATTAATTCATATGAACAAGACTAAGTACTTACTGAAATCCCCATTGCGCTCATTTAAACCTTTCATTGAATTGAAATGCAACCCCAAAATCCCATGTTTCATTGCTTTCACAGTGAAATCCAATACAGCAATAAACATCAGTGCTTAGCCATATCTTAAACTAATTTTCTTTATATCAGTTTTAATGCCTGAAACTATACAACAGACTGCTAGAGTCTAGCCATGTCTATCTGACAATACAGAAATGACCACACATAAATTCATGTACAAATGCATTAAACATACTTGTAAATATTCATGAACTAATGCCATTTACACAATAGGTAAAAATCTTCCTTGAATGAGTTGCAGATAAAATATTTGTGACATGAAAATGTATGTTACAGTAGGTCTGGAATACCACATCCCATATTCGCCCCCACACATACAACCTCACACATACTGTGCACACATACAAAAACTCACAGTGCATAAATGAAAATATATTAAATATACTCACACACAAACTACACTGAAAGGCTAAGGCTTTTGTTATAATCATATTTCCCCCTCCCTCTCCAAGGTTAGTTTAGGCTCATTTTCCATCAAGAGAATGGGTTTAATGGGGTGCAACAACCCTCTCTTCATTTTATACCTATTGGAATAATTATGCAGCAAACTTGATCTACACTATCTTTCTATGACAATGAATTTGATTATTCTTTTTATCACAAGATTGGAATAAATCACATGGAATTACAAAGTTTACGCTTGGCATTCCAGATTTAGTTCTTACACCAGAACTCATTATCAAATAACTTTTTGTAAACGTTATCTCTGAAAGTATAACAGAACTCTCAGCAATCAGCCAACACCACATCCATTTATAGAGAGACACTTCTAAAGTTGTATACACAAAATTGGTCACTGGGAAAAGAATGTATTCGTCTGCATTTACAAAAAATATATATCTTGCTCCACATAAAAAAGGAATAGCAATAGAAACATGACAATACTATAAAGGTTAGATGCACTTCTGTGTACATGTTGCTTTGAATTAATAACTATCATTTTTAAATGAAAAATAATTTAAACAAATACAGCCTCTCTCTTGTTAACTCATGGACACAGATGCTACTAGCACAGTCCCATTACTGAGGGTATGCATTCATGTTTAACATCTGCAGTACACATACTGCTTTTTTTTAATAACATTTACTGGTAGGCAATGCAGATTCTGTGACAAGACAACAACAGCGAAGTGGGAATGACACAGGGCAGCTAGCAACTCCCTTTGATGTCAAGTTAAACTTCATGATAGTAGTATTTTGTCTGTACCCAAGGAAAGACGATCTTTGAATAAAACATTATGGAATAAAGCCTGCAATATTCAAATTCTTTACATTTTGAATGATATTACCTTGTAAGTATTTAGAATTCTGAGAAAGTTGAGTTGGAACACATCTCAAATTGCATCTGCAGCAGAATGTAATATAATTTGTGCACATTAAGATTTCAATATCTTTTGAATAGGAATGAGACAATTTCTAATGTATATGTGCATGTCTGCTTGTATGTATGTGTTTCAGTGTGTGTGTGTGTGTGTGTGTGAATGCATGCATGTGTAGATGTGTGTGTGTGCGTGTGCATGTGCATGTGCATGTGCGTGTATGTGTGTGTATATATTTATGTATGTACACATATGTACGTATACATGTATGTACATATTTACACATATGTATATACATGTATGATGTACCCCCCATCCCAACCACACCCCTCCCTTCTACACCTATCAAGATGCACATTTCTCATATCATCCAGAGAGGTGATTGGTTAAAAGCAAGTCATATCACAATTGCACCACAATTCATATAATTGTTCTACCCTGGAATCAAATGTATGGTCAGTATAATATCACATGTGGATATACACTACAGCTCAAAGGAATTGGCATAGGGATGCGCCAGCCATTAGTATTGGACCATTTATGAGTGGGTTTTGGTTAGTGCGCTGCACTGACTTACTCAATTTACTACAATTTTGTATCACACCCGACGAAGTGTTGCAGTGGCGCACGACATGTCGTGATCTTTTTCGATTCCGTTGACCATACATTGCGATACAAACGATTATCACTAGCAAAACGTTTATCTGCCACACAAAGGAATAATGAGTCCTTATACATTAATTGTTTCATGTTTCTGCTCAATGTATACAAAGTTTTACTTTCTTATACCTCAATCTCTTTCTTTCTCTCTCTCTCTCTTCCCCTCTTCCCTCATCTCTTCCTCTTGCTTTCACTTCTCAAAAATGCAAAATGAGTGATTCTGTAATGTGCTTTGGCAGTACTCTCAACTCCTTTAACGTTTGATTTGGCAATTTCTAGAGAACCCCACATCACATAATAATGTTAAGTCAGGGCAAACTTCATTCCCTACTATTGCATCAGTGACTTTTACAATAATACTCTTGTAAAGCACTCTTCATAAAGCATTGTTACATATCTCAAAACTTAAACAAGACTGCTACACCCATTTTTTTTAGCAATTCTTCCATTTGCACCGAACAAGTTCATATTTCAGTGCAATGTTCATGGCATAAATCAATTGTACACTAAGCTAGCACATATTTCTGATTACTAACAGTCAGAAGGTGGCACAGGCCGTGTACAAAATGCCCTCTTTACCAAGCTTGTTCATTGTTGGATGAAACTATCACAGCGTAAGTACCTAAAGACCTACAAGGACAGCAATTCTTGAAACAAACCATACCTATCCTGTTTTTTGGTGTCGATCACATTGCGGCTGTGGTATAGTATTAAAGAGTGCCCCTTTCTGCTGAGTTTGTAATGACCAGAAAGCTGCGACTGTAGCGAAGCTAGTAGTAAATGGTGCCCTCTATGCTGAGTTTGCTGACAGCTTTGGAGAGTTGGTGGCCCTCGTCCAGAGCTGATTGGTCGACGGGAGCGAACTGCTTGAGGGTGAACTCCTCCATGCGTCTCCGCCATACCTTCTCCTTGTGCATGCTCAGCAGGTGATCAGACAACTCAGTCTTGAGCTCCTCTGGGCAGGGACATGGGAAGGAGAGGAGAGGGAAGATGAGAAAAAGGGAAGGGAGGGAGGAGAAGAGAAGAGAAGGCAGTAGGGAGAGGAGGGGAGATGGGGATAGAGATGGAGTGGGAAGATGAGACAAGGGGAAGAAAGGGGGAGAAGAGAAGAGAAGGCGGTAGGGAGAGGAGGGGAGATGGGGATAGAGATGGAGTGGGAAGATGAGAAAAGGGGAAGGGAGGGGGGAGAAGAGAAGAGAAGGCGGTAGGGAGAGGAGGGGAGATGGGGATAGAGATGGAGTGGGAAGATGAGAAAAGGGGAAGGGAGGGGGGAGAAGAGAAGAGAAGGCGGCAGGGAGAGGAGGGGAGATGGGGATAGAGATGGGGTGGGAAGATAAGAAAAGGGGAAGGGAGGGGGGGGGGAGAGAGAAGAGAAGGCGGTAGGGAGAGGAGGGGAGATGGGGATAGAGATGGAGTGGGAAGATGAGAAAAGGGGAAGGGAGGGGGGAGAAGAGAAGAGAAGGTGGTATGGAGAGGAGGGGTGATGGGGATAGAGATGGAGTGGGAAGGAGATGGTGGGAGAAAAGAAAGAGGAAATTAAAAGAGGAAAGTGGAGAGGGAAGGAATGAAAGAAAGGAAGGAGAAAGATGTAGATGGGTGATGGTGGTAGAGGGATGGAATGAAAGAAAGGAAGGAGAAAGAGGTAGACGGATGATGGTGGTAGAGGGATGGAATGAAAGAAAGGAAGGAGAAAGATGTAGATGGGTGATGGTGGTAGAGGGAAGGAATGAATGAAGGGAAGGAGAAAGATGTAGATGGGTGATGGTGGTAGAGGGAAGGAATGAATGAAGGGAAGGAGAAAGATGTAGATGGGTGATGGTGATAGAGGGAAGGAATGAAAGAAGGGAAGGAGAAAGATATAGATGGGTGATGGTGGTAGAGGGAAGGAATGAAAGAAGGGAAGGAGAAAGATGTAGATGGATGATGGTGATAGAGGGAAGGAATGAAAGAAGGGAAGGAGAAAGATGTAGATGGGGGATGGTGTTAAGGAGGACAGGAGAGTGTGGATAAGAGAGGAAATGGTGTGGGAAAGAAAGAGAGGAAATAATAATAATAATCAGCATCATCATTTTTTTTTTTACATATCACTTAAAAAATCAATATGAGCTTTACAATATCAAACTTACAATGTACACATATGATAGGTACACTAGATCTCATAGCACACAGCCAATACACTTACCTGACATTCTAGAATTGACGACTATCCGTTGTCCTGGCAACGGGCCCCATGACGTCAATATGTGCAGCTTCTCCACGAGGGAGGGGTCTTTCTTCATCTGGTAGCTGAGCGTCGTTGAGTTGACAGCGGCCGCATCCACAGTCTTTTCAGCAACCATCTCAATGGACTTCAAGTGTGAGCCTGCATATACACGTATCAAGGCACAAAAAGCTGAATTGTTATTAAGTATTGATTACATATCAAGATGTTTATTCTACAGACTTCACAGTAACTACTCTATCTCCATAGACATACAGTGCAAACAAACAAGGGTACGGATACACAAAGCCTAATCACTATATCATATCAATCATTTCTTTCACCTTTCTATGAATACAAAAAAGACAACCATAAACATAATGTACCTGGCCTCTTCCTAATGAATGCCGAAGAAAAACAACAATTAAGAATCAATGAACTCATTGCTGACATTGTGCATCAGGTAAGGAGTACTCACCAGGGTGTGGAGATGGTGCACGTATGAGAGCATGCTACATACTTGTATCCAGGGACCAGGGGCCATGTTCATGAATCCTTATTAAGCCTAGTTAGTTGCTACAGTGCATTCAGCTGGGTGCATTTTTAGTGACCAACTAGGCTAGTACGGTTTCATGAATATGGCCCCAGGACTATAATTGTAACAGCCCTCTCAATTCAATCTTTGAAAGTACTGCAAAATGGAAAAGACCCTCTCCACCATTAGGGAAAAAGAGGTAGATGTAGGAGCACCAACCTGATGGGACGATGTGGCCAAAGAACATGACGCTCTCTCCTGCCTTCTTGAGCTCCTTGAGGGTGGTGTAGGCTCCGGAGGGGGAGTTGGGGCTGCTGTACGCCCACCGCACACCTCGCATGTCTTTGAACTCCTTGTACTTCTCACTACATTGGGGTCAGTGTGGGTTGAAGATGGGGTGGGGTGGAGAGGGCGGAGAGGGTGAGGGATTTGGGTGGGGGATGGAGATAATGGGGGAGAGGGTAGGAAAAGAGATTAAAGATACAAAAGAGTTGGACATAGAGGAGGGGATAAGGGATGGGGGAGAGGATTAAAATGGAATGGTGAAAGAGAAAGGGATGAGGGGAGGGTTCAAGAAAGAAGATGTATGGTGGGGGGGGGGGGTATAGGTAGTGAGGAGAGGGGAAGTAAGCAGATGGTCGATTAAGATTTAAGGTTTAAGATGAAAAACAGAAGGAGGGATAAGGGGGTTACAGGGGGAGGAAAGGAGAGAGGATGGGAAAGGAAGGGGGGAAAGAGAGTTTTGTGGAATGGAGATGGGAAGAGGGAGGAGGCGGTTATGGATGGAAAAGATAACGGGAAGAAGGGGAGAGGATGATGAGGAAGGAAGGAGAAGTGTGTTTATTCACTATTTCCTATCATCAGTAAGGGTCTAGTCAAACTCGTATTGTCCTTGCCACACCCAACAAACATACAAAAACAAATGTTCATACTTACATATATACCTCACTGAGTGATTACACCACTCATTCTTGTGTGGTTTGTGGCTTTCCTGTCGTTAAGTGCTGTGGTTTTCCTGCATTTACTCTATAACGCTGGATTCTATAACAACCGACCTCTCTCCAGTGGCATACACTTCCTATTGGTGCCACCCATGGATAGCCATATACAGTTATACCATCATGCTGAATTGTACATGTATCTTTCAGCAATGCTATATGCTGCCGACCCAAACAATGTTTATATACTTAAGTAGTCACACACACATAGTGCAAACTGTCACAGAAAATGCTGAATTCCATTTTATATGGGGTGCATAATCTAATTCTGCTATGCAAGTTTAACTGTGCACAGTAAACATGAAACTATATCTGTGTTGGTATATTTGTTATTCCACTGGGGTAGTGTTCATGTAGTTTCTTCTATCTCTCTACCACAAACACAATTACCTGCCAGTGCACAGCTTATTGCACAAGCAAAGGATACTTTTCATTTCTTTTCCTCACATTTGTAAGTTTAATAAATGGAATTTTTTATTAAAACTGCACAAGATTTAACTGTAACCAAATCTACCCGGTATATCAAAGCAGATTTCTGATTAGTTTAAGAACACCGGTAAGTGCTGGGAAGGTATGGGGTGTGAGATTGGGGATACCTGTGCTCTATCTTTCTTATTTTTGTAAGGAGGGAGAGGTTTTGATAATGAACGACAGGCATGTGGTGGAAAGGATCAGATATGTACTAAAAACACCCTGGGCTACAGATGGCTAAATCATACTTGTAGGTGCAGTGGTAGGTAGTGATAAAGTGGGCAATTAAAATTATCTATTTCTGAGACATGTTAGGTCATTCACATACATCATATAGCAAAAGTGTGTGTGGGATATGAGGGGTTTGCCAATCTACTGGGATGGGTGAGACTAAATTGAGTGACAGGGGAGATTTGATGTACTTACACATTGTCTGAGTGGATGATGACATCTGAGAAGTAGACAGGCTTGTTGTTTGCCTTGGGGTGGGGGTGGAGGAGGGTGATGGGCAGAGTTTCAGCCTTGTGGTTTGCACGTTCCATCCATCGTCTGAATGGCTCCGCATTCATGAAAGCTATAAAGAAAGGAATACCAAAACAAAATACTTTTGTATGTGCATAAGTACTCTACGATTACATGAATTTCACTGCAGCTTGCTCCAAAGAAATTGTGTCTTCATTGGCCATGGAACAAGGAAAATCATGTGAGGTACCTACACTCCAGCTCAAAGGAATTGGCATAGGGAAAGGGAAAGGGAAGAAAGGGAAGGACCCACAGTTTTAAACCGCGGTATATTTTGTCCAGTTCAGCATGACACATGATGCTTTTTAGGCTAAAGCATCATGTTTTCATGCTGGAAGGGACAAAATAAACCATGGTTTAAAACTGCAGGTCTTTCCCTTTCTTCCCTTTCCCTTTCCCTATGCCAATTCCTTTGAGTTGTACTGTACATGTACAATAATGGCTCTCCACTCGCCAAGTCTGGCCTTCCCACAGTGATAAGGCCACCTGTGTTAGGCCTGTTCTAAAATGTGAACTATTTATGGCCACCCAGCCACTGTACCAAGCATGGGCATGGGCATGCATGGGCATGTTAGTGATAAACAGGGTGAATATCAATCGTAGCTGGTTGCTGACTTGTGTGAGCGGCAACCGAGACATTGTCATCGTGTCTACTAGAGATTTCGTATCATGTTTGTGACTGTAGCTCCTCTACAGATGGTCGGTCTGTCATCGTTTATAATTCCACAATACTGTGAAAACTGAAATCAACAACTTATGATAGACAAAGGAAACATAATAAGTACATGTATATGAAATATTAAATCAACATTATATCAATTTACCTATTTGTCACCAAGCTGTTCGTAAGCTACAACTGACTTAAAGTTCAACTAGTGACCTGTTTTTGTGCTTAATCAGATCCTCAATATTGATTCACATAAGCTCAAGTTGAAATCTGATCTTGGTAAATAAAAATTTCTTGTTGTTATCAAGTGTCTGAATACAAAGTTTATGATTTGTCAAATTTCATTAGGATTGTTACAAATAAACTCCCACTTTGTTAAATCAGGAACAAATTGAGGTATTTAATATAGCACAAGAGCAGGTCACCAGTTGTGCTTTGTACACAACTGGTGACAATTCAGACCATTGTTAACAACAAGAATTTTAATTTATACACATCAGATTTGAACTGACGGTAATCAAAATCTGCTTTAGCACACGAAAGGGTAACCATTCGTGCGTAAAGTTGTTCTTTGCTTAAGAACTGCTTGGTGAAACACCCCCCTGGAATTCTTACCAATATCCACATGATCCAGGGAGAATGGATCGGAGCGATCATCTGGCGGGCTCATCCAGCGCGTCTCATAGATAAGATAGACGGGACACTTCATCTTCTCCTCCAAGTAATGAGCAATCATCTCAAAGAACTCCACTGGCTGGTCGTGGGACAGGTAGGTGATGAAACGCAGCTGCACGGGCCTTCTCCTGGTGTCTCCCATCCTGAAGTCTGGTTATCAAGTGTCACGCACCTGTCAGATAAATCATTTAATATTCAGCTTTAGACATGGAATACATGAGCCGGGAAATGTTGTATTTTTCTTAATATCAAAGAGGCTGATGAATGTAATCGCTGATGGATGATTCCTAACTTACATTTGACTTTGGGGTATTGTGCACTTTACCAACCTTTACTGACATGACTTACAATAAATTGGATTGTATGTGAATGCAATTCATGTTGTCGACCTTAAAAGCATACCCCTAACCCTACACCTGGGACCTATAATGGTAACACACTCATTTGCTAGAGCTGAGACGTAAATTGGTAAAACTAAAAAATACCAAAAATTTGAGAATGACATTTTCTCAGTCACAGTGACTCTATATTTTTAAGAATAAGATAAATCTGTGACAGAATCTGTGCCAGAATGACATTTACTTTTGCTGCAGGTACCTTGAAGGGCTACCCTTCACATTATTAATCAGGTTTCATGAACTTTTTCACTTCAGAAATCAATATCATATCCGCGTTTCACATCCAGTCACATCTCAGTCTTTGTCATGGCATCCATAATTGTCCAGTGATTCACACACACAAAAAAAAAAATATCTGAGTTCTGACTCGTGAGGGTATGACTCTGTCTAATGTGTAACTTACAAACAGATACGAGGGAAGAAACAGTCGTTGACTTAGATCGCGAAGCTATAAACCTCTTCGACGTTCTTCTGGTTAATGGCGTACTATATCCTCAATCCAGCTGATCAAAGTGCGTGCATCAAAGATCAGACGATCGAAAGATATATTGTGCCGAATACGCAAGTCGCCTATTTCTACGTACAATACAGCGCTGTCACTTTGCCGGTTAGTTACGCAAGGATAGAGCAGAATTATGGAAAGCCAAACGAATCATATGTTTTACATTTTCAGATAAGCCCCCGCATTAGTTTATAAGCTCGTTCTCCCAGGGAGGTGTGAGGACGGAGAACAAACTCGAGCATAATTATTTTCAAACATCTGTATGGGTTCTAAAGCGTGCTCATGAATGTCAAAAGCATTCCATATCATGACAATGCTTTGATTTACCATGTGCGGGGCCGAAATTTAGCTGTTGTCAACTTGAAAAGAATTTTTCTTTAATTGCCCATTTGTCTCTATAGAAGCTTTGTTTTTGACAGATTTGTTTGCTAACTATAAAGAAGGGAAGATTATGACAGATCCTTTACTCTGCTTTTGTTTCGAATCATTAAAAAAATCGGACATATAAGATATTTGTATTACTTACAAAATTGACTAATTTCTTCACTTTCCGACATCTTGTGCATTTGTGGGATTCAACCATTCTCAAACTGATATATTAAGCTGTGTATTATCATTAACGGTGGTTGTGTGCGTTTGCATGCAGGGGAAATGTTTTACATATAAAATTTGTTTATTTGTTTGCTGAATGCTGATACCTGTAGGCTGTTATACTCATGGAAGTATTGATGTCAATAACAGAACGGGACTTGTAAGCGAAATGTGACTCTAAATTTCGTTTGTTCTTTTAGGCGGCGTGGAGCATAGGTTCAAAGAAAGAAAGTTGTTTCATATCCTTCCATAACAGTATCCCTGGTTCTTTTCAGAATAATATGAAGAATAGTACCTAGTGAAATAAACGATTCGGAAACATAAACTAACAAAACAAGATTTACCAGAATCTTTTGAAAAACATTCAAAAGATCCAAATCAATTTAAAGGGATAGTTCACCCTGAAATCATTTCCTAGGCCTATACAGTATGTTGTGTACAGTGTAATTACATAAATTGCTCTTTTATTGTTTTTGACAACGGAATGATTTCTTTTCTTATAGGTTTGTGTATAAAATCGTATGTATCAAATGCACAGGTAAAAGGATTCATATTTTTTTTGTGGAAAATGCACATTTTCGAAGAAAGAAAAGGTGTACAAACGTAATATGGGAGAGTACCTCACAAGTGACGTCACAAAATCAAAACTTTAAAAGATCGTAATTTTCTTATCCTTTGACGGATTTTCATCAAACCTTCACTTATATATTTCTTTCATGTGTCTTTTATTGAAACCAAAATAATTTCAAAGTTAAGTATTCTTTTAACTACTGAGAGACTCTAAAGCGTGGGCTATTATGTTCAATCTATAGTATACAAACCTACAAAAGTCATATTTAGCTTGATTTGCTTATATAAATATAAATACTGTATTGTATACAAGACACCATTAAATCACCAAAAATTTACTTTAAAAGTTATGATTTTGCTGTACCAGTTTTATCAATATTACTGATGATCACTAGAATGTGGTGTATCCCTTTTA
This sequence comes from Arbacia lixula, assembly GCA_963669155.1. NCBI lineage: Eukaryota > Metazoa > Echinodermata > Echinoidea > Arbacioida > Arbaciidae > Arbacia > Arbacia lixula. Next base: position 27,766,865 of record OZ022583.1, on the reverse strand, counting down.
CAAGCTTCAACCCTTACATTACCGGGCCGTGAAAACCCCTATTGGCTTACTATTCACACTCATGCCAATGGCAATGAGAGAGTTAAATAGAGTTAAATAGATAGATGCCTTAAGACCGTAGCAGACGACACTATCAGTCGCACAACAATTACTCTGCGAGTGGTTGGTCGCAAGAATTACCGGCCACTGGATATATGCAAGTATGTTACGTCAAATTACCAATCTCAGGCCTTTACAACTGCATAATCGTGACAGAATCGTATCTTCTGTGGTCGCATTAAGGTTTACTGTTCATAATCTTCTCACAGAAGGAGCAACCGAAACAGCCTTTCGGTGTAATGATAAATTATTGTATTGCTTAGCCTATTGGAGGACGATCTTTATTGTTCTTTATATAAAATCTACAATGTCATTCCGAAGACTGGCGTTGGCCTACATTGAACTAGTTGAAACTAATTCATATTACTTTGGGTAAACTACATGTAGGCACTTTGATATGATAATTGTGTTGATATTGCATGTAGGCCTATTACACGCATAGTCATTGTGCTAAAAGAAAATGGAGAAGGAAAAAACATTTCGAGAAACTATAAAGATGGGGACAATTTAGGAGTATATCAGTTTATATAGCAGGGTTAAATATTACATGGTTGTGTAAACATTTGACAATAATCATCTTTAAATCATTAAATCTCAGATAGTTGGTTTGTGACGAATTATATCTTAATCTTTAGACCATTTTTTAAAATGGACGTGCAACTTATTTTGCTCTTCGGCAATTTATATTTCTTGTTCAAACTCTACTATTGAATAAAAAAACAACAACAACAAAGTACTCATTTCCCTGAAACCTTTACAAATAAGTATGCTATGTTTAACATAAACGTAATTTACTCAGCAAAGTTCTTTGTTGTCAAATCAACATCTCATTCGAGTCTCCTAATTGAACTGACGGTCGAAATTGACAAACAGGTGAAATTGGCAAACATATTTAGCCAGCAAGACCTCAGCTACACAGCGCCATCATATTATTCTGGGCTTGTAAAAAGCGACCCTGGAATTATTATGCGATATTTCATAAACATCAATTTGTCACATTGATTATTAGATCCTTATAAAAGATGTACCAAGTGGGACACATCACATCTCACGGTCAAACCCTAAATGCGTTCTAGTATTACCAAACCTTTATGTTGCTTATAAAAGTAGTCTCTTAAAGGGCATATACTGTACTGGGAAGACAAAAAGACTTCAAAAAGGTGATCGTGAGCAATCTTCTTTCCAGTGGTCTTACATTCATGTATTGTCCATTTTAGAAACTTGCTGAAAGTTATTTGCCCTTGAATGATCCACATTTGGAGTAACTAGTCAAAATTTGTCAAATCCTCAAAATGTTCGGCCCAAACATTTTGAGGACTTGTGATGTAATCACTAATTACTCCAATTTTGGATCATTTAAGGGCAAATAACTTTCAGCAAGTCTCTAAAATGTACATTACATGAATTTAAGACCATTGCAAAAAGAAGATTGCTCACGATCACCCTTTTGATGGCCTTTTGTCTTCCCAGTACAGCATATGCCCTTTAATCCAACATGGAGCCATACGCTGGGACTTATGGTTCAGACCTGAATAAAAATACGGGGAGATGTTTCTTTAGAGACAAATCCAGGGCCCATTAAAGGCCATGGATTAAATGCCTTGTTTTAAATCCCTTTTAAATTCTTTGTTCTTTATGTTGTGTTACCTGCCCACTTCATCCGCGGAGAGTATGTAAATAGAGGGAGGGGGGATGGAGGGGCGGGGGTGGGGGACTAAAAATAAAATGAAAAGGAGAAGATTTGGACGTGGAGGACATTATTCATTTACCAATCATTACCCCATCCAGGGAAGCACATGGAGAGAGAGAGAGAGAGAGAGAGAGAGAGAGAGAGAGAGAGAGAGAGAGAGAGAGAGAGAGAGAGACAGGGGGAGAGAGAGAGAGCGAGAATAAGATATTATAAAGAAAATATTACTGTACCTACCGAGTGACGTTAAGAGAAAGAAAGACAGTAACAAATAATGATATGATGTTATTCACAAATGATTTTTTTTTTTTACCCAGGGAAGCCGCATCAGTGAGCACACTCCTGTTAATGAGACTCCTGCATTATTACCACAGTCAATGGATCAAAGGATCCTTCCAGGCCCTCCCCCCCCCCCCCCCCCCCCCCCGAGGTATGGAATAAGATGCTTTGCTGACGATAAGCACAAAGAGCACCTGCTGAGTTCAAACATTATTTACTCATCAGATCGAGTCAGATGAACGGCCCACTATACATCACACCACTCCCACTAAAGTGAATGCAAGGTGAGAGAAACAGGCAAAAACATTTGATAAAGCTTGCAATCTGCTGATTAATCTGCTGATTTTCAAATCAAAGTCCGTTTTATTTCCCTGCCGTTATGAACCACAATCCATCTTATTACAAATGGATTCCACTGACGTGTACCATGTTTCCGAATGACATAAATTGCCAACTTTAACAATATCATCAATAATTGGGAAATCGAATAAAAGCAAGTGGCGTTTTGCCGAATCTAAACATACACTCCGAGTTATGTGGCCATTAATCTCAATAAAGGTCGTCACCATTAATTTCTAATAATGATGATTAATTTTATAATTTGTTCTTTTGTTAAATGTTTATCTGAATTTTATATTTTTATTAAGATACATGAAAAGTACAGTATATCAAATCAAAACTAAAAGAAGGGGTTCGTAAATTCACTTGTCGATTTGCATGTCTACAAGGGCGGAAATCGCTCCTGAAGTGTGTGTGTGTGTGGGGGGGGGGGGGGGGGACATGTTTTTCCATAATTTTTCAATCCCGCCCAGTCTCTGAAAGTGCTCTCAGTGGGGGAGGGAAGGGGGGGGGGCAGAACCGAAAATAGTGGGTAGTGGGGGGGGGGCATTTGATATTGTGTCTCCTCTCTTCGAATTGGTGGGGAGGGGACACGCCCCCCCCCCCCCCCCGGATTTCCGCCTATGCATGTCTGGATCGGTGTGGCAGATTGGTTAATAACAAACTGTGACTATTGGAGATACGTTGCTTAGCAATCACCACACAGTGTATTCCCTAACCGACATTTACCCTTATTCTAGAAATGATGAAAAAGCTTTTCTTGGGATATGATCTTGATAAGGGATGAGTCAATGTAATTTTCCCCGTCACTATAAACAATGGGTTGAGACGTTATAATATATGAAATGAATTAGTTTCTTGTGCCAAAAAAGAAAATTGAGCTCAATGATAGGGAAAAAGGAAGGATATGAGACGGCAGGCTGAATGGTGATGTAACCTCCACCCCCCACCCCCCCCCCCCCCCCCCCCCACCACCACCACCACCACTACCACTACATCACAAGATAATCGAGGGATTCTGTACCTCCTGCCTCTGTGATTATTGTGCCTCGGTGTGGCTTTCCATAGACTGTGGGACCGGTGACCTCATGTGAACTTTTCTCAAGTGACATACCGCACCAGTTTCACGTGAATGCGGAAATGAAGCCATTTTACATGGTACACACGCTGTGTGTGCGCTCATCCTCCACCGTTTACAAGTGTAGACCACGCATTGCGATCGGCGTCGTGTACCGTAACCTATACAAAATACGCGATAAGCGCATACTGCTTGCATGCACTGTTTGTATAACATGTATCAGCTGGTACGTACGTACGACATGCGTAGAGCTAGAGAGAGAGCTACTCGCTGCATAGCACGTACTCGGAGTATACCAAGTTAGGAACTCGCACAAATGAAATGTTCTAAGGATCGTCGAAGCTATCTCTTTCCATTTCTGTAAGAGTGTACAGAGCGAAAGGAGAAAAACAGTACTGTAACTAAGAGAAACACTGGTTTATTTTTATTCATAGCTTTGTCGTAGAAAGGTGAAAAAACGAAGGAGGGATCTTAACGCCTAAGCAATATGCCAGCCCGTGTTCTCATCAAGCGCTTGCTGTCTCCAACGGAGTCCTAGCCCGCCCCGTTCGGCCGTGCCAGCGTCTTGATCCCGCTGGAGCTGTGGACTTGTGGCGCTTCCAAATCTTGATTGCCCCTATAGCCTATTCTAGTGCAAAGCAGTTGTATTCAGCAAACAACCAAGTGAGTTTAACTTGTGCACTTTTTGCATTGAGTTGGTCTAGATTTTATGTTCAACCATGTATTTGTATCCTCATCCACCAGCTTCAAACTCCATAGGCCGTGTGTACGAAGTAAATCAGAACGGCCTATAATTTCAAATACGCATAACTATTTAATTTGCGTAAATTAAATGAAATCACTTGCAGGCCGTCTTCCTTGCACTAATTGGAATATGATTCGCAAATTAAAATGAAAGACATAATCTTTTACTCACAATTCTAAGTAGTTTTGCTAATCAGGTTTCACGGCTCGTCAGATTTCTAACCTCAGGAAATTTTCGTGTAAAAGTTCGTAGCCTCCCCTAGCCCTTATTTGACACGTAACGGGGAGGTCGATAGTGGGCTCAGCAAAAGAAGTGCCGATAGCATGTTTGTAAACATCCAGGCTGTGCACACAATAGCCCTCGTGATATTATTTGTGCTTAAATGTTGTTACGATTTATAATTAAGAAATAAATGACAAAATCTCATTAAGTTGGCAGTTTTATTTATTTATATTCAATGACACACGTAAATGTTCATTATAACCTGGGTACAATGTTTTTATTTTTTGTCTGCTACAAAACTTGACATATGAGCTTCTACAAGTTACAAGCTTAATAATGCCATCAGACTTTGATAAAGACTAGTCACAGTGGAAATTTCTTTGCGTATGCTAATACGGTCATTCGACGTGTAAACATAGCGGAGAGCAGACGCTACTACATAAGCTGAACAGGAATAAATCTTGGATTTTCTCCTAATGAATTGGTAAGCTGATATTATTTTTAAGGTTTGGGGGCATGGAATTAATGTATGAATCTTGGGAAGACTTTAAAACAGTCCAAGAATTCATGGTTTTGAAGTCGCCACAATTTATGTGCACAATATCCACAATTCCCTATGGACCTGAACATGTGTATATATACAGCAAGTATATTACACATGTAGCAGGTATGTCCTCATCTCAGTCTAAGACTGCTACACGTACTACTAGTATTTATAGTATAAAACAAAACATTGTCATTAATTGTCATGCTTGTTTGGGTTATTATTCTAATTTTTTTATTAGTTAAGTGCCCACATGATACTATTGTATTGGCTTGACAGTGAAACGCTTTTGTCGACCTCTCCACATATTTCTTTGGTGTGTAAATTACAATTGTACATGATGAATAAAACACTGATAAACACCAAAACAAATATTAGACCAATGCATACCTACTGGACCAATGCTAGGCATTTTGAACGGATACTACATGCTGTAATACTGATCTATAGTACAAGCACCATACTTTTTGTGTCATATACTTTCTAGAAATAAAGACGAAGTACTAGTAACTAGTACATTTTCAAATTTTGGATATCTCTTACAGTATGATGTGTGAAGAAAAAGAAAATATGGCAAAGATTTCCTTGTGCGCGACACAAATTATGGTGCCTTATTGACAACGTGTAGATCAGATACATGTATGCTATCAGTCTATAGAAATGTGTGAGCAAACGATGTAAATATGCACAAAAGAATGCTAATCACCATTATTCAACCAAGTTTTTATTTTAAAAGAAGATGACTTTCCAGGATTTATTATCTAATGAGTGAAATTGATAAATTATTATGAAATGTATGGTTATTACTGTTTTAACATGTTGTCACTTTGATTTGATTATGTTTTAATACAATTTATCTGTGTAGAGAATTTTTGTAACTCGTGTTTCTCTTTCAGATAGACGATTTCCTTTGTGGTAGGATGTACATAGTCATCATTATCTCTTATGTCATCATGCTCTTATCTGGAATGTACAGTTAGGTTGGGATTGGATGTCCCATCCAATCTTACTTGAGGCCAGGAATCAGAGAGGCCTCTTCTTACAGTGGGTTTCCTTTAAAGCTTGACGTAATGAAACAAACACATTGATGCATTATTATGGAGTACCAAAGTGTGAGTGACGTAATATGAACATGTTGTTAAGACAATTGGCTCTTAACTATGAGGAAAGAGCAAACAGCAATGATCATACTTATAGTTGGGACTCTCACTGGGAGTGCTTGGCCATTGCCTTCACGACTAGACAATGCTGTACCAGTGAAACCTTTAGTCTTACTTGAACGGTGTTGTTAAAGGGAATATACTGTACAGGGAAGACAAAAAGCCTACAGAAGGTGATCATGAGCAATTTTCTTGCCAATAGTCTTAAATTCATATATTGTCCATTTTAGAAACTTGCAGAAAGTGATTTGCCCTCAAATGATCCACATTTGGAGTTATTAGTGATTAAATCACAAATCCTCAAAATGTTCGGCCGGAACATTTTAAATATTTCACTAATAGTCATTAATTACTCCAAATGTGGATCATTTGAGGGCAAATCACTTTCTGCAAGTTTCTTAAGACCACTGGCAAGAAGCTTGCTCACGATCACCTTTTGAAGGCATTTTTGTCTTCCCAGTACAGTATATTACCTTTAAGAACCAGAAACTTGCATAACAATGGATTTGATGACACCACTTCAGTCCTCTATACCTTTCAAAAGAAATAAATATTTCAGAGAGGCCCTTTGCATTATTGTGTATTGTAGTACATTTCCCTGAGCACAGTGTATATTGTTCTCACTTTCAATTTCTCTTAGAGCATCTCTGCACTCATTCTACATGTACATAATATAAGCAGGTACATTACTTTTACATGACACACAAAGTACTCTTCCTGGGTAGCGGTATAACAGTTGAGCAATGTCTGTATTTTACAAAATGATTGTCTGATATTTGTCTATACAGAAAAAATAATAGTCCTCTTGGGTTTTGCTAAATCATGTCATTAAGAAACATCCCTTTATCAAGATACCGGTAGCTAATTATCATCACATCCCTTGGGAATTGGGATCGATATCTGATACAGTAGGGTTCATAGGAAGAAGAAAAGGAAATGTATCTTGATCAGCATATAAATGCTTTTTATCATGAAAATTATAAATCTGAACATTGCTTTTTATCAGAAAAATGAGAAACAGCATGTGTGTGTGTGTGTGTGCCCACCTGTGCATGTGCTAAGTGAATTCAAGGAAATGTGTGTGGTCAGGGCAATATAGCACTCAATATGTAAAAATGGGTATAATTCATGCCACAACATGATTCAGTATTTTGTTTTTATGATGAAATATCTCCTGTAAATATATTTGTCCCTGCATGTGAGTGCATGGAATACCATGGATAGGGACAATGGCACTGCTTGCCTACATGTACACTTCAGCTCAAAGGAATTGGCATAGGGAAAGGGAAAGGGAAGAAAGGGAAGGAGCAGCAGTTTTGAAATATAGTATATTTTGTCCAGTTCAGCATGAAACATGATGCTTTTTAGGCTGAAGCATCTCATTTCATGCTGAACTGGACAAAAGATACCATGGTTTAAAACTGAGGCTCCTTCCCTGTCTTCCCTTTCCCTTTCCCTATGCCAATTCCTTTGAGCTGGAGTGTAGGACAGGTTCTTTGGGAAACCTTATACAGCTGAGGCCATATTGATGCAACCTTACCAGCCTACTGGTATAGTTGGTTACTTAAAATGCATTGTGCATGACATGAACACTTTTTAGTGAGTAACCAGGCTTAAAAATGTTTCATTAATATGGCCCCTGGGGCACATTTCATGTTCATTGTGAGAATCTACTATGAGTCTGTTGTTGCGAAGATGTGAAGATGTCTCGTGGACTGTTACAGAATGTACAGAATGCTTTAGGGCAACTCTTCGACATTGTTCTGGGTTGATTGAGGTGATCTTTTGTCTAGTGTAATCCCCATTGTGTAGTAACTGGCAGTATTGTGAAGCTGAAATCTGAATGGGTTCTAAGTGGTGATGGTGATAGGTGTAAGTCCACCATGTGTGCACTACTTCCTGTCCATACACATAATCACCAGGTCCACATTTTAGTCTACAGCCACAAACTCTATCTCAATACATACACAACAGCTCAAAGGAATTGGCATAGGGAAAGGGAAAGGGAAAGGGAAAGGGAAGGAGCCGCAGTTTTAAACCGCGGTATATTTTGTCCAGTTCAGCGTGAAACACAATGCTAAAAAGCATCATTTTTCATGCTGAACTGGACAAAATATACCACGGTTTTAAACTGTGGGTCCTTCCCTTTCTTCCCTTCCCTTTCCCTATGCCAATTCCTTTGAGCTGTAGTGTACATGTACATGTACATGTGCTTGTTGTAAGATCAGACAAATGACATTATCATAAGCTAAGTGGTAGCCTGGGGTCATGTTCATGAAACTTTACTAATCCTAGTTATTTGCTCAAGTGCATTCAGCTGCATGTTTACATGTAACTAACTAGACTAGGAAGCTTTCATGATTATGGCCTCTGGTGGATAGTGTCCCAGCGAAGCAAGTTGCAGGTGTAGTCCCCTGCATGTTATTAATTTTCCGAACAGATTTATCAATCGATGTTAATTATATCAGCTTTTGTCTCTCAAAAAAACATTCCATTATTTGAATAAAGATCAGACTAGTTGGCATCTGATTCTTTTTCTTTTTCTTCCAGTGAAAGTACAGTCCTCAGGGTAGAGTATTGTCCTACTTTTGTACAGTGCTGTGTACTAGTGTACCATGTTGCATGGACCCAAAACATAAATGTGTAACTAAAAAGTGTTCCATGTGTGGGTCTAGTTTGTTGTATCTCTAATATGAATGTCATTCTGTGCAGTTTCAGGCCCATTGATTCAGATTTTTTATAGTCCGCTCTCTGATGATTGACTGCTAGAGGTTTGTGCCTGCAAACTAGTGCACATTGGCCACATTGACCAGTGTGTTCCAGGCTGCTTAGCCCTGGGTCTGGCCGCGTACACACCTAGCCATTGTTGTACTGATGAGAGAAATGCCTTGTTTTGAAAGAAGGACCTTCAAAGTTTGAGCTACAGACCAGACCTGTGTGTGGTGACTCATGATGCACACACACTGTTTACCTTTTGGTGCTTTTTAAACATGCTCAGTGTGCAGATTGCATACTTGTACTGTACTACATTGTACACACACACACACAAAAAGGGGAAGGTTGTTTTACCTGACATACATGCAATACATGTTTACCATATACATGTACCGGTATGTAATTGGCATTAACATACACTTGTATGTTGGAGATTTTTTGAGATACTTCCTCGTTCATGTATAAACAATGACAATCAACCAATCTGAGCTTAAGTTTGGCAAAGCTGTACATGTACGTGAAGTTCTATTCATAGCTCACTTCTCACAAAAGAATGATCTGATCTTTGCTCTATACACGTGTAGCTGTTCCTTCACACCCATTGCTCACCCTCTGTGAGCAGCTCTTTTCAGCTAGAGCACTTCCAAAATAATAAACACAAGACAATCCTTTTTAGAACCATGGACCCTACCACATGGTAGGGTCCATGTTAGGACTAAATCGTGTACATACCATAGAAACTCAGCTATAAGAAGAGGACATCAACTGGTACACAATTTTGTTTATTTGGAGAGTGTTTGTTCTGGATGGGCAATGTTCAATCATTACACGTATGTGTTAACATATCAAGGGATAGTAGTACAGTAATGATTGGCGGACCATAATCATGGCAGAACAGTTGTGACTGAGGTCGTCACTCATCAGGGACCACATTCATGACCCATTAGCCTAGCAAATATTTCTAGAGTACATTCAGCTACAATGTACAAATGTATTCATTCATATTTTGCAACCAGCCAGGGGGGTGTTTCACCAAGCTGTTCTTACGCTACGAACGACTGGTGATCCCTTGTTGTGCTAAATGTGATACCATACTTTGTTCCTGTTTTAGCATATTGGGAGTTAATTTCCAACAATCACAATATTGGACAAATCATAAGCTTGGTATTCAGACAAAGTCTTGTTAACAAGATTTTTCATTTTATTAACATTAGATTTGAACTTACGCTGATGAGTCAAAATCATTGAGAATGTGATTTAGCACAAGAAGGAATCACCAGTTGTTCGAAAGTCATTTGTAGCTTATGAACAGCTTGGTGAAACACCTTCCAGGAAAGAAAGGTTTCATGAATATGGCCTAGACCTGGTCTACTTTGATTTCAATGGCCCGTCTTCATAACGGTGGTTTATCTCAGACCCCATACTTAACATAAACCCTGTTCATATACACCGCCTATTCGAGAAAAAGGCGCAACATTTCCGGCAATTTCGCTGATGCATTACCGATAGCTGCATATATGAATGGGAATCGCTCAATTTGCTTCCTCCTTTTTTGCGCTTATTTTGCGGTTCCACCATGATCACAGGACTTGTAATAATTTTTTAGTGCTATCCCTCACCAGACTCTGGTAAACCCCCCCCCCCCCCCCCCAAAACAGCTGACTCTGACAGGAAAAATAGAGGGAAAGAGAGCAAGAGGAAGACAATGGTCCACATGTCTCAAGAAAAATACAGAATGGAGTGGGAAGTCCACTCGGGAACTAATAAATCAGATACAAGTGATACAACATAAATGATTAGCAAATACTGATTGTCTATTTTAATGGCACTAACAGGAGAAGATAATCCCTTACCTTCAAAAGTGGTCAATTTACTGATGATCTTGATCTGTCTTGTTATCTATCTTCCAGCCACAGTGTGCATCTCTCCACCCAAATGCTCATTCAGACCACGTCTATCAGCATGGAGTCACAGAGCTGGACAGAGTTCTGCGAAACAGAAGCCCACAAGGCCGCCGTTATCTACGCTCGCAACTACCGCCAGTACATTGCCGTGGCAACGAGCTCCCCTACCAACCAATCACACATTACCGAGGCCATGCCCAAAGATAACCCGCTGAGATTCGCACAACGCTTCACCGAACACTTCCTGGAGCACTTTGAGGCGGAGGCGCGGAGGGGGTTCCATTCGGGGAATCTCCCGGAGAGCGCGTCTGCTAGCAGCGTAGAGAACGATGATGGCGCTAACGTACAAATGAACGGCTTAGCAAGACCGGAAAGTGAAGGCTCGCTTCACATGTCGATCGGTCGCACCAGCAGTAACGAAGAAATCCATCTTAATAACAACCCAGAAAGCGGAAGCGGGCTGGTCATAGACCGACCCTCGTCCGTCGGAGGGAAGGACGTCAGCCGAAAACTATCATTTCGTAATGTGAGGAACAACTTCCGGCGGCGGTTCTGGCCACAGCAGGAGAAGGATCGTGAGCGGGAGCGGTATAACCTGCGAGACATCGTGCGTGAAGGAATCGTGAACTTTCTGAGCGGGGAGGACAACCAAGGGAGACAGAGATGGGAGAGGACCAGACTTGTACTCATGAAGAGGAATGAGGGATATGTGCTGGACTTCTACACGCCTCCAAAGGTAAGCTGGCATCCAATTTTAAGCAGTTTTATCCATAAATGTGACATCAGTATTATTCACCCTGTGTATGCCAGATAAAATGTTGCACTATGTGATTTGTGTGGAGTACTTGTGAGAAAGGTCACATGTGGCGCTCAAAGTGATAATTTAGATGTTTTTGTATTAGTACATGCTACTCTACACTACAGCTCAGAGGAATTGGCATTGGGTAAAGGGAAAGGGAAGAAAGGGAAGGAGCTGCAGTTTTAAACAGGGGTTTATTTTGTCTAGTTCAGCATGAAACATGATGCATTTTAGGCTAAAGCATCGTTTCATGCTTAACTGGACAAAATATACCGCGGTTTAAAACTGCAGCTCCTTCCCTTTCTTCCCTTTCCCTTTGCCCTATGCCAATTCCTTTGAGCTGGAGTGTAGATGGCACACAAAGAGTTAATGTGGATGTTTCATGTATTAGTACATGTTACTGTACCTGTGAATATGAACTATCTGTCAGCATTATCCAGAAGATTACAGTACACGTACATGTAAGTGTATAAAATACACATAAACATTTACATAATATGAGTACATTTGTTAATTGACCGTGGGAAACCATCTCAGAGGAAGCATTCAGTTTCATTCAAGCATTTACTGAAGTACATGTACAGTAAGTGGGCAAGCTTACAGGCTCAAGTATTCATATCATAATGGCAATGTGTACTATAGAGTGCCAAAGTGGTGTCGTCATATCCTTTGTAATGCAGGTTGCTGGTTGAAAACAAAATCATTGTAGTGAGAGTTCCACTGGCCCACATTGTCTAGCGGGCTAGTGTTAGGCACTCCTAAAGAGAGTCCCAGCTAGGATCACCGATATTTCCTTTACTCATGTAGTTTAGAACCAGTTATTCTTGACAATATTGTCATATGACGTCACACTTCTATACTCTATTAGTCCCACTGCTTGAAACCCTTGTACCTGTATACATGTACAGTATCTCAAACGTACTCTGCTAAAATGTGCACAGTATGTGTATTGGTAGTTTATTTTTATTCCTGTATCTAAGTTGATCATACCGTGGGAACCGTGTGCTTACTTGAACATGTCAGCTGTAACTGTATTGAGGTATATCCAAAAAGTTCAGCTCTGAATACCACTGTAGAAGTGTCAATGCTTTCAATCAATGCTGGATTTTTCCGCCTGGCCAGCTTTTGACAATGACACTGAGTGAAAGAGAAAAGCCCAAACCTTGACCACTGCAGTGAGTGTGTGCGTCATGATACCAAATGACAAATATTCCATGCATGATGCTTGTGTAATATGGTGTGGGTGGTGTATCAGGATTTCCCTAAGGTTTCCTGGTTTATGATCCCCCCCCCTATTTTTTATTTATTCATTCATTTATTTATTTATTTATCTTATTATTATTATTTATTTATTTATTTATTTTATTTTATTTTATTATTATTATTATTTTTTTTTTTTTTTTTTTGGGGGGGGGGTTACTGTAGTTTAAAGGTTATTGACATTTTCACTAAGTAGAAACTGCAATATTCTATTGCATGATATTTGTTGATGGTTAAAGATCAGTGGAGGGGGGGGGGGGGGGGCCAGAGAGGCTTTTGTTCTAGTGTTACAGTTATAGCCATCTTTATTTAGAAGAAACTGCATTTTTTTATTTCATATTTATAAAAGGAAAGAGAAAAAAAGATCAAGGTTCTTTCGTCATGAGAAAACAGAAATGAAAGGGATAAAAAGGATATATTAGGTGAAAAGGAAACTAACAGACAAGGAAGAACTTAAGACATGATTGAAGGAGAAATATTGACATTAGCTTACTTTGATAGAATTATCCCAATCGTTTGCCAGTCTGTTTCTGTGTTTCGGGTTGTTCTCCTTCACCCCTGGCAGTAACATACAGTGTCAGTGTAGATTCTTATTTTGTGTAGTAAATTAATTTACTCTGAAAACTTTGCTTCCAAGAAGCTTAACTGCACACCTCCCAGCGGATTAATTGTGTACACTGGATTGTAACCACACACAGTATCACCACATCAATCAATGATTTTTTCGGATAGACTATTCATCCGGGTAGTAATGAATGCGTGACCTAGAGACCCGGGTCGGAAATAATTGATTAGGTATTAAGTGTCACCCTGAAGATCAAATTACAAGATGATTAAATTTCACCACTCGGAATGTGATCTAGCTAGAGTACATGTAGCTCAGTTGTACGCACTGTGCTGTACAGATCAGTACATTTAAGTACCTACACATGTAGTCTTGTACGAAAGCCACCTGCAGTTAACGTGAAATATGTGCATCAATGTCAGCTGTATTATATACACTTAATTACAAGAAAGAAACCTATAATCTGTCGATCCGTAGAAATGCAACATGCTAGACACATTATACCTTGGTCATGTAAATTATGTGCATACAGTGTAGATCATCTCCCCAGAAAAAATAGAAACTATACAAATTGATGCCTGTGATTTTATTTGAGCTACATATTACGTTGAATAATGTAATAGTTAAAAAATGAATAGGGGATACAGTGTAGCATCTACCATTGGTTTTAAGAGAGCCTGTGCTGTGACATGAGTTCACACTGTACAACATTGTAGTTGATGTTTCATGACATTACAGAGAACAGTTTGAAATGTTTAGTTGCGTGACATACTACATGTACTGTAGTTGACAGTTAGTGCATACAGAACATTCAAGTTGCACCTACTCAACATGATATTGTACACAAATACATGCACTACTGCAAACTTTGATTGAACTTGTGAAAGTGTTGAGATACTTATGTACACTATTGTACAGTTCACACCGTATCTACAGTGTGCACAAATCTTCATGCATGTACCTGTGCCAGGAAACTCTATGATATGACCTTGTGATATCTTGTCAAATTCCTGTTTTGTTTTTGACTCGGTTCCTTTTTGTGAGAAGCTTTCATCTTGTTTTATTGTCCAATGTCCAAGTACTTCATTCCTCTCTGCACTGCAATGTAGTATACACATACCCTATGGCCCATATAGTATTCACAATGGTTGTTTCACTTAGCCTTTGTACTAAACATAGGCTAACTTCATGGGGAACAAAATACATGTACACTACAGTTCAATGGAATTGGCATAGGGAAAGGGAAAGGGAAGAAAGGGAAGGAGCCGCAGTTTTAAACCGCGATATATTTTGTCCAGTTCAGCATGAAACATGATGCTTTAGCCTAAAAACCATCATGTTTCATGCTGAAGTGGACAAAATGTACCGTGGTTCAAAACTGTGGCTCCTTCCCTTTCCCTTTCCCTCTGCCAATTCCTTTGAGCTGTTGTGCACCATAGTGACCTCAAGGACAAAATAAATGACAATGAATCAATTGAAATGTTTCATGTTGTTCATTTGGCATCCCATAAATTTAGTCCAGGTTTAGTACAGTACAGTACAGCACTACTACATGTACGTACATGTATATTAAGTTAAACCATCATTGTAAAGACGGACCTATGCTGTCATTTAAACTTGATATTTTGTTTCAGTGTACACTGTAAGTATCACAGCCATGTTAGAATGGTTGATACATGGAAAGTAGTGGTATGTGTGCATATGAAACCCTTGCTATAGAACATTTGTACACTTCCTGAAACATGTCATATGTTATGTGTCCTGAAACATTATGGCATTTATGAATTTTGAAAAGTTTTGCAACATCATTATGAAGTATCTGCGAAAGTTTTCTTCAAAGCTAGACTACCCTACAACCCTGCTGTGAATTAGGTTTTGTTAACTTTTCTTTATTAAACTCTGTCTGCTTTTTCTGATTGAGTGAACTATGTAAATACCTCTCCCTAAAGCACAACTTTGGACTCATGGATTTTTTTTTTTGCATTAGCTTCCTGAATAACTTGTCACAACTCACAATGTGCATTTGTACATTACATGCCATGTACAGTACATACATGTACATGTAGCTCATATTTTGTAATTAAACACATACAAACTATTGTATAAAAACTTAATACTAAAATGTGCATGTAATAGTTTCGAATGCACAACAGTAACAACATGTGTACATGTAGGTATGTAAACATATGGGTAGATGATACGGGTGAGATATTCTTGAACAAGTTTTCATACAATGTACCCATGAACAATTTAACTACAACACTCTGATGAAGTTTATTACAATGGTTTGAAGCAAACTCACTGTAATTAAACAGTATTGTTGACAGATCTATACAAAGTACAGTATGTACACACACGTGTGCATGTGTTCATGTCTCGAGCAGGGAAGTATTTGATTTGGATGGCTGGGAGTCTGTGAGGTCAAAAGTTCAGGAAGACGCGATTGGATGATAAGCACACACATATTAATTAATGTGTTAATCTCAAGAGGATTGGTTAGGGTCCTGGTATTAAAATGTTCATGTTGTGGTCTGAAAGGTAAAAAAGTAAAACCTTTTGGAAAAACTTTCCCCCCATTGGGGGAGGGGGGGGGGGGGGGGTCCTTTAATCAATATCATTTATAGACTCCTTGAAGTATTAGTTGCTAGCCAATTAAGTGATGTGGTATTTTCGATGGAATTGAATTAATGCTCAGTATAAGACAAAGACATTCAATGTAATGACTCAGCCATTTCAGTATTTCAAAGGAACTTCGTCAAAGTGGTTTTGCGGCAAAGTATTATGTAATCGAGGCTTAGCGGTGACAGATTTGATTTTGAAGCATCCATCCTGTCATGATATGTATTAGATTTGCAATGTTCACATCAGAGGGCAAACATAGCCATTTATTGGCGGGCGCTATTTTGCAAGCCTGTACTCTGTAATCATGAAACGATGACCCTGATCTATGTTTTGCAGTATTACTGATGAGGGAAAAACGGGCTCTTTTTTTATTCATATCTGGGCTCTTTTTTGCACTGTGGAGGCTAAATACATGTAGCCATGAGTTACCTTATAGCTTTTTCAATGTTGCATACACACATTTAAATGTACATGTACATGTAACATTCTAATGTGAAGGAAAAGGAAAATTCACCTAAAACACAGTTAGTAAAATCTTCATGTACACTACAGCTCAAAGGAATTGGCATAAGGAGAGGGAAAGGGAAGGACCCACAGTTTTGAACCACGGTATATTTTGTCCAGTTCAGCTTGAAACGTGATGGTTTTTAGGCTAGAGCATCATGTTTCATGCTGAACTGGACAAAATATACCGCGGTTTAAAACTGCAGATCCTTCCCTTTCTACCCTTTCCCTTTTCGTATGCCAATTCCTTTGAGCTGGAGTGTAGGCTGTGGAGTACATTACTTTCTAATGCAGTGCTGTGACCATAACTCCACTGTTAGAGATGTATGAACCAAGTCTTCCCGATTTCATGGGAGACTCCCTGAAATTAGATCAATATTTCTGCATTGGATTTCATCACTTCACACAATCTCCCTGATTATTGATGGATTATTATCACTAGGTTGTATGCATTTGATTGACATCTTCCTAATAAATATTTCCCAAATCTTCCTGATTGTTGAATTTCAATGTAGACAATAAAAACACTTGGTCTAGTACTTTGAAGGAAAGAACAAGAATGTAAAGATGCAAAAATTGCAAATACATGAAGGTTATAGTGTTCAGAGTTTAAGTAGTGCTGAAAGTGCTTTGTCTACAATATATTGGTCCATGCACGCAGTGTGTACATTCATGGAATGAAGGCTATAAAGAAAATGCTCAGAAACATTCCCCTTTATATATAAACATCCTTCAAGTACCAAATGAAACTACTAAAAGTACATTTCTCTTTATCCATTAAGTACCAAATGGAACTATTACAAGTGCATTAAAGACAATATTTGCATACAAGTTTAATGAAACCAAGACTGGCCTTGGACTCAAGTGGCTACTTGATGCTATTTGAATAGTTATTTACAAAGCAACATCTGTAAACTTGCATTAGCTTTTATACCAATAAGAGTGAAAATACTGAATGATATAATCATAATCTTGGATTGAAACTACTCAATAAGGGTTAAAAGCTCCAGGAAATGGCAAAGGAAATCCTGCAGTTCATTGTCAAGTACAAATGCAAGACTCTTAAGCTGCATGAGGAAGGAAACACAGTTTGTATGTTCTTGTAGTAGATCATAGAGCTAACACAGCCTTGGAATAGGCCAAGGAGAAGTCTTGCCAATACATAGTCAGGGTGCTACATAACTGTTTTTTAGCACTGGCCCGTTCGGGCAAGCAGATTTTGAAAAAATGAAAAATCACTTGCCCGAAATGAAATTTCACTTGCCCGGAAAAAAACACATTAATGCTACATTTCTTACATAAAATTCAATTTAACTATTTTATGGGCCGTATACAAAAACCTATACACTCACAATAAATAAAAACACACACAGACCACTGTTTCCTGGTAACAAAACACTTTTGCTTTGATATGTTCTTGTTTTTTAATCGAACATGAAGAAGATTGCTAAGCTTTTTATGATTACAAAATAGGAAAACTTGCATTTTGATTAGCTATTAACTAGCTGTAATAATCTGCTTGCCCGATTCGGGCCAGTACTTTCCCCACAATCATCAAAATAGCTTGCCCGAACGGGATTTTCACTGGCCCCGGGCCATCGGGCAAGCGCTTATGTAGCACGCTGCATAGTGTACACATATTTGTACACTTGTACAGTATTTGTGTGCTTTTGTAGGGATTGTATTATTTTGAATAGGCTTTAGCTTTGCAAGCTTTATGCTGCATATTGCAGGGCTTCTATGCGTCATGGACGCCTCACTTTGTTTGGAAGCATAGTTTTTGATGATGTCACAGGGGGAAGTTTGAGTTGGAGGATATTCTGGAGGTGGGGCTGGCTGATCAGTGCTGACTAAAAATAAAGAAAAATTATTTCTGACTTACAATTCCATTGAACAGTGATTTTTAAGTTGCATCAAATTATTAAAATCAACATACATTTTCATGTCATAGGACCTTTAATATTGTGCATCGGTAATAAAGCGGAATTATGATATATGAACGAGACCAGAGAGGAACTTGAGCTCATTTCCAGGGCTGAGCTCAGGTTCTCTAGGGAGAATGAGTAACTCACAATGAGTGAGGGTATCATCAAATGTACTCGCACAAAACCCCAGAACATGGCAACTACAAAGCTACAGTACATATGTAGAAAACCCCAGAACATGACAACTACAAAGCTACAGTACATATGTAGAAAACCCCAGAACATGACAACTACAAAGCTACAGTACATATGTAGAAAACCCCAGAACATGTCAACTACAAAGCGTCAGTACATAATGTAGATACACAGAGCTTTGCAGATTTGTGGGCTTACATTCATGTATAGACCATACATAACCTGCATACTGTAGCCTGTTCTCCATGCTATTGGGTGCTTCTGTACCAAAGTATTCAATGAAGGGGTCTGGCTGCAGTAGACTAATATCATTCTCAAGTTTTCTCTGGCTTGGACTGACTGATACAGGGAAACCCCGTTGTAACGAGCACGGGTATAGCGAGAACCCTGTTATTACGAGGACATTTCTTGGGGCCCGATTTTTCTTCCATAGACCTCCGTGTATTCTGTTTTCATATAACGAGATCGGCTATAGCGAAATTTCTGCTATAACGAGGCAAATTCCCAGCCCAAGAATAAGGAAAAAGAAAAGAAATCAACCCCGTTATTACGAGCACTCCTTTACAGCCAGCTGCGCAGCGAGGGAAATGCAACAACAGCACATAGTCAAGCAATTTTCTTTGCGCCGTTAAACACTGATCACACACACCGTGCAAGAATCCACACACACACACAGCCACACATGCATACATGTCCACATTACGTGCGTGCGGTACTGTCTCTGCCAGAGCCGTGAAGTCACGCACGCACATGGCGCCTCTACACACATGCGACACCGCGCGTGTACGACCGGCCGTGCCTGGAGATTGCGTTCAATGATCATTCATTGCATACACGCGGTCATGCCAGCAGGCACGGCCGGGTAAATGAGCCTCCCCGCTGCTTCATTTGTCGGTAAACGGAGGCGTTGGAAATATCATTTATTTACGTTTCCAACAGTGCTGTAAGATATTTTAGTGAATTGTTAGCTAGTGAATTCAATTTAGAATGCTTGCAAAGCCATTAAAAGATGACAGTACTAAAGGTTATTATTTGTGTAGTCCTATATATGCATTTTTTCTGTATGTATTGATCACGTACTGGTATAGCGAGCAATCGGCTATAGCGAGGAAAAAGTGTGGGTCCCGGTCTCCTCGTTATAACGGGGTTTCCCTGTACTCTTTTTATACTGCGCGCTTACTTTACCTCGCTTCAGAAGCGGAGTTACTTTAGCACGGGGTAAGTCGTTTTATACTGCCTTTTCGACCACCTATGACGAGAGCGAGACCGGACTAGTTGCTGTGGTAACCTATTGCCCAATCAGCTGTGCTTCCAGCCAGCACGAAAATTGAACGCACGCTCGCCATGCATGGGTCACTGATTTAGTCCGCACTAAATCGAGAAACCTTTTATAGTGACGCTAGCTTGGGTCTGATACGGACCTGATGCGGACCTGACCCTCCTCCCAGCCAGCACTAACTTTAGCTCGGGTTTAATATTTTCCGACCTTTTATAGTGAGATTTACCCCGCATCAGGTCCGAACCTGATGCAGGGTAACTCTCACTATAAATGGGGTATGAGAAAAGAAGAGAATGACCAGTGACTAGTCTTATGAGTACCAGACTCTTATTTGTCAGTTTGGATGATAAATGTTCCACTGCCTGGAAGACAGACTAGGTCTAGTGAAAGCAATCTTGACAAGTTTATGTTCTGAAGGAGAGGCACCGAGTGTTAAATTCATTCAGAGTTTGATCACAAGAGAAAAGAATTACCCTTCAAAAACCCATTTTAAGTGTATATATTGGTTTGGTTTGGCTTTAGTTCTGTGCAATCAATACATGTACAGTGTACATCTATGTACTGGATACATGTGTGGTGCTGTGATACTAGTAGATGTTTGAAAAGTAATGATCATAAACATGTTTGGTGGCCATTTCATTGAACTACACAAAGACATTAATGAGTCTGTTTTCACATGTAAATAGTAGTGCCCTTGCAGCTGCAACCTGGGAGATTCTTTGAACCACCAGAGTGCCAGACAGTTACCTCATTAGCTCAAGATCTCCAATTTACCATGGCGATGTTTCTGAGTTGATATCGTCAGTCTGGAGGACTCTTGTTCTGTGAGCGCCTGAGGAGTCAATCAGGAGTGGCATGTTATTCCTACAGCTGACATTGATGTCACTGACTTTGGTCTGCTAATTGATCCCCAGCGGCTAGACAATCCTGATGCCAGCTGAGGCAATGAATTGCATCCAGGTAGATACGCACTGTACATCTGTGTGCAGAGACACATCTACATGTACATGGCGGCTAAGGGAAATGTAGCCCCCCCCAAAAAAAAAAAAAAAAAAAAAAAAAAAAAAACCACGTAAATTAAAAGAGCCCCTGTAAATTTATCAGGAGCCCATGTAAAGATGTATAATTCTCTCATACATGCACATCATGGTATGCAGTGCTGTGTTTTAATGTCACCATGCTTGAACCATACACGTAGAATACATGTACATGTACATACTGTAGGGCCCGATAAATGTGTTCACCCTCTGTTTATGTGTACATTGAATGTGTATTTCAGCTTGTCAATGGAGTATTTAAAAACATATTATTCACTGAAAATCTGTTAATCATTCACTACCAAAATCCAGTTTAAAATGTCAGTTGTATGAATACGCAGTGCATTGGGACATGTGTAATCATTATGTGATTATGATTATAATTTATTTATCATTATTACACATTATTTATATGCAGTTTCTTAAACTTAAGATTTTAATAGAAGTTATTCTGAAGCAAACATAGCCCATGGGTTACATTAATGTGTCACTATAGAATAGACAGAACCCTTTAAACACTTGTGTGGAGGTGCCAATAGATATTACACAGTAATTGACAGGAACAAAGTAGAAAAAGAGGGAAATTAGTTTGGGAAATGACATAATGACTTGACAGACAAGTGAAGCGTTAAATCTTTCGGATGTTTGATGTTTTAAATATAAAGTGTATGGGGGTGCAGAATAAGGTGAGTTGGGTCTAGACACCTGCCTTTCATGACTGCTGCCACTGGCAGGGGAAATGGAGATAGATGGGGAGGACAGAGAGAGAGAGAGAGAGAGAGAGAGAGAGAGAGAGAGAGAGAGAGAGAGAGAGAGAGAGAGAGAGAGGAAAAGAGGAGGAGAAGAGATGGGAGAGAGGAGGGAAATATGAATGGGGTTGAAAGGGATGAAAGAAAAAAGAAAGGGAGAGAAATGTTCTTGAAAAACTAAAGGGAAGAGGTTGTAAGTAGATATACAGTACATGTATGCAGAAATATTTGCCTTGAAAAAAAAGGAAAGGAAGGAAAGGAGAGGAAAGAAATGTTGGAGAGAATGGGATGAGAAGCAGGATAGAGCTGGTAAAGAAAATAAAGGGAAACTTTCATCACATAGAGTCGCTAACATGTACATGCAAATTGCTATTTTTATCACCAAAGACCAGAACATTACAATATTTGAATGTCGCATTGTGAGAACAGAATGATGTGTTGTGATAAGAAAATGAAAGAGAAATTAGTTGGATTAACATGCCACTCAGAGTGACAGTAAGAGCAGACCAAACATTAATTTCCTCAAGAGTGATGTCCTGAAACAAAGAGTATGCATGTTACATGTATACCAGGTATTTATAATTACATGGATTCTGTGCAAATATTACTTTTATGCCAATTCACATCAATTGATCTGAGTTGTGTTTATATAGAAGACTAATTGTGTATTTAACATAGGCACTACATGAAAGTAGATTAGATTGTGTGAACATTGGGTAGAGGCTGTTTGCACTGCAATTGGAAGATGTCAGACTTGGTATCACAGTCATGTAGGGTATGATGTTCATTTTCTGTACACATTGTATAACAAGAGTGCAACCATGGTGATGATGTATGCATAACACCCATTGCCACCTACATGTAACAAATCCACTCTCCATCGCTAGGCATAAGAACTCAGAAAAGGTTGAAAACGCATTTTAGATTTCATAATTTTGTCAGAGACATGCACTGATGCAAACAAAAAAGAGCATGCATGATGAAATATAAAAAATGGGTAAAATTGCACACAATACCATGAAATTCTAAAACAATAAATGATAAGACAGGGGATTAAAAGCAATGACAAATACAACATACATGTATGTAAAAATATGACAATGATGTTTCTTCATCATCGATAATGTAGTTGTACACTGTTAAAATGCGTAATGTTTATGATATAAACACAATGCAGCCAAACACTGTACAAAACATGTACACCTTATTATTTTACAGACATCTGCCTGACTTGGGTTGGTGATCTTGCTTTGCCCAGGACTTCTGACTTGTGTTTGTTTGTGTGCCACTGCAGTGAATAGAGTTCAGAGCTCTGATAACGGGCAGGGAGAAGATTATCGGCTTTAAAGATGGACTTGTATGGCAAGGATGATTTGCCTCCTAATGAAATCAGTATTGATTGATGTGTGTACCCAGAATGCCATGCTTGTTGAACAGGTTTATGAGATGGAGAAGGAGGAGGAGAGGGGAGGGGAGGAAGATGAAGAGAGGAGGGGGAGAGGGTGAGAGAGAGAGAGAGAGAGAGAGAGAGAGAGAGAGAGAGAGACAGACAGACAGACAGACAGACAGACAGACAGACAGACATACAGACAGAGACAGAGAGAGAGAGGGAAGGGATGAAGATTAAGAGAGAGAAAGATGGTAGAGAGAGAAATGGAAGGGAGGGTAAAAGGGAGGGAGGAGGAGAGGAGGGAAAGATTTAATGAGTGTTGGGGATTTGAGAACAGAATAGAGAGAATGAAGAGATTGATACAATTTCAGACTGATAATGCTCCACCCTGGTTAATTAGACAGGGAGATAAGTACAGTACATGTGAACTAAATATGACAGACATAGATTGAACGATATCTCAATAAGTGATGTACATAGGTAGATTGATAGATAGATAGATAGATAGTTAGATATTACTAGGTGGATGTCCTGATGGTTGGATGTAATCTATAGAAAATATAGCTTCTCAAAGTTAAAAGGACTACTGTAGATGGACATGTAAAGTATCCAGTGTATATTTACATGTGGTGGATGAATTACAAGCGCATCTTGGAGAGTAAATACAGGAGCAGAAAAGGAGGAGAACCTACATTGTACCTGTTACAGTTATTGTTGTTAGCCTGGCGTGGATGTCTCAAAATGATGAAATGTCAGTCCTCAGTTCGGGAACGCTAACTTGCCTTCCATCCTGGTCATATAATGCGTGTCAGGATCGTGCATTTATTCATGTATTGGTGATGTGATCACAGGATTGTCCGATAGCAGTTTTGTCAGGCTACCCAGTAAGATTTTGTATCCTGATATACATTACATGATCAAAGCAAAGATACTTGTAGCGCTCCCTAACTTAGGATGGAATTTAGACTAGGAGTTGGCATCGTTTCGAGAAACTCACCCTACAAGCAGCAAGGTAGACTAGGCTGAGTGTCTCAGTATTGTCGGGCTACGCTCTAAGATTACTGATGAATACAATTGAAGCCCAGAAAGCCTACCCTGACTTAGGACTGAAGTTAGAGCTATTATCCTTCTGAGAAACCCACCCCACAAGCAAGTCAGGTGGACCAGGTAGAGACAAATATGGCAGGATGATTTATGCTTCCATTAGTCGAAGAGCTTCAATTTGCATAGTGTTGTGCTGTGGTGTGGCAACTACAGCCAGAGACACGAATGCAAGTTTAGCTAGCTGGAAAATGCATCAGAACCCAGCCGTCTGCCTTGCCTGGGTTTATGTCATATCCACTCGTAAGAAATGACTGAATATATTCTGATTTTCACACTTAACGTACCACTACCACCTATGGATGATGTTACTATTGATACTCCTACATCCCATAGAGTAGCAATTTGTGCGACACACAAGAGGTTCAGCAATGTTGGAACAATCAGCATTTATAAATATTGATCCAAATCACAGTTTCTAGCTCTAATTGGGTATGATATGCCTTAATAAAGTGCATTTCTTCATGGGGGGATATTTGCTATTTTTTATTATTTATTTTTTTTTTTTATCTTTTCATGATTTGATATGTGTACACATATTTACATTATCTCATTTGAATATCTTAGTGTTTGGGGAATGAACAAAAGAGAAATTGAAGAAAAAAAATCATATCTGGCGACTATTCTGGTTGTTGTGGTAATGTTTCATCCTAATATGTGAGTGTGCCATTTCTGCCATTATAGAGTATGTGCCTCAGTGGCCTAAGGTGTAAATGTTGTAATAGTCAGAGTTCCAACTCTAGTTGAGCTACACAGTACTTTGAGTACTTACTGTATATTAGTGGCAGTGTGACCACATTACTCTGTGATTCACAATAATAGGACTAAATATGCCAGTAATATTCCCATAGTCTGATCGCAACCTATGTGTATGCGTACAATGTGTTACCTGCATTAACAGGGAAATTCACTTGGAATTGATTCTCCCAATGGTAAGAAATCAAAGTTGTGATTCGTTGTAAGCCTTCTCACATTTATTCCAGTTATTTTCTTGTGCACATGCAGCGGTTGTAACCACAATATGGCTGTCCTACATGTACATTCAAATGAGGTCAATGTTCCTCGAAAATAAAAGCTTGATTTCACAGAAACGATATCAACGTGATAGCGGTCTGAACTTGAGCAGGGAAAAGGGAATATGATTGCCGAGACCTGGGATTTATCTGATTTTGTATCAAGGCTTAGTATGCCGTCGGAAACTCATGAAATATTCATTTTCATTAGATTTCTCGAGGAAAGCATAATGACATTTCAATTTTGTAAACAAGTTATACTGTTTTATTGGAAGAATGTCAGATAAATTGGAGGCAGGGAGATTCTAATGAGTTTCATAAAACCGCTCAGACGACTCTAATTTGAAATCCCATGTGGATTTCTTTTTGCATGGGAATACTTGCCATAGTTATTCATGAAACATCTCCAGGAAAATTGTAATTCATAGGATTGAATATTGGGAAACTAGTTATTGTCTGTTCATTGTCACATCGATTTATATCTTCAAGGAACTTGAGTCTTTCCAATAAGTCTTGAAATGTGCATTCAGAAAGAAACAGATTGTCTTGTTTAATGTGTCAAGATATATCACTTCAGAATGTTGTGTGGAAAATACAAGTGGGTATAAGGTTGATGATGAAATGTAAATTCATCTTACTGCTTAATAAAAAAAGGAAGAGACTTCTTTATAAATCTTTTCTCTTAAAGGAATCACGTTTCTCATGGATATATGGACAGACTTGAGGAACGTCTTTGTTTTTTTACGTCTCGGTGTGAGAAAAGCTAGGAACATGCCTTCCAGTGTCTTACTGTGCCTTTTGACCTCTTCTGCCCATGACCTCCTTTTAGTGGTTGAAAGTCTCTGGCTCCCTACATACCAAACCTCAGGCTTACAGTAAATACTTTCATTTCTATTATACCCATATTGTTTATATTAATCAGTACGATATGCGGAAGCCTTTTTTCTTTCACTTTGGCCCATTTCTTAGTGTGTTTTTTTCACATTTAGCTGGTATCAAACGTGAAACAAACAAAACTTCTGTGTGGTCATGATTGAAGGAGAGTGACATCATGTTTTCATACAGTTTACGTGGAAATGTGTAACAAATATGGTAGTGAAATGGGTAATTTCATACATGGTTTGATCTATTCAGTTTGGCTTTAATATTGAAAATATAAATATCAACTGGTTGTGATGACTTTCCACCTGATTGCGTGTAGAAGAATCAATACACACTATGAGTGTACATGTATGTATGCTGTACCTATAATAAAATCCTATTCCTAATGTCCAATAAGAGTCATAACACAAAACAGCAAGAATTCATATAGGCCCATTTGTCTACTCATTGGGAAGGAAAGCTCAGATGCCTGTAGTGCTGGCTTGAGCAGACAGTCAAGGCATTCATTTCCAGAAAACAAAGTAAAGAAAGATACTTTGATTGTTTACATGTTCAAACACTGAAATATCACCACAAGGAAGTTTTCATTACAATACAGACTTACATATTACTTGTATACTTCCTGAATGTTCATACTTTTCATTGTGCCTCGTGGAATTCTAAATTGTGAATAGTTTGGCCTTGCCATATGGTGATCATTTTAGCTTTCACTTTCCACTGAAGTAGTGTCAGAGGTAGAGAAAAATGAGTGACATTTGTACATCATTTGCATGCACGACTTTGTGTTTACCATGTGTTCAGTGTAGAATGTGTGTAGTCTTACAGCACAGACTGCAAATGTTCCCATTGACAGCATTTCTTGGTTCTTCTTTAGTACATTATCATTAGCCCCATGCTGTTCCTTCTCACCCTCTTCTTTTTCTTCTTCTTTTTCCTTTTCCTCTTCTTTTTTTCTCCTTTTCTTCTTCTTCTTCTTCTTCCTCTTCTTCTTCTTCTTCTTCTTCTTCTTCTTCTTCTTCTTCTTCTTCTTCTTCTTCTTCTTCTTCTTCTTCTTCTTCTTCTTCTTCTTCTTCTTCTTCTTCTTCTTCTTCTTCTTCTTCTTCTTCTTCTTTCTCCTTTTCCTCCTCCTGACTTTCTTCAATCTATTTCTCCTTTTCCTCTTCCTGAATTCTTCAATCTATTTCTCCTTTTCCTCTTCCTTACTTTCTTCACTCTATTTCTCCTTCTCCTCTTTCTGACTTTCTTCAATCTATTTCTCCTTTTCCTCTTCCTGACTTTCTTCAATCTATTTCTCCTTCTCCTCTTTCTGACTTTCTTCAATCTATTTCTCTTTCTCCTCCTCCTGACTTTCTTCAATCTATTTCTCCTTCTCCTCTTCCTGACTTTCTTCAATCTATTTCTCCTTCTCCTCTTCCTGACTTTCTTCAATCCATTTCTCCTTCTCCCACACTCCCATCCTCTTCCATCTCTTCTGTATTTTCCTCTTTCTCTCCTTCTTCTTCCCTGTCATCTTCATGTACCAATTAAAGCCGGAAGGCTATTTTTCTCTCTTGAATATCAAACATTTTTGACTTACATGTATATTGTTTTATCAGCCCTCCGTGGATATACTATGTTGAAAAGATCCCATGGTAACACATTGTCAACGAGCCAAGTACTAGTGCGTGTACACAACAGCTCAAAGGAATTGGCATAGGGAAAGGGAAGGGGAAGAAAGGGGAGGAGCCGCAGTTTTGAACCACGGTTTATTTTGTCCAGTTCAGCATGAAACATGATGTTTTACCCTAATAGGTAGCATGTTTCATGCTGAACTGGACAAAATATACCACAGTTTAAAACTGCGGCTCCTTCCCTTTCCCTTTCGCGATGCCAATTCATTTGAGCTGTAATGTACATTGTGTACATAAATACAGTACTGTCTCGGTTGAACACATCCATGCATATAAATACAACCTATTGTGCTGACAGATATGTTTTCAATGCTCTGTTTTTTCATGGAGCAGATGAAATGGTAGAATGAAGAAGGTAAATGAAGATGTCAGTGGGGGAGGGTGGGTGCGTGATGGCGTGGGAGTTTGGAGCCATGACGCACCCATGAGAGGGTGGATAGACTGTTTGTTTGTGGTTTTCAAAGCAAGACACATTGCCTTCACTCAGAAATGGCTAACCACGCAATATATTGGCTAGTCTCTACTCAAGATGTTCTATTTGGTACACTCTCCTGATCTCCCCAAAGTATGAACTGTGTTCACTGTATTGACTAGCATAGATTCTACATGTAGACTGTGGAGTGTTTGACCTTGGTCTGGACACAAAGACTATTTCAATGCTTTGGGTTGCATGAGAGGAAGTAGTCTGCTACAGTAAGTGTCCAGTCTTACTTGTGAATTGCAGCAACGCAGCAGAAAGACTAAAAATAAGTGCATCTTCATTAGCCTGATCAGATGAAATAGTGAGCTAGTTTGCTGTTTCGGGGAACTAGCCTGAAGTTGCAATCGCGTCTTCATTAGCTCGAAACTCGGTATGCATAAATTATCCTGATGTTCACACATACGCAGTGTGCGACGGGAATAGGCCACGACCGCATGGCTTCGGTTGTGAGCTCGCATTCACGCACATATAAAAACTAATGCCTCTTGCGTGCTGATGCATGCAGGGATCGAGACATTTTCAGGCTAATGAAGATGCTCCGAGCTAGCTCCATCTAGCCCAAGATTTCTTGGGAAATTTTTTTGACCAAATAGCTAACATTATTTTGCCTGATCTGGCTAATGAAGATGCAGATAGCTAGCTATTTCACGATCTGGCTAAGGTAACCCGATCAGAACTAGCTAGCTATTTCGCCGCATCAGGCTAATGAAGACGCACCTAATACATTTTGTGGAGGTGTTGTGGTATGGTGGCTGTGAACTTTGACTTAAGATCTCAAGGTCCCAGATTCAAACCCACAAATAACACTTGTGTCCTTCAGCAAGATACTTCAACCACATTGCTGCTCTCCACCCTGGTTTATAAGTGGTCCTTTGGGATTAGACAGGTGTCACAAGCATCTGATGACCAGGATAATAATAGGGAGCTTTCGTTATAACCCCGCGGACGAAAACGAGAACAGTGAGCAATCTGTTCTAGCCGTCCGTCCGCGGGAGTCACAGGCACTTTCGCAAAATAAGACAGAGAACGCGAACGGCAGTGTGTGGGACGTCATCTGACCCCCTGACACCCCCCGACCCGGGCGCACGTGCGATTTGCAATGACATCATCTGTACGGGCGCTGATTGGCTGCCGTACGCAACTCGTCGAGAACGAGAAATCTCAAAATTCCCGTTCTCGATTCCTCGCGTGGACAGCAAGGCGGAGGGTGTGGCGCATGTGCAGATCGATCTTCGTATCGGATTACCATTCTGGAGCCCGTCCGTCCTCAAAATGAAAGCTCGCTATTATTGTGAAGTGCTTAGAGATGATACTGACCTGATCTTCACCTGCATGTATCGAGTACTGATCAGGGTGAGCTTGGGAAAGATAGAAGTTATGTGTCTGGAATGGAGACTATATGTTGGCAAGCTCTCTGTATAGTACATGTAGGTCAAGCTGGTTGAGAAAATTGGATGCTTAGGTCTGTCAGGTCTGGGGAGTTTGTCTTTGTAGAACGCACCCTTCACAATCAGGGAAAATATGTCAGAAACAGTTTCACATGGTCTTTGACATCCACACATGTACGGTTTTGTGTTGATGATTTGTCCTCTGTTTTGCTCCTTCTCCCCATCATGCTTTACCTATACACAAAAGAAAAGAATATTTCCATTTGTCCCCTTAAAGGCAAGATGTTTAAAGACACTTGGCGCTTAAGTAAATGTTTGTGTCTGCTATCTTCCATTAAATCCATTTAAGTTCAAACTGAATTTTGCAATCGTATTTCTGTGGGTGCGAACTTTTATTTTTTTTTTACCAATATTCCGCAATTCATGACAAAATTTATAATGAGATTTCAGATTTTGTAAAGAAAATGAGGCAACTCTTGGTGACATCAATAGATCTTGTTCACACTTAATTTGATGTAGCTGAGTCAATATTTCACAATCTCTCCCACTGTGTGTGTGTGCCTCTCTCCCTCCTACTGTCACCAAAATAATTTCAGTTGTACACAAAGGATGTAGGAAGCGAGAACTCGACTTCCTTTTTCTCCTTCTCGTTTATTTTATTTTATTCATGTTCCATCTCTCTATTATTTCCTACCCCAATTTCAATATCACCATGGTTGTTGATTGATGTTCATGGCAAAGTTGCCATGGTAACTGTATAATTTGTGTCCTCCCTTGCTAGAACCGTGATGGCTTTTGCACAGACCTATTCTGCATAGTTGATGTAGTTGATGTGTTTGTGTGTATGCGCCTCATTTGATATCAACTGTACACCTGGGACCCATACTGGGCTAACCAATCATTGCTGAACCAGATCAACCAAAAATTGGGTCATATGAACCCAGAATACAGAAAATTTTGCTCTAAAAGGTACACAAGAATTGATACACTCGTGACAAAATAGCGAGCGTCTCACTTGCCTAACATACATAATTTCTATTCATCGCGGAAGCATGAATAGATGCATGTAGAGCGTATGGAGAATTTTTTTTTTTTTTTTTTTCAGAACCCATTTGACTGAAGAACTTTTGTTGTCATGTTTTTCACCTTTTAAGTTCATGTGAGAAATAGTGTTTGCAGTGCACACAATGTGTTGCCTACGAATTTGAATGCGATATACACTCGAGTTCAAAGGAATTGGCATAGGGAAAGGGAAAGGGAAGGAGCCGTAGTGTTAAACCATGGTATATTATGTCGAGTTCAGCATAAAACACAATTTTTTGCACCAAAAAGGTTTGTGTGTGGTATTTATACCATGTAATAACAAGGTGTTTTTTTTGTGCTAGCAGGAAGTGTGCTTTCCGAGGTCCCCCAGTACCTCGGTACTATGTTACATGTGAACAGGGCTCTTAAATGGGAGTTGGGTATTACAGCGAGGCCTTGGGTAGAGACCAAATGTGCTATAGTACCGATGTGCCCTGGTAATATTGCAGTATTATGGTATGTGAACACGGCATATGAGACATACAATTTTGGAATAGCATGGGTGGGATGGAGTTACACAGACAAGCAGTCAGCCTTTGGGGAGTGACCAAATGTGCTTTAGAACTGATGTACCCCGTTAATATTGCATATTGCGGTAGGCCTATTATGGTATGTAAACGGAGCATATGAGACATACAATGTACATAGTATAGTGTGGGAGGGATGGAGTTATATGCAGACAAGCAGGCAGGCTTTGGGTAGTGACCAAGGCGCGAAGGCGGCCAGTGAGTGGTGGCAAGGATTTCTAGGAATAATGTCCTTCCTGCACAGGAAGTTCATTAACTACACTCATTGATCGGAATGTAGCCACGGAGACGGAGAGAGAGAGAGAGAGAGAGAGAGAGAGAGAAAGGGAGAGAGAGAGAAAGGGAGATGGGGAAAGGACAATAGAGAAAGATGGAGAGAGGGGGAGAAGATAGAAAGATGAGGAGAGGAAGATAGCAAAAGAATGGGATGAGAGATAGATAGATAGAGAGAGAGAGAGAGAGAGAGAGAGAGAGATGCAAGAATATGAGAGACAGAGAGATACAGACAGAGGGAGAGAAATTGGGGGGGGGGGAGGGGATGGGAGAGGAAGAGAGAAAATGAGAGACAGATTGAGAGAGGGGGAGGAAGAGAGAGAGACAGAGAGAGAGATGCACAGAGAGAGAGAGAGAGAGGGGGGGAGAGAAAGACACAGAGAGAGAGAGACACAGAGAGAGAGAGAGAGAGAGAGAGAGAGAGAGAGAGAGAGAGAAAAGAGGGAGAGAGAGAGAGAGAGAGAGAGAGAGAGAGAGAGAGAGAGATGCTGATTTTATAGGAGCAGCTGATACATGTGGGGCAGTCAAGTTTGCAATCAATATTTTAAGTGTAAACTGATCTACACAAAATATAGCCATTACCATGGAAATTAAGAGTAAAACCATGAAGTATTTTTGGCCACTGATGCACATGCATTGCAATGGATCAGCACCAAGCTTCCCATAATCATGTGAGAAAAAAAAATCATGATTTGCTTCCAGAGTGAGGCCAGGTAAATGAATATTCCCAAGTTTGTAGTTGGAAATCTCTGTGGTATTTTCTAAAGGAGCCTGACTGATTGGTTAGCACAGCAAGGAGCGGTGTACTTTGATGTGGAGCTGATACAAAAGGCTCAGAACTTGGCTCTATTCAGATCACGTTTTTCTTTTTTTGAGGTGTCTACTCTAACATTTTCTTTTCTGGAGTGAAAGTTGACAGAAAGGGCAAAAACTCTTGAAGAATCTTGCTGTAGTTATCTGGATGCACTTAGCTGCTTGATTTGGACAGATGATAGATTGTAATTGCACTCTGCTTTTGATTATCATGCAACCCCCCCCCCCCCCCCCCATCCCATACACAAACATACACAAACATACACAAACATTTTCAGTTGATATACACTTCTCTAATTATAAGAGTGATGTCACTATGTATTGTGATATTACTACTTAAATAGCAATAGAAATATTCAGAGATGGCAATATAGTTTAATACTTTTGCAGTACCGGTAGTAGAAGTTGCTGCATCAGCAGTAGAAGTAGTAGCAATTGTAGCAGTATATATAGTACTACTGTACATGTAGCACACATGAAAAGGAGCTTGAACAATTGAATACAAAACAATGAAAAGTGTTATCATCTGAGAAAAAAAGGGAGGGGGTTGTATGTCTTAACAAGCAAATTCATGTGCATAATTGCCCGAGCCTGTTGAATCCATGACAAGCAATTAAGGGCATCTCTCATCCAGTCTCCTGTAGTCTCTCATCAAGTCTCCTGAGGGGGGGTCTTCATTAGCCCGAGCTGGGCAAAATAGCGAGCTTGTTCTGATCGGGTTAGCTAGCCAGATCACGAAATAGCTACCTATTTGCGTCTTCATTAGCCAGTCAGGCAAAATAGCGACCTATTTGGTCGAGAAAATTTCCCAAGAAATCTTCGGCTAGATGGAGCTAGCTCGAGCTAGTTCGGAGCGTCTTCATTAGCCTGAAAATTTCTCGATCCCGGCATGCATCGGCGCGCACGAGGCATTGTTTAGTAATAGGTTTTTACACGTGCGTGAATGCGAGCTCACAACAGAAGCCATGCGGTCATGGCCTATTCCTGTTGCACCTTGCTGGTATAATTTATGCAACCCGAGCTCGAGCTTACGTATCCCGAGTTTCGAGCTAATGAAGACGCGATTGCAACTTTAGGCTAGTTTCCCGGATCAGAAAAATAGCTCGCTATTTCGTTTGATCGGGCTAATGATGACACCCCTCTGTAGTCTCTTGACCCGCTGTCCACCCCCATCCAGCCAGGAGCACAAGCCAAAACAAAGCCTCCCTGGGATCGGCAATCTCATGCATACTGATGAATGTTCTCTGCCCCAGTCGAGTGACAGGTGTCTGCTGAAGCAGCCCTGTTCTGACTAAAGGGCGCAAGTCACCATGCCTCTTACATCCCATACTAAAACTGACTAATCTCATTCTCAACCAGAGCGAGATAGATTCTTGGTTACGATCAGAATAGTGTTGCATCCACACTTAACACTTTGGTAGTCGTACCAGTATGGAAGTGTAACAGGTGGAACTGCAGCATTGTGAAGCTTAAAGGGAATATACTGTACTGGGAAGGCAAAAAAGCCTTCAAAATGTAATTGTTAGCAATCTTCTTGCCAATGGTCTTAAATTCATGTATTGTCTATTTTAGAAGCTTGCTGAAAGTTATTTGCCCTCAAATGATCCACATATGCAGTAATTAATGATTAATGATTAAATCCTCAAAATGTTCGGGCCGAACATTCTGAGGATTTGTGATTTAATCACTCATTACTCCAAATGTAGATCATTTGAGGGCAAATAACTTTCATCAAGCTTCTAAAATAGACAATACATGAATTTAAGACCATTGGCAAGAAGATTGCTAACAATTACATTTTGAAGGCTTTTTTGCCTTCCCAGTACAGTATATGCCCTTTAAAGGGATAGTCCACCCTAAACTTAAGTTGGTTTCAATAAGAGCAGAAATACAAAAGAAACATATTAGTGAAGGTTTGACAGAAATCAAAGGAAAGAAAGTTATGATCTTTTGAAATTTCAGTTTTGTGACATCATGCACAAGTTGCTCTCCCATATAATGTTGTGTGCTGTATGATTCCAGAAATTGCTCTTTTTCTGTTTGTTATAAAGGATTTTTTTTCATAGAGGTATGAGTGTAAATAACATAGTTGTAATGATATATCAAATGTACAATTAAAATGATGCATATCATTTTGAGAAAATTGACATTTTCAAAACAATTACACTGGGAGACCACCTCGCACGTGACATCACAAAATCAAAACTTTAAAAGATCATAACTTTTTTAATCCTTTGGCGGATTTTCATGAAACATTTACTGATATGCATCTTTCATGTTTCTGCTTTGAATAAAACTAACTTCATTTCATTGTGCACTTTTCCTTTAAGGCCAGACAATCTTTATCATTGTTTCAAGTCTCAACTGTCCATGTACATGCTGCTTTCTTGACAAGCATTTTTCAGTGTACAAGGTTTTGAGCGAACAGTTCAGCTCTTGAAGTGGGTGAAGCGCGTCTACCTAAAAATCCCCATCGACTTATTATACATTTTATGCTCATATGGTACTGCGAGGGTTATAAAACAATAAGCCCTCCAGACACGATCCGTTGTACAGAAGAAATACACTCATGTCACCTACTGCCTTTGTGACCTGTAGACATTTTAACTGGTTTTCCCAGAGGCCAAAACGGATTTGCAACACCTGTTGCCATGTTCAACACCTGATGGCTGGAGTAGGAGTTGCCAACTTGAGGATTGAGTAAGGAATGGCCTGAAGGTGTCGTCACCTCCTTGGCAGTATTTCACCTGGGTGATTAATTAGGTGAATATGAACCAGCAAGCTGATCAATCATACAGACAACAGTGAAAGTGTAAGAAGACATTCATCAGACAGAGAGAAGGACCATTTGTTTTTAAATCCAGTATTGCATTCCTGGATGTCAAATATTGGCAATGTTACGGTGGATGAAGTTTTTATTGGATTCCTCGGTTACACCATGGACCCTACCACGAATCTGTGTCACTTTATTTTGCAGTGTAGTTTTACCAATCTGAAATTAAGGCTTAGGTGCATTAACTGTTCACATTTGATATAAATTTAATATTTTTCAATGTTGTGTTGTTTTAGTATATTGTCTGTCTTAAAACTTCAACTTCTTTAAGTCCCGTCTACTTTTCTTCCGTTCTTGAATCAGGAGAGAAATTCTTTTTCTTTGTAGAGTCCTTGAAAATGCATGTCCGCAATAATGCACCAACATACATGTAGGGCATGTTTATCAACTCTTTTTTTGGTAGAATTAAGGTTTCGAAACGCGTTTAGATTTTTTTAAACGCGTTTAAATGAGTTGATAAACGCAAAGGTGTTTTGATTATGGGGTTTGGAAAGCTGTTTAGAAACACGCAAATTTGTATGATCCTAAACGCGTTTAAAGAAGCGAGATAAACGCAAAGCTGTTTTGAAACGCGTTTAAACCACATGTTTTCGGTGACAATCGAGTTGATAAACGCACCAAAATTTAAATGTGTTTGGAAACGCATTTGGAAACACATTCGTAAAGGCCTTTGGAAACGCGTTTAAATTTCTGAAAAGTTGATAAACACGGCCATAGATGTATACTACAGTGTATGACCTACTTTGTCGCCCCAGGGCATGCTATTGTGCTGATGAATGGGCAATGCCTGACCCTGCCTTCTCATGTATATTTTGGTAGATGCTACAGGAAGTAGAAAAGGTTGTTGATGTACATGTACTACCATGGTGATTAACTCTCAGGCTATTATGAAATATTCATGAAGTTTTCTTGGCACGTGTCATGCTTCAAAGTACAATGTAGAACAACAAACTGATGATTTATTAGCGCACTTACTAAAATGAACCTCGACTTGTTTGACCAAAGTGTAAAAAAGTTTGACCAAAGTGTAAAAAATGAACAAACGTGTTTGATAAAAAGTGTTTTTTTTTCTCAGATATTGTTTGCTTGGAAGTGACTGATTACACTAGCCAAAGATTGAAAATGTTTCAAACAAAATGTAAAGAAAATCACACCCTAGAGTGGACCTTTTCAAAACTATTATTTATTTATTAATTCATTTTATTTTATTTTATTTTATTTACCTATTTATATATATATTTTTTTTTTGGGGGGGGGACCTGTGTTTGGGGGTAGTTGCCGAGAACAGTTTTTTGCTGGCAATTTTAGACAAGTTCTCGCTGCAGATGTAAAAGAGGCCATACACTGCTAAGATGGGTCACAGCAAGTGCGGTCAAATATAAATTGTCAAAACAACTTTAAATCATCTGTTGAGCCATCAAGTAATGGACTATGTGTAGTTTTCAGTGATGTGTCGTGATGTGTTGATTGATGCAAAGTGTTATTTTGAAGGTTTGTTTGCCGTGTTTGGCTGAAGCACCTATAAATATGTGACGGTGATGTCCTGAAATATGTGACTCTGCTTGGAGTAGGTGCTTGCCAATGGTATGAGATATGGATCATTTTCCTTTTGAAAGGAAACAAATCCAAATTGAAGTCCTTATAGTTGTAAACTTTCAAGAAAAAAGAACCTGATAATGGGCTGTAGCCTAGCTCCCAGTCTGATGAACATTTCTGACCCAAACTGAAAAATAGAGTCTAGTCTTCAAAGACTAGTTCCTGTATCATTCTCCTCTGTACTCAGTCCTGGGGGTGTTTTCACCAAGCTGTTTCTAAGCTAAGAACAACTTAATGCACGACTGGTGACCTGTTTTTCTGCTGTAAAATCAGATTCTCAATGATCAAAATTCTTGTTGTTAACAAGCATCTGAATACAAAGTTAATGACTTGTTGGAACGTAACCTCCACATGTTAAAACAGGAACAAATTGGGGTATCTGATTTAGCACAAGAGTAGGTCACCATTCATACATGTAGGTAAAGTCAGTCGGAGCTTATGAACAACTTGGTGAAACACCCCCCAGAAGAGATATTGATACTGATTCTACGTGGACTGCAGCCACACCCCTTTCTTGAATAGTTGGGTTTACAAATGACAAATACATGAAGCCTGGTAGGCAGGCTAGTGGGTGAAGAATAGAATGAAGCAAATCAAAAGGAAATCATTCAAAGATGAATTATGATCCTATCCAGAAACACTGCTCTTTGAAAATTTTTATAATGCTCTCTAACATCTTCATAAAGGAGATTGTTTTGAAGTCAGCAAACCAAAATATGATTTAAGGTCAACTAAATGCTTTTTAAAAATTAGGCTGTTTCAACATACACTGTACAATTAACATTGAATGTTGCTCTTTTTCAGGTCAACCGAGTAGTCTATGTTCACTGCAAATATCACTGAAAATGTTCACTGCAGTGGAATACTGATTTTTTTGTCCCATCCAGCATGAAACACGATGCTTTAGTCTAAAAAACATCATGTTTCATGCTGAGCTGGACAAAATATACCACGGTTTAAAACTGAGGTTCCTTCCATTTCTTCCCTTTCCCATTCCCTATGTCAATTCCTTTGAGCTGTAGTGTATGTGTTGAATATTTGTGTTTCCATGTTATCTAATTTGCAATCAAAATGCCACTTGATTATGTTGATGTATTCTTGTCAATGCTGATGATGATAATATATTATAAGTCAATTAATTAACATTTCTGCTTAGAACACATCAACAGTTTTTATTCAAAAAACACATTTTGTAATATTTATTTCTGTCATGATACACAATCATATTTATTGATGAGTGATGGCAAAAGTTATTATTTTGCGTACCAGTTATAATGTATTTTTGTTCTCTTATAGTTATAGTTGTTCAATTGTCACTTGTAAAGCCCTTTGATCTAAACCTTGTATGAAAAGGGCTGTATAAATACATGTTGTTGTTATTATTTTTGTCTCTCTTTTTGTTCTTGCAGTCGTCTAAGCCGAAGACTGGGATCTTCTGCTTCCTGATTGAGGAGGTACGAGAGACCACGTCCCTGGAGCTACCTGAGAGGGAACATACCATTGTGCTTAAGGTATGTACCTACAGTCACTGGCGCTAACCCTAACCCTACACCCTAAATATCACTATGAGAGGGAACATACCATTGTGCTTAAGGTATATACCTACAGTCACTGGCGCTAACCCTAACCCTACACCCTAAATATCACTATGAGAGGGAACATACCATTGTGCTTAAGGTATGTACCTACAGTCACTGGCGCTAACCCTAACCCTACACCCTAAATATCACTATGAGAGGGAACATACCATTGTGCTTAAGGTATGTACCTATAGTCACTGGCGTTAACCCTAACCCTACACCCTAAATATCACTATGAGAGGGAACATACCATTGTGCTTAAGGTACGTACCTACAGTCACTGGCGCTAACCCTAACCCTACACCCTAAATATCACTATGGAACCTACAGTCATGTATGCATGCACCCACCCAGGATCTCGAAGTCTGAATCCTTAGCACTAACCCTAACTGTACATCCTAAATATTAGTATGGTACATACAGTCATTCAAACATAAAAATGGGGTATCAAAGTTTGAACTTCAGAACTAACTCTAACCCTACATCTTAAATATCAATCTGATTTGTAGACATTCTAATGGGGACACTCCACCTATTACCCACCTACCTCAGTGTTCACTGTTGTGTGGGGTGAAGAGGAAGTCATAAGTCTGGAATGGAGACGTTGTGAACTTGTGATAGCAGGCAGACTAGTGGGAGAGTGAGTGAGGATGTGTGGGAGAGAGAGAGTGGGAAAGATGGATTGAGAAATGGATAGATAGGGGGAGAGGGAGATGGAGAGAGTGAGAGTGGGAGAGAAATAGATACATGTGGATACAATGTAGAGAGAGAGAGAGAGAGAGAGAGAGAGAGAGAGAGAGAGAGAGAGAGAGAGAGAGAAAGAGAGAGATTATGTGTGGGGAGAGAGTGGGAAAGATGGAGGGAGAAATGGATAGATAGGGGGAGAGGGAGATGGAGAGAGTGAGAGGGGGAGAGAAATAGATACATGTAGATACAATGTAGAGAGAGAGAGAGAGAGAGAGAGAGAGAGAGAGAGAGAATGTGTGGGGAGAGAGTGGGGAAGATGGAGGGAGAAAGGGATAGACAGGGGGAGAGGGAGATGAAGAAATAGATGTAGAGAGGAAGAGAGAAAAATCATAGAGAGAGGGTGAGAGAGAGAGAGAGAGAGAGAGAGAGAGAAAGAGAGAGAGAGAGAGAGAGAGAGGAGGGGGAGAGAGAGGGGGGGGGGGGGGGGAGAGGGCTGGAGAGAGGGGGAGGGGAGAGTTTGTGGGTAGAGATATAGACATAGGAAGAGTAAGATAGATAGAGAGAGGGGGAGAGACGGGAGAGGGGTGGGGAGGATGATGAGGAGGAGGAAGTGAGAGAGATGAAGGGAAAGACAGAGAGAGAAAGAGAGAGAGAGAGAGAGAGAGAGAGAGAGAGAGAGAGAGAGAGAGAGAGAGAGAGAGATAGAGGGAGGGACAGAGAGGTCCTTGCCATTATGAAAATGTTCCTGCCCTATATTCCATCTCCATCTTCCCATTCAGGTTCACATGTGACTGCTGAGAGTGTTAGAGACATGACTGCATGGTTAGCAAAGACTGGCTAGCAGGCAGGACAGTACTTAGTAATCAGCATGTCACTTCTAATTGACCTTGCTCACTATTCTAGGAATGTAAATGAAGCTATATACATGTACATACAATCTACCTAGCACTCAAACAGATTACAGCTGGCCCATATACTGTGTGCATAATGACACAATGTAACATGATGTAATGTCTTGAATAGGGAATTTTTTTATTAACTCTAAAATAAATGCATTTTTGCACTGGTAATACACACCATTCACAGAGGGCAGTGTGGAGTATGACAGAGAGGGATTTAAAGAAATTTTTGAACATGTATTTTGCAAAGTAATGTTTCCAAGAAACTATGCCATGCTCAGTTCTTAAGAGAATCCATATTTCTGCCATAAAACATGAAAGTAACAAGCAATTTGTATATGAATGTTGTATGTTTTAAAGACATAAATGCTAACTGCTAACAATACCATCTGTTTTCTAGCTTGTAATATGCTAAATTGTATTTATTCAGGATATGGCATACAAGATTAACTTTGAATTACTCTGTGGATTTTGTTTTATTGTCTCAAGAGGTTAAAAGGAAGGTTTTTATTAGTCATAGTAATAACGATTTGTGTTCTTTTCTTGTTCTTGTGCACAGGGGAGTGGAGTTAAGCATAGCACACGTCATGTGTTTCTTGTTTGACTGAGATAAACAAAGGAAATCAACCTTGACATTATGTGCACTATTTGTTGCTCTGAGGAACTGAAAAAAGAAGTTGAAACAGAATTTACCCTGTCAATGCCAAACAAATGTACATGTAATAACTTGTGAATAAGCACACACATGGCACATTAATGTTAAGGGGAAATGCAACCGTGCTATTAAAGGTAGCCCATTCCTTTTGCAGACATAATTCTGAAAGTTCCCTGACTTTGTCATCATTTGAGAGAGAGAGAGTGGCTATGTAACCTTTCCCTGGAATCGACAAAGCGTAATATTCGGTTTTGAGGAAACAATCTTCGATAAATGATCAAGCATTCTTTTTTCGTGCCACCAAAATAGTCAAATCTCAGTGAAAACTAGTAAGATTTTCATTTATTCTGCAAGAGTCATAGTACCGCTAACCTTAAAATTTCACAGTTGGTATCTTAAAAGATATGTGCTAAATATGTGCAAACTTTCATGAAGGGAAGGGCCATCTTTAAGCTGAATCCAAAAAAGGAGATAAATCAGCTAACATAAAGCTATTGCTCAAAGATGAATGAATAAGATGACTGAAGACTGAGAATGAAGGAGTCAACATTTCTGGAGTGCAGTTGTGTAGGACTAAGCTTTTAGCACTATGTCACATTTTGTCATAGAAACAGCTGTTGAGCGGTCAATAATTGGCAACAAAAAATACTAATTGTTATCAATTCTGGTTATGCTGTATGCTTTCAACACATACTTCACAGAACTTTCAGTTTTGTTTCCTCAATGTAACTTTGATATACAATTTCCGTTAAAATTGACAAATGTTTAATTGTAACCACAAGTGCATCAAGAGTGTATAGAGGATGGTGTGGTTTTTAAGTGTTATTCATGAACTCAATAAATCTCCCTTAAAATCAGTCATATGATATAAATAGCGTAAGTAGCATATTACAATCAATGAAAATTGGGTGAAGACATAAGGGAATAATAAGGAAATAATAGGACAATGTTGAGGCTATGACATTATATCCTCATGACTCACTATAACCTACTGCGATATAAATCTTGTAACATTCATCAAGGTAATTGTCCCATTTGCCTTTCATTTTTTTTTCATCTGTTTCTCTGATTTTGTTGGCTTTTATTTAGAGTAATTGATATTTGAACCTGAGGTTCCCTTTAAAAGTGCCATTCTCCCATACATGTACTGGACTGGTAACATTTACAGTAATGAGAAATCAGAAAACTGACATTGATTGACATCCAGCATCCAGTGTCTTGTAAGTGTTTGATTCTGCTTCTGCTGTGATGTCACCACAGGGTTCATTCCTGTGCCTCACGTCTTGGCAAGAAGAGGAGAGCATCTTGGCCCTCGTGGCTGACTCTAGCCTGGTTTACAGGCTGTTTGACATTTTTAATCCAAACTATCACTATTCTGCCCTACTCTGACAAAAGGAAGCTAGTGACAAATCACTCAAATCTGGGTTATTGGTATTCTTAGATTGTACCCAGCGTTCCCTACATACAGGCAAAATATGGACAAGAAATGTTCATCTTGCTGTGAAATATTCAATCTAACATGATGTGGTGTTGCACTGATGCCAATGCAAGTGACAAACACATTTTGCTCATTTACTAGAAAAGTCTCTTCTATAAGTTGCTTCCTTTTGTCAAGGTAGGGCAGTATTCTACATATGGGTCTAGTCCTTACAAGACTTATAAACCATTTTCATTATGTCGCAAATTTAATGCATGTTTCACAAAGGATACATTACTAATAGTAACCCCAAAGCTTGTCCGAGGTTTGTCGGAATAGTAGCATCAAAGTCACCTTACCAACTGAAACTGAATGACAAGATACGGGTGAATGAGATAACTCATTACTTTGCAATTAGGGAGAAAGTTGAGAATATATAATGAAAATGGCTTTTTCTCCTCTATGCACTCTGATAAATGAGGTGGAAGAACTAGAGAGGTTGTAGTCGACAGTAGCCAGCCCTTTTTACGGTATAGTTTGATATTAAAAAAAGCGACTCCAGCAGCTTTAAAGCCAGGCTAGGTAGAGTGAGCTGAAAGCTGCGGTTTGAGGCAAGAAGTCCCCTCCATGTCTCAACATTCCATCTCAAGACCCTTCACAAGACCCTTCACAAGTCCCTTCACAGATCCTAGAAGATGCCTGTTAATGCATTTGTTACTGTCTGATCACAGGTGAACGAAAGAAAACGAAGGTCAAAGATATTATAATAGAAATTAAAGAGATGAAATGGAGATGGGCAGGACACTTATATAGAACACAAGACAACAGATGGAACAAGAAACTCACAGAATGGCAATCAAGAACAGGCAAGCAAAGAAGGGGTTGACAAAAGAGAAGGTGGAGAGACGAAATATCATCATACACAAACACAGCAACATGGAACAGAGTGACAGCAAATAGAAGCAAATGGAAACTGATTGAGGAGGGCTTCGTCCAACAATGGATGAAGAATGCCTGATGATGATGATGATGATGATGATGATGATGATGATGATGATGATGATGATGATGATGATAATGATGATGATGATGACGACGATGATGATGATCAATGAGGATGATGATGATGATGATGATGATGATCAATGAGGATGATGATGATGATGATGATGGCGA
Source organism: Arbacia lixula (assembly GCA_963669155.1). Taxonomy (NCBI): domain Eukaryota; kingdom Metazoa; phylum Echinodermata; class Echinoidea; order Arbacioida; family Arbaciidae; genus Arbacia; species Arbacia lixula. The sequence goes on along the minus strand of OZ022583.1, from coordinate 27,723,694 downwards.
TGATGATCAATGATGATGATGATGATGATAGGTGATGTGATGTGTGCAGACGTGTACATTATGATGGAATGTTCCACTTGTATGGTGGGGGGGAGCAGACACACACTCTTGTCAGTCTGTCAGTCAGTTGCAATGAAGCAAGGAGCTTCTAACTGCAGAGACAAGCTGCCAAATGGTTGTACATACAGTATGCCTTTGACCTGATGAATCAGATGCTAGTCTTATCTACCAGACACATATTTGGAGACAATGTCACAACTGAGTCTGTGCATGTAGACTAAGGGGGTTGGTTTCATTCAAATTATTCAGATTTTTGCATCTAAAATCATATAACTGTTGCCTTACAAATAAATACATATGTTCATGTTAAGTAAAGATGTTCTATTGAAGTACTGAGAACAAGGGCCAGATGAGTTACCATCTACCTAAGATATTGATAGCGATAATACCAGTGATAGTAAGCAAATAATCAGCGTTGATGAGGGTGATGGGACGAACTATCATTTCCGAGGCGATCTGGATGTAGCTATCTTTCCGAAGCGCAGCTGAGGAAAGATCGCCGAGGAAGTAATAGTTTGTCTCACTGCCTGAAACCAAAAGTTGATTATTTGCTTTATATTCCACATCTGAAGCCAACTATCTTTACCAAAAATGACAATTTGACGTACAAAAGTAATGTTTACTTCTCTACCTAACCCCGAGCCGCTGCCATGGGGGACACACGTAACAAGGGCGCGCGTTAGGACGCGTAACTAGGACGCGTGTCTTAGTCAAGTGATAGTTCGAGTGTAAGGCACTTTTTATTTCGCGCGTACTCAAAATATTGATCACGCGTTAGGACTGTGAGTAGTGAAGAGATCAGCGAAACCAAAAAGTACTATCACCTCGAGTGTAACGAACTTTTCTTCTCAGGTGATCAGATGGGAAAAACTATGCTTTATCACGTGATCAGCTCTTGACCAATCATATAGCAACATTCTTAGTATGTGGAATATAATACCCTATAAAAGTATTCATGTATACATGTAATTGATGTTGTTTGCTATCCTCTATCCTGGTCCAGTCTGTAGGAAACCTGGAGTACTGCATCCAAGCCCAGAGCCTACAGGACATGCAGTCATGGCTTGCTAACATCAACAACTGCATGCGGATGATCGGCACCAGCCTGAACGGCAGCTCGGTGAATGGGCGGAGCAACGGAGTCATGCCCATCGTCAACGGAGGAACCAATGGGAACGTTGGGAGCAACGGGGGAGGAGACAGAGTACCGCCAAGGTAAGGGTCAAAAACTTTCCAATTGTTGTAACTACAGTATCATAGGAATGGCCAATCAGATGTGAGCATTAAAATGGTTGCCATGGTGGGTATCATCAATGGGAAGTTATGATAATTGATGTTTTCTCTATGCAAAATGGAACAAACCTGTTCTTGAATGATGATGATGATGATGATGATGATGATGATGATGATGATGATGATGATGATGATAATGATGATGATGATAATGATGATGATGATGATGATGATCAATGATGATGATGATGATGATGATAATGATGATGATGATAATGATGATGATGATGGAGATTTTGGATGGAAGATGAATGATGTGGGTTTGTACTCTATACTATATAATGGCAAGTGACTGAATTGTGTAATGATAATCATGGTTGTGTGAACATGTCTCAATTTCTTAGATCTTGATTATGTTAATACTGTAGTAATAAGGATGTTGTTGATGATGAATGTGACAAGAAATTAGATTGGTAGTTCTTTGGAATAATGGTGTTGCTGATGATGCTGCTGCTGCTGTTGCAGATGAAAATGATAATGATGGTACTGATGATGAAGGCACGCAGGAGGAGAATCACGCTCAAGGAAAGAATAAAGACAAAGATGGACTTCAGCATTCATGAAGAGAATAAACAAGAATAATCCTGCCTATGGTATAATGATAACTCTTCAGGGTTTTTTTTTTTTTTTTTTGGGGGGGGGGGGGGAGGAGGGGAAGGGGGGGGTTGCTCGTACATGTTTTGCATTTGAGGTAGATAAGCGATACAGCCTTTACAACATCTTATTTGATTTCATTCCTGAAGAAAGAAAATACCCTTACTTTTCCTGAAGAAGAAAAAAAGTTTCAGCATGTTTGATGCTGGATAATGGAGTAAATGCACTTAGGGGAATCAATCTCCTGCTCTTGAAATACCTTCACCCTCGTCATCTTGGGAGAGGCTTCTTTAAGATGCCATCTGCTCTGGAATCTTGTCTGTCTGGCTTGCAGCTGCTTCCACCCATTGTCCCCATCATATGTAGCAGAAGATAGCTTAGTAGCATTGATTATTTCTTATTCTCCCCTGAGAGCTACCATGTAGAGACCACAATTCAGGCTCACTTCTTTTCTTACCACTACTGCTGCCATTACCACTGCCATTACTGAAAGGCAGGCATCTCAAACAGCACTTATACCATTTCTCAAAGTGACATTGTGAAAATGGTTCTTTGTGCAATGTACTTTTCAAAGGTTTATTTCAACTCCAAGATTTTTTTGTGTGTATTTTGGGAAAGTTTATCTTCATGTACGATTGTGATTGTAGGAGACCCTAAAAATGTCGGTCCAACACTTCCTATTTCATCTCCAAACAAAAGCTTGGGGTTAGGGTTAGGTTAAGGTTATGGTAAAGATTTTGGCAAAGGTTTTTGATTGTGTTATTTCATCGTAAAGGAAAGTTTCGATTCAATTTCAATTCAATTCTTCATTGATATATGAAAAATATAAACAATTTTCATAAAAAAATAGCATTTAAGGTATCATCAAAAAGCCGATGATTTGTAAAGTGTGATGACCTTAAACATAAGGTTTAGTGCACATTAAAATGTACTTTATGATAAAAATGAATGGAAGCAAGAGGAACCAGTCCTTGTAGATAATATGGTGATTAGACCAAATGGTAGTAAACCAAGTAGCTATAAACCAACATACCTAGTGCCTATTGTCATCTCACTGTTTTGTAGGGGAAAATACCTCCCAGACACGCTGGGCCTAAGATGCTTACCTCTCACCACTCCAGGCTTCCATGCATGAGTCTGTTGACAGTGTGCATGTCCCTGTTACATTCACAACATTCTCACCATCAATCCCAAACCGGTTTCACTACACAGAGCTACATCCAATCCCAGTACCAGAGATAGTAGTCTTATCCTCATACATAATTATGTAGAGAGGGTCACCTTCTTTTATTTGTCATGTTGAAAAAAATGTATTTATCAGAATTTGAATGTGTATTGATGAACTGGAAACACAACTGTGAAAATTATTAGTAACAGATCGAATCGGAAGATTTGAAATTAAAAATATCAATGTCATGTGCTACTTTAATATGAAGTGAACATACACTACAGCTCAAAGGAATTGCCATAGGGAAAGGGAAAGGGAAGAAAGGGAAGGAGCTGCAGTTTGAAACCGCGGTATATTTTGTCCAGTTCAGCATGAAACACGATGCATTAGCCTAAAAAGCATCATGCTTCATGCTGAACTGGACAAAATATACCATGGTTTAAAACTGCGGCTCCTTCCTTTTCTTCCCTTTCCCTTTCCCTATGCCAATTCCTTTGAATTGTAGTGTACATGTATGGGATTTAACAGACTAATATCTATGATAAGTATTTAAATTCAGCTCTTTAATGTCCCCAATTGAATGTTGAATTGTACTTAGTCATTCTATGATAGTGTGTTTTAACAATTGGCATTGGCATTTTTCATTCACGTCTGCCAAGCATACTATGGTTGAAATAAAAGGTTGTGGGGTAGCATCATAAAATATTTCTTTTGTCATTTTGTAGAGCTATATAATTTGTAGACAAATTAAATTCTGCATTGAACATTAAGTATAAGTAAGAGGTCAAAATTCTTTATGTAGTTTTATGATTTACTCTGCACTTGAAAGAGTAGTCATACTGCCCTATTATGGCATACAACACTCTCAATTACATAAGCTTCGTTCTGTGAATAGGACATGTAATACATGTACACGTAGCCTACCTCTTGAGAGAAAGGTAGTGTATTTAACTATGTGGAATAAGCTGTTTTTGTTATGTCTTCATGACCCCCCCCCCCTCCCCCCACCCCCACCCCCCCTGTGAATAGGACATGTAATACACGTAGGCTACCTCTTGAGAGAAAGGTAGTGTATTTAACTGTGTGGAATAAGCCGTTTTTGTTATGTCTTCATGACCCCCCCCCCCCTCCCCCCACCCCCACCCCCTAACAGTTATACATTATTACATTTACTATGCTTACATGTATATTACCTTCCTGAGCCAGGTATATCTTTTTTACTCAGTTTACATACAATTATTATCATATTTATTGTTAATTTGACCACATAACTAGCATTACATAACAACATTGTAACAAATACATGTATAACAGAACAAAAGACACAATACTATGCAACACAGATGACAGAATGACATAGGGCGTGTTTATCAACTCTTTTTTGGTTAGAATTAAGGTTTCCAAATGAGTTTAAATCTTTTTAAACGCGTTGAAACGAGTTGATAAACGCAAAGGTGTTTTGATTAGGGGGTTTGGAAAGCTGTTTTGAAACACGCAAATTTGTACAATCCTAAACTCGTTAAAATTTTAAACGCATTTAAAGAAGGATAAACGCAAAGCTGTTCTGAAACACGTTTAAACCATGTGTTTTCGGTGACAAGGCCGGTTTTCGACTTGGGCGATCGAGTTGATAAACGCACCGTTTTTGAAATGCGTTTGGAAAGACGTTCGGAAACGCGTTCGTAAAGGCCTTTGGAGTTGATAAACGCACCATTTTTTCAAACGCGTTTGGAAACACGTTCGTAAAGGCCTTTGGAAACGCGTTTAAATTTCTGAAAAGGTGATAAACACGGCCATAGTGTGCACGTTTGGGTTGATAGAATTGATGTAGCCCACTGTTACCTGAGGGTATGTGAACCCATCTATACCAGTAAATATTAAACAGCCTAGAAGGCATACTAGGGGTATATAGTACACATTGAGTTGAACTCGTTTGTCTTCTCATTGTTTCAGTCCAAGTACAAGATGCTAACATGGCCTTAGAACCTCTCCCTTGCTGCTCCTTAATTCTCTGACCTCAACACCTGCCAGTCACAAAGTAGATCTGTTGACATATTGATTCTTGAGATGGCCAAACAAGACCAATAAAACCATAAACACTCTACTCTACATTCTCCTAAGAATAATGATATTCATAAAAAGAAAATTCCTTGTTTTTGTTTTTGAAGGGTAGAGGTGCAAGCGACCCTCCTTGCCATATGCTGCTGGGTGATTTATGGAGTATATTCTGGAGCAAGAAATAAACACGTTTGTGAACACAGGCTCAAAGTTTGTTGAACTTGTGCACCCTTCAATTACAAACAGGTTAACGCGTAGTCACTTCCTCTTTTGTGACTGATCGCTGATCCACCATTTTTTCCTCCTTTTTCTTAATAGTGCGCACATTTTGCTTGTTGAACACTTTCATTTATTACTATCACATAAACATATATCATACATTAGGCGTAATGGTGACATATGATTTAATATATAATCTTTATTCCACTTGAAAATATGATTCATTTTTGGCTAGATTTTAGTGAAAGGGCTTTCTGGGGTAATTTCAATTTGCAAAGAAATTTTACAGGATGGAGCATGCTATCCTTATTACTGGGTGTATGCCTAAAATTTCTTTGCAAATTATTCATTTTTATTTCACTAAATAGCCTTTTAAAGTATCATGCGATTCCATGAATTCAAATCCAAATGATTTTATGTTTGTGCAATGTCATGTTGTTCATGATTCCATGATTTTTTTTACGACGGATGAGAGATGTGGATGAAGTATAACAGGAAATGCAAATCAGACGAAAGTGCCATTTGCTAATTCCATGAGGAGGGTTTTTTTATTGCTTGTATGACGTAGACAGTGACAAAGGGCTAGAGCTCCTGTGGTGTTACAGGAAAGCTACAGGATTGGCAAGACTTTCTCGGCTCACATGAATGATGTGGCAGAAACCATAGTGTGCAGTGTATTCCTCTGTCTGCTCTCTACTCCTTCCCTCATCTATGATCTAACGCCATGTCTGTTTATCAGTCTCTGTCTTCCCCTCCGTCTGTCATCTTTGTATATGTCTGTCTGTCTGTCTGTCTGTCTGTCTGTCTGTTTGTGTGCATGTAGGATCTTTATGTGTGTATGTATTTGAAAAAAAAAGTGTGTTTGTGTGTGGGTCTGTCTCTCTTCTCTTTCTCTCTCTCTAAATATCTTCTCTCCTTCTCTCCTTCTCTCTCTCTCTCTCTCTCTCTCTCTCTCCATCATAGTGTGCAGTGTGTTTGAATAAAAAAAGTGTGTTTGTGTGTCTCTCTCTTTCTCTCTGTCTTCGCCTCTCTCTCTTTCCTTCTTTCTTTCTATCTGTCTATCTCTTTTTGTGCATGTACAATATATGTGCGTTTGTTTGTGTCTGTTGATATCTTCTTTCTCTCTCTCTCCTTTTCTCTCTGATATAGTGTGCAGTGCATGTCTCTGTCTAAGCTCTACCCTTCCCCCTGTCAGTTTATCAGTGTCTGTCTCTTCCTCTCTCTCTTTCCTCCTCTAATTCTGTAGATCTCTTCTTGTTCTTTCTAAATTTCTTCTCATTTTCTTTCCTTTCCCCTCTTTATCATAGTTTGCAGTGTATGTCCCTGTCTAAGCTCTACCCTCACTTGTTTATATCTCTGTCTCCACTTCTATTTCCTTCTTTCTTTCAGTCTGTCTGTCTGTCCCTCTCTTTCTCTATGTTCCTGTGGTATATTTGTGTATGTGTGTGTGTGTATGCGTGTGTGATATGTGTACATGTATGTCTTCTCTCTTTCTCTCTCTTTCTCTCTCTCTCTCTCTTTCTCTCTCTCTGTCTGTCTATATCATTGTATGATTACAATTGTCCGTACAGTTTTCTTTCTTTTATTTACACCATATCCTCCCCCATGTCTTCATGTCATAATGGCCTCAGTAATTATTTTCACAGTTGGCATTAAGGTAGATGTAAGTTGAGTGAAGCCTTGGATATATAAACCTAATTGTATGAAAGACCTACAATTTTCAACCCCTTGAAAACAATCAAGTTAAGAATAGTATCAATAGATTTATGTGATAAAATGTTATTATATTCTAGTAGGAAAGTTAAGAATAGTGACAGTATTAAAAATAATAAAAGTGACATTATTAAAAGATTAAAGTGACATTATTAAAAATTAGTTCTTCTGTTAGCAGCATTTCAATACAGTATTTGAAGAAAAACGGCTGTGTTCTAGGATAACATATTCTGAGTTGAAGTCATCCCAGAAGTCGTTGCTAGAAATTGATGGAAACTGATGTGTAGGGAGTTGAGTTTCCAAGTGAAAAGGCACCCCAGTTCAAGATGCTCCCCTTGGAAGATTTCTGGAAAACAAATGAATTCTAGCAGGAATACTGTACTCAGAATATTAATGGCTTCCAAAGTGAGAAACGATCAACGGTTTAATTTGAAAAAAACATGAGACCTAGATGCAGTCGGAGTGTAGATTTCTGAGTAAAGGCTCATTCACACTAGAAAATAACTTTAGAGATGTCACAATTTTTTATCCCACCACTTACATTATCAATGAGACCTGTCATTTTTCTGGCAAGAAGTGCTCATGTCCGATACATGTGTGCCAGGCTATTAAATTGTGCAGCACGCATGAGTCACATGTTTGAAAAAAAATTGATGATCAAATTTATTTTTGCGTGTGACTTTTACACTATTTGCAAAAGAAAAATGCATTTTTTAAATTTGATTTTTAGAAAAATCACACTCTAGAGGGGAAATGTTTAAAAGAATTCTTTGAACTGTGTTTGGGGGAAGTTGCATACCATTTTTCTCTTTTGCTGGTGATCTTAAAGGAATCTCTAAATTTTGCTGCTAGTGTAAATGGCCCTTAGAATTAATCCTGGTGTGATGAATGGTAAGAGGCTGGACAGAAACGTGCCCATCCGTGGAGAGCCGTGAATCTTAGAATCCTGGGGTCGCACGCCCCCAGTGATTCATCGTCCTGATGCCGTGTCTGTGAGAACAGAAGACCCGGCTAGAGCGAAGACCCTTTCACACGGCGATACATGTTGTTTGTTCCCAGCTTTCTCTGAAATGCCAAGCCCATAGGGTGGTGTTCATAGTTTCTCTTTTGCCATGAAGCCATGAGTTTCAAAGTCAAACTTTGTATCCGTTTTCTTGCTCTGTCATGGAGGGAAATCGCCATGGCGACCCGCATGTGCTACGACAGCTGCACGCCGCTCGTATGTGAACATGCCTGGAGGCAGCCCAGTAATTGATCGATGTACGATTCCCCAGGAAACAGAGCAGAGCAACGACAAGACAACGATAGAAAACCACGGTGATTAGTTGTGGCTGAATTCCCTAAATTATTGTGGGATTGTTTGATGGATAATGCTTTGAAGAGTGTGGGGAGGAAGGGTGAGTGTGTGATTAAACTACATATATCGTTAAGCACACAATATATGCATCAAAGTGAAATATATTCACTCTATTTCCTGAGCATTTCACTTTTAAAAAGTTAAAAACGTTGATTACTTTTCCTCAATTCTTTTAAGTCTCGTGTTAGGAGGCAATCTCACCCATGAAGATTATTTATTTTGGATATTTAGACATGATGTATGTCCCAACCAAGAAGACCAGACAAGGGAGAAGTTAACTCTTTATGCACCATGTGTGCATTTACCCAGAAGCACTCCACATGATCCCACAATGCAACAGTATGTCTGGGACACCAAGGGTTAACCGAAACCCCTCGGAAGACCGCAGACCTAATTCTGAAAATTTCCTGACTTTGTCATCATTTGAGAGAGAGTGGGTGTATAACCTTTCCCAGAAATCGACAAAGCATAATATTAGGTGTTGAGAAAAAAATTGTTGATAATTGATGGAGCTTTCTTTTTTCATATATATACCACAAAAAATTCAAATCTCAGTGAAAACTAATTAGATTTTCATTTATTCTACGGGAGTTAGAGTATCTCTGACCTTAAAATTTCACAGTTGCTATCCCAACGATACGTGCTAAATATGTGCAAACTTTCGTGAAGTTTGCAGATGTTTGTAAAAGGGACGGGGCATCTTTAAGTCTGCAAGAGCTGGCTGGAAATAACATGGAGACTAGAACAAAGCAGACGGGATTCCCAACATGGGGTGTGATAATCAGCATTCATGAGGAGATATTTTGGTCTGATTATCTGTTTGCAGCCATTTCCCCAGGGTTCCCTAGGGCTCCCCAGACAGTCCAGCGATATTCGGTTGACAAGATTATGAGATTGTATTTTTATGATGTTATTTTTGGTCACAATTGAGCACATCCAAAAATAAATGATTCCTGTGAAATGAAGACCTCTATGAAATGCATAAAAAAAATCTTGGAGAAGTAATTTAAAGGGAGTAAATTGTACTGGGAAGAAAAAAAGCCTTCAAAAGATTTTTATGAGCAATCTTCTTACCGATGGTCTTAAATTCATGTATTGTCCATTTTAGAAACTTGCTGAAAGTGATTTGGGTTTAAAATTATTTGCCCTCAAAGGATCCACATTTGGAGTAATCAGTGATTAAATCACAAATCCTCAAAAAAATTGGGACGAACAATTTCAGGACTTGTGATTTAATCACCAATTCCTCCAAATGTGCATCATTTGAGGGCAAATAACTTTCAGCAAGTTTCTAAAATGGACAATACATGAATTTAAGACCATTGGCAAGAAGAGTGCTCATGATCATCTTTTGAAGTTTTTTTTGTTTTCCTAGGACAGTATACAGTATTCCCTTGATACTGTACATAATGTATGCACAACCCAATGGGAAAAAATTAAATTGTCGGCTACTTTTATGCCTGATTTCAAGAAATGGCATCTTGAGCCATGTTGTGCTTTATTCTCGATGAGGATATCTTTTTTTTTTTTTGTTACCATTAGTAATGTATTGTTTTGAAGACATGCATAAAATTTGAATACCTAATGAAAATGGTTTATTGATCCATGCTAGTCTTGCCACCACTCTCCACAAATCTCTTGTTTCAACCTGTTGCTTGTGGGGAGGTTTTCAGGCTTCGGTAACCCTGGTCCAATTAGGATGTCAAAATCTGCCATGGAACTGCAGTAACCCAAAGGGATGTAGCTTATTTGCGCACTATGAATTCTTGAAGTTTATTCATAGCCTGTCATTGGTCCACTGTCCATACAGCAGATTACATGGGCATTGTGCCGCTCATTATCTGAATGGAGAAAAGCTAGCCCACAAATACGCAGGTTCATTAGAGAACAGATTAATATATATCTGAAGGAGAAAGATGATCAGTTTATACCATATATAGCTCCATCATGACTTATGCAGTTTGCTCAGACAATGGACTTGCCTTGTATAGCTTGATTGCTTTCCTGTCCGAGCTTCATGATGAACTCAAACCATGCTGAGGCCTCATTAACTAGTTTTTCACACATTAATGAGCTTGTTTGCCTGAAATGTTTCTGTAGGTGCTATGAAGCGACAGTGGTCAAACGTAATCTCTTTTTGAGGGTATCTACGTCACCCCAGACGTCATTGCTTCAGCTTAATCTCTCTGACCCTGTTAATACACACCACCTATCAGCAAAATAAACGCAACATCTGCCGCAATGTTGCCGATGCATTAGCGATACCTGATATATAAGTACATCTATACTAAAATATCTACGATAATTTTTGTTTTATATTTGTAAAGTATTAATATTGTGGTACAAATATTTATTATTGTTGTTGTTCATAAAACCATATCATCGTCATCATCATGAATGGGAATCAATCAAATAATGTGATACATATGCTTCCTCCTTTTTTCCGCTGCTATTTTGTGGATCAAGACCTTATAAAATGTTGCAATATTGCGGTCAGTGAATCTTATAAACTGTGTCCGCAAAAAAGCTGTATATATTGCGCCTCATGCATCACGCTTTGGCATGTGATTTGGTAACCACAACGCTCATTTGGCTTAGCAGAACATGTCACTATTGCATGTTTGTGCTAGCTAGGGATGTAGAGAGAGTCCAGCTGTCCAAAACACTGCAATGTTACGACTTTTTTGGTATATATGAATTGTGTTTTTGGAGACTTGCTGGAAACTTTCATACCACCGTGCATCAGTAATGATATCGGCATATCATGATGATGGTATATGGATGGGGCTATTCAGTCTCTCCTCTCCATCTCTTTCTCTCTCTCCCTCCATCGTCATCGGTTCTTGCGGATGGGGATTCCATGATTGATCTTCCCTCCTCATCTCTGTCTCTTTAATAAAGACAGGGTATCCCATTTGGAAAAAGTCATGAAACTCGACAGGAATCAGCAGTATACCCTACCGATAACGTGTATGAAATCTCACAGTCATAGCTTCAAGAATATTTTCAGGAAAAGTTAAAAACTATTCTGGTTGACATTTGAAACACACTGACCATAGTCAACATTCATAATCATATTGTTCCTTCCGCGGCAGGATAGCTAGCTAGGCTAGACGTTCGGTGCGATGCTTCTTCTAGCTCAGTGAGCAGTCCAGCACACACGCATCCAGTGATAGCGCTAGCGCAGGCTGCGAATTTTCTGAACGTGTAGCCTCTGACTTCGGCCTCCGCGTCACTTTTAGACGTTTTCAGACACATTCGGAGATTGTGGACTAATCCGACGAACACGCATGACGTACAAGGTTTTTGTACGATTGAATGGGGCTTACGGAACTGCGCACGTTACAGTATCTCCCATTTGCCTGTGCCTTTAAAGATTTCATTATCTCTTTGATGTATCTCATCCTGAAGGAGTTAATGCTCTCCAAGTGCTATTTGCTGGCTGGGGGGACATGCCTCTTATGATTCCCATTTGACATGAGTGATTGATGAGTAAACATTGCTGTCATTGTATGATGATATGATATGAATCTGACGAGCTTTAATTAGCTCATCAGGCCCATTTTTATATATCATCTTGAAAATTTCTAATCATTTGTGATGTAGATTTGAATCTCATACACCTCCATTCCTCCTTTGTGTTCCTCATCTGTCTCTCCTTCCATTATTTCTGTTTGTCATCTTTCCCCCTGTTCCATCTCCCCTTCCTATCCACTTTGCTTTGCTTCATTGGCAAGCTTCATGCATCTCAATGGCTTAGAGAGAGCTGAGGATCCATCAAAACCAACCATGGTGAGGAATGGGCCGGGAATGCTTCGGTTCCTCTCACATTAATGATGTCATCCTTTGTCTCCGGTTCTGCTTCAATCCAACATAAATCTTTCATTAAATCCTGCCGGTTTCTATCTGCTTTTATTTGTTCTTGTCATCAGCAGCATCATCATCATTACTCCCTTTTTCCTCTGCTTCCTCTACGTCAACCTGTTATTCTGTTCCCTCTATCCTGCTCTCTCTCTCTGTCTCTCTCTGTCTCTCTGTCTGTGTCTCTCTCTCTTTCTCTGTCTCTCTCTCTCTCTGTCTCTCTCTGTCTCTCTCTTTCTCTCTGCCTGTGTCTCTCATTCTCTCTCTGTCTCTGTCTCTCTGTCTGTGTCTTTCCCTTTTTCTCCCTGTCTCTCTCTTTCTCTCTGTCTCTCTCTTTCTCCCTCTCTTTCTCCCCCTCTCTCGCTCTCTCTCTTTCTCTCCCTCTCCCTCCCTCCCCCCCCCCTCTCTCTCTCTTTCTCTCTCTCTCTCTCTTTCTCTCTGTGTCTCTCTCTTTCTCTCTCTCTGCCTCTCTGTGTCTCTCTCTTTCTCTCTGTCTCTCTCTCTCTCTCTGTTCTCCCTCTCTCTCTCCTCCCTCTCTCTCCTCCCTCTCTCTCTCTCTCCTTCTCTCTCTCTCTCTCTCTCTCTCTCTTTTCCTTATTTCTCTCTCTTATTTCCTCTCTTGTCCTCCTGTCTTTCTTCCCCTCTGATGCTCTCTTTACCATTTCTCTATTTTCCTTTTCTTCTCTCTCTCTTTCTCTACCTTCCTCTCTCACTGTCTCTCATCTTTCTTTTCTCTCTGTCTATTTGTCATTTCCCTCTCTCTCTGTGCTTTTCTTTCTCCTCTCTCTCTCTCTTCCTCTAGCACTCTCTTCTCTCTCCCCCTCCTCTCTCTCCATCTCTGCTACACTCTCTTCCCTCTCCCCTTCCCCCCACTACCACCCTTCCTTCCCTTCCCTTCCCCTCCCATCCCATCCCTTCCCTTCTTCACATTGTTTCACCTCCCTTCCCCCAGCCCTCATCATTCCCTCTACACTTCTTTCTATACATGTATGCATGGCTCATTCTTTCTCCCTTACCCCCCCCCCCCCCCCCCCCCCCCGCCTTCCGCAACACACAGAATCTCTCTCTCTCTCTCTCTCTCTCTCCTTCTACCTTCCCATTTCCCCCCTTTCCATCTCCTGTCATCTCTTTCCTCAACCCCAGTCATCCGGGTTCAGTGTGGTCTGATATAACCCACGGCCGATCATGAGCAGCCAGCAAAATGATTCAGTTCCTCGCCGATATTAATGTCACCTGATCAGTCATCAGACAAGTCAAAGAGGATCACAGCGTTTGAGTGCCCTGCTACCCTTTTAAAAGAATCATTAAGCACAACGTCACATTTAATTGGTAACAGTCTCCAAGACGCCCAAAATGCTGCTGTATTGAAATGTGTGTATTAATTTCGGGCAAACTGGACTTCGATGCATTACGAGTTAAGGGTTTCTTCTTAGTCAAATCACAGCACAAGGGAGTTTGAATAGATTATTTGTCACTTTCTTATCATATCTACTTGCAAACTATTGCCTGGATTGCTTGGTGTATACCTGAGAATAGAGGTATATCATTTAAAATGTTCAATTATGTCAACACAAATTCTTTTGAATAGAAAGTAAAACTAAAAACAAAATTGTTATTTCTATAACCACAAGATGTCATGAATAATTTCATCATAACTGTTTCCCCATCTCCATAGGCTTGCAAGCCAGTAAAAGTAGCCGTTGTATTTTGTGAAATTGTGCTCTCCCGTAACCTTTCCAATAGCCATGGTTTGGTTGTAATCATACCGCTGGAACCCAAAGGCAATATTGTACCGTCTCTTATTTCATGCTTGCCTTCTTTTTTCAATTTATCAGCAGTAAAAGGCATAGGAGGGGTGGTTGCACTTTCAACATGAGTTGAGGTTTAACAAAAATGAGCTCATGCTACATTGCATTCTGTGGGTTTCAGAGAACATTTATTTTGGGAATGTCTGCTCAGTTTTGCCCCACATAAAGCAATTACTTTTTTCCAACGCAAAATCGTGGGTTTGATGGTTTTAAATCTCACTGGGCACATGGAAAGCAAGATATAAGAAATGTTGAAGCCAGTTTCTTTCATGTTGCAGTTTGAATAACAAGTTTAATTCAAAGCACTAAATAGTTTCATCTGATGGGAAAAAAGACTGTAAAAATGTTCTTACACAATCAAGAGATTTACATCTGGACTCCTTAGCTTCTTCAGACTTCTGACGAGGTTTAATTTTATTTTGATCACTGAATCACTGACTTGGCAATGAACATATACATCAATCCGTTTAGAAATATCTATTCTTGGTTGCGATGAGCAGTATTTCTACTCTGATGGACACATTTGTGAAACAGTTTCATGCACGATTTAACACACAATCACATGTATGTTGAATAATGTATGAGCTGATATTTTCATGAGGGTGTATGTCCTCTCCTAGTCTGGTTGCGTGTGAACAATATTGGAATGTTATTGGGCAATATATGTATATGGAAGTTGATAGGATGTCAAAAACAAACAATTGTTGTTTCACATTGTGCAAAGCCAATGTTCAAAGTTCATTTATTCAACACTTTCTTAGTTGATGTAGTCAACACTTTCTTTAGAAACAATTAAACAATACACATCAAATGATATATTAAAAAAACAGTATTTTACTCAGCACAAAATACAAAAACAAAGTACATTTAAAGAAGTTGTTAAGGACTAGGGAGGAAGGCAAGGCCATATTAATAGCCCATCCTCCTGAAGAAAATTGCTGGGTGAGAAATGATAATGTTCTAATTTCCACACACTTGCAAGCACAAACCACTTTGAATTGTGACGAGTGCCTGGTGAACATGCATACCTTTTGACTGTATGGTCACCGTGCTCTGACGTATTTCATTCTATTTTTGTGTCCATGCCACGTTTGAGTCCTCATTAAAATTGTTGGCAAATAGATTCATCAGGGGAAATACGAGGAATGAAACACATGAAACTGATTTCCTTAATGGGATCAACATTTGCCTGAATACAGATTGTTTGTAACCAGACACTGTAACACTGTGTACTTGTTGTGCGAGAATGACGTTAGAGGGTCCGTTGTAAATCAGGATGTCTCCAGGGACTGTTGCTATTTGCTACCAAATGAAGACAGGAGTATCACCAAGGATGGAATCAAGATTTCATGAAGACTTTTGCTCTTCCAAGTTTTTGATGACTCTCATGTCATGGAAGTTTTACAAGGTGTTTCATTGGCGGTTCACCATTGTTGTTTTTACTCCTGCAGATCCATGTGAAGGGGTTATTAGGAAAGGGAACTGGAGGCTAAACTCAAGAGGTAGAAAACAACTGATAATAGAATAAAAAGAGCAGAGAGAGAAAGAGAGAGAAGGACAAGAAATACAAGAGAGACGAGGCAAGGAGGATAAAAGAGAAAGAAAATAAGCCAGGTGAAATGGTGGGAGATAAAAAAAAAAGAATATTTTGGGTCCAAAGGGAAGAAATGAAGGAAGGGAGGGGGGGAGAAGGACAGAAAAGATATCATGGTCAAGAGAAAAAAATAAAAATGTTCGAAGTAGGAGGTCAGATACAAGATTAAGAAAACACGCTGGAAAGCAAGGAAAAGCAACCTTCACATTTAACACATCTTTGAATCCACTTTTCAAAGATCTCACGGGTAACCTTAGATGCCCGTACATGAACCTGTGGGGGATAGCAGGTGGCATTACTGTGCAGAAGATTGCAAAGTAATTGAGGATTAGTTCTTCCACATGATCTCAGATGGGATTTCAAACTCAGAACAAACGAAATCACCAGTTACTCCTCGCTACTGGGTTACATGGAGAAGCCTTGCCCCAGAGCATGTGCGCAAGGACAACTTGGAATAAAAGCACAGGCAATTTGCTATCGGATTTCAAGCTAAAACATTCATAGCCATCCGTGTCTTCTTATTTTTGGAAGCTTTTCTTGGATTGATGCTACTTGGGTATGAGTGGTGCTACCTCCCTCACAAAGATTACATGTTTCTATTTTGAGAAGATTAATGCGCATCAGGGTGTGATTGGCATCTCCCTTTGGGAAGGACTTTTTTCATTCTTAGCCTTTCCGTCTTTTATGACCACACCTTTACATTTCTCAAAGTGCAGATGTGTTATGTGAATCTGATTTACCACAA
The DNA here is from genome assembly GCA_963669155.1 of Arbacia lixula. Lineage (NCBI taxonomy): Eukaryota > Metazoa > Echinodermata > Echinoidea > Arbacioida > Arbaciidae > Arbacia > Arbacia lixula. Next base: position 27,707,224 of record OZ022583.1, on the reverse strand, counting down.
GTTCATCATTTTGTGTGTGTTGTTTGTGTACCTGTATGTGGAATGTGGAAGTAAGTTATCAAGAGCAATTATTGTGTGAAAGATATGTATACACTGATTTGCATACGTAGTGAAAACATCTTCTGAATGAGACAACTTCTGATAAGTATATACACACAGTTCCAAAGCTTTAAAGGTAAGTGATAGCAATAATAAGCCAAGCATGTCACTCTTGAGTTTTCTTTTCAACTTTTCTTCTGGATGGTGTTTCACCAAGCTGTTCTTAAGCTACGAATGGCTTTACGTCTGACTGGTGACCCTTTCTTGTGCTTAATCAGATTCTCTAGAATTTTGATTCCTATCAGCTTAAATTGAACTCTGTTCTGAATAAATCAAAATTCTTATTGTTAGCAAGTATCTGAATACAAATTTGATTAGGATTGTTGGAAAGTAACTCCCACTATATTAAAACAGGAACAAATTGGGGTATCTGATTTAGCCCGAGAAGACTCCACCAGTCGTGCGTAAAGTCGTTCTTAGCTTAAGAACAGCTTGGTGAAACACCCCACTGTTCTTCTTTCATTCTATGGAACTGTTAGCAGTTTGCCGCAGGAATTGCCTAAAAATGATTTAGCAACAGTATAATGAAGATTGTAATGTATGATGATAGGACCTGTAATCATAAAACAGTGGTTGATATTGAAAAACTACCAACATGTGGTACTAGAGTCCACACAGCTATTGGGGTACATTGCAATGATTAGTTTAAAATGTTGTATACTTTTCAAGTACTCTTCTTTATTACACTTAGACTTAAATGTGTTAAAACCAACATTGAAAATGTTTGATGGTTTCACAACACACCACATCACACTTTTAACTAATCCACTAGAAAGTTTTTAGAAGGTATCAATTTGAATTTGTAATATACAATGTATTTGTGTTTATGAGATTATCAGTGTCTGGAAAAAGGTAGAAGACTTCGTTTTGGTTTGATTTTTAAGTAAAAGCACTTAAGCCCAGAGCTCCTCTGTGTTATGTTTTCTGCCTTGCGCTGAAGGACTCAAGGGGTATACTCTACCACCCCCAACCGCACCCCTTTCTACAACTTTGCTGAGGGGCGTATCTTTTACAGTTTCCTTGATAGGAGCGACAATACAGTCAATCCATCTCTCTACGGTGACTCACAACATACACTATACAGTAGCAGAGAAGAATGGGGGCAAGTCAATCGCAGGAGTGTATCCAAAAGTTTTGACTTTTGACTCAGACTTCGTCAAGAAAGGATATCCTTGCACACATCCATCCCGGCTTGACGTATTCAGTTTCATTTCCACGAGCACAGACAGTTACTTAAGGTCACATATCCTGTTTAAGAGAGAACTAGGATTATGCGATCTTGGCAAATCCCTCCAAGACGGTTTTAAAACACCCTGCGCGATACAATACAGGCCTGTTAAAGGGCATATACTGAACTGGGAAGACAAAAAGCCTTCAAAAGGGTGATCGTGAGCAATCTCCTTGCCAATGGTCTTAAATTCATGTATTGTCTATTTTAGAAACTTGATGAAAGTGATTTGCCTTTAAATGATCCACATTTGGAGTAATTAGTGATTAAATCACAAATCCTCAAAATGTTAGGCCCAAACATTTTGAGGATTTCACAATTTTTGACTAATTACTCCGAATGTGGATCATTAAGGGCAAATAACTATCAGCAAGTTTCTAAAATGGACAATATATGCAATTGAGACCATTGGTAAGAAGATTGCTCACGATCACCTTTTGAAGGCTTTTTGTCTTCCCAGTACAGTATATGCCCTTTAAGCCATGCCAAGTGATTGAAGGGACACACACTGCCTGTGAGTCGATTTGGGGGAGTGGGGGATTCATGCCGAAGTTATGTCCTTGTAAAATTGATATCTCATCAAACTTGGACAGACTGCACTACAGAGCTTGCCAAACAATGTAGACAAGTGATTCATACTTTGATGAAGGCACTTAATTGGCAGATTGAGGTGTTCAATGCAAAGATTTTAATCTTCAAAGTAGTTTAAGTTCTATTTCAGTAAGTATGACAAACCTGCTAGAATATTTTGAGGGTTATTGAGACCATTTCTGAAGATTTCTCCTATATGAACAGGGTCATATTCCCCAGAAGATCCAAGGTTGGGAGAAAAGAGCCAGCGATGACACACACACAGTGTCACACATACCGGCACTCAATGCTGCCCAACCACCTGTACCAACCGCTATACCAGGCAACCTTATCTGGTACCTGGGAGGGTATTTCATCTGCATTGTCACGGTTCAGTTTGTGACAGAACTCACATTATTTGCTCGTTAACTCCTTCTCTGCCAGATTTCATACTGCCTTCTGGGAATGATGTGAATAACCAGTGCAAACGATGGCCAAATGGCGCATAAAGAGTTAAAGTTTTTGCCTGTTTCTATAGCTTGGCCTTAGTTATGATCACGCATAATTCTTTTAATCTTCCTGCAAGACTGAGTAGAAACAGATGACTTGTGGATGGAGATGGGTGAGGGGGGGGGGGGGGCTCTATACGGCAGGAGTGACTAATACCTGTAATTGATGTGCAGTATTTGTTTGATATGATGTAATGATGTGTGGATGTATCTGTTTCTCTGCATCATGCGCTTCTTAGACAGTTCCAAAGTTACCTCACATGGATGAACAATACTGACTAACGACAATACAGATACATGCTTCATTTATCTGTGTATCATGCCATGACACTGTGATGATCTGGGTGTAGTTATATATATCACGACAGTACTCAGTCACAAGTGTAAGTATAGATTCCCAGGGCCCAGGGTTTGTGTGCGATGAGTGTGTGTGTGTCTGGGGGTAAAAACCCACTGACAGGGGGAAGGGGGTTGTGTGAAAGAAATCATCACCATCCAAGAATAAGTCTCATCCAACCATTTTGGACTCGGAACACCACATTTGCAAAAAAAAAATGATGCTTGCATTTATCCCCCGCAAAACAATTAACATTGAGACAGTTTGGGATTATTCGCATATTGGAATGACTGGGAAGGCAATGACTGTAATACTTGTATGTGGGCCTGTCTACAGTAATGGGTACATTTCTGTTACATTTACTGTAGCATTTGCATAAATCTCTTAACTATCAATTATTTTTTTGTCTCTTGAATAAACCAGCCAATAATAAAAATATCAAAGAAATATCATACTTGTATGTGTGAGACAAGTTGGTTTACCTTAGAGATTGCATGGATTTTATCTGAATACAGTCCATGTATGATTACACTCTGTACAAAACCAAGCTAAGTGCTAGCATTGTACTGTCATTGATTGTCTTGAAAAAATATAAAGCAGAACAACTTTTGACAATAGACCATTTTCATTATGTATGCAAATTGTATGCACTTCATTAAAATGATGTGATGAAGGTAACCCCGGAGCTTGTTAGAGGTTTTTCTGACTAGCAATAGCTTTTAGAGTGCATTCCACCCAATGAAACTGAATTACTAGAGACAGGTGAATGTCACACTTTTCTACACAGTGAGGGAGAAAGTGAGGGCAGGGATGTGTTAGGAAGGAGGGACAACTCGAGCATAATATATTCAAACATCTGTATGGATACTTAAGCGTGCTAATGAATGTCAAAAGCATTCCACAATCACTACAATGCTTTGATGTCCCATGCGCGGCACCGACGTTTAGCTGCTGTCAACTTGGAAAGCAATATCTTTAATTCACTGTTTTGTCTCTGGAAGCTATGTTTCTTATCACATTTTTTTGTACAATTTTCAAGAAAGTAACGGGCAACACCACTTAAGATCCTGTACTCATTTTTTTTTCTAGATGATTTTTGAATGATGCACAAACGGAGATATAAGATGATATTCTTACTTACACAATTACCAAATTTCTTCACTTTCTGCAGATTTCGGCAAATGTGGGATTCAATCATTATCCTAACCCTAGGTTGCTACGCAATCCTGTTCGTTATTATTAAAACACCTGAATGCGCACATACTGAGAAGACATTTTTTTTTGGCAGTGCCACGCATAGGTTCAAAGAAAGAAAGTTGTTTCATATCCTTCCATAACACATCCCTGGTGAGGGAGAGAGGTGATGAATACATTACAAAGAGGTTTATTACCTGTGTCCAGATCAGACAATGACATGGGAAAACCCCATTCCATTTTATGTACTTCACACGAGAACTTTGGCTGGTACTTCCGCTCTAGGTTCAGACTCTTATGAAAGCTCATCCTTTTGTAAGGTGTTTTGATCTTGTTCTCAATGAGTTATATGACATTACGTATTAGGTACAAGGTATTAGCATATATTCACTGTAAATGATGTGATAGCACACAACCTTTGTACAAATTTGTTATTCCCTCTTAGGAAACTTCTTGCAAGCTTTTTAAAAGCTTTTCAGTGTGTTTAGAGTGATTATTTTTCAATGCTAAATATGTAAATGACCTCATTCATAATGCAGTAAGATTTTTACAAAGCAGTGACGACAAGTTGCAGCTCGCCTGCTAACCATGTTTGTCAATAAGCTTAATATTAACGTAAATTAAATTGATAATGCTAAATACGTTACTCACTGCGGATAATTAGCTAGTGATAATCGTTTGTCTCGCAACGTATGGCAAATGGAATCGAAAAAGATCACGACGTTTCGTGCGCCGCTGCAACACTTCATCAGGTGTGATACAAAATTGTAGTGATTTAGAATGATTTTAATGATTGCCACTTTGATTCAAGAATCCATTTTCATGAAACATCACCAAGCCTAGCAAGCTTTTTAAGTGCATTCAGCTACATGAATTTTCAGCATACAGGTAGGCTAGAAAGGTTTCATGAATATCGCTACCAGTGCACAAGATAGACTCCCAGGACTTAAATCATCTGGGGCCGTGTTTATCAACTTTTCAGAAATTTAAACACGTTTCCAAAGGCCTTTACGAATGCGTTTAAAAAAATGGTGCGTTTATTAACTCCAAAGGCCTTTACGAACGCGTTTCCAAACGCGTTTCCAAACGCGTTTAAAAAAACGGTGCGTTTATCCACTTGATCGCCCAAGTCGAAAACCGGCGTTGTCACCGAAAAGACATGGTTTTAAACGCATTTCAAAACAGCTTGGTGTTTATCTCGCTTCTTTAAACGCGTTTCTGGTTTAAACGCGTTTAGGATCGTACAAATTTGCATGTTTTAAAACAGCTTTCGAAACCCCATAATCAAAACACCTTTGCGTTTATCAACTCGTTTAAAAAAAAATTAAACGCGTTTGGAAACCTTAATTCTACCAAAAAAAGAGTTGATAAACACGCCCCAAGTGTGCTCTGTTTTCAAGGTTGTTTTGATGTAGTGGTTGAGCCTTTCAACAGTTTTAAATAAAGGTTCCAGGTTCAAACCTTGTCAGGGCTTGTTTTCTTTCAGCAAGTTAGTTTCATTCACACTGCTACCCTGGATGCCTGAGAGTCCAGAGAGGTCAATGAGAATTTATGATCATGATTCAGCATTAGTACAGCTATGCGCGGGCAAGACCATTCTGGCAGTGAAGATGGTGCACATATCGCTTGCATGACTGGCTCTATGCCCGGTTAGCAACTAACAATTGAGACATTCCACACAATGCTGTCAATGCAGACAGACTCTGTACCAATAGCATAAAAGAGTCAAGCGATTGAGATCTGCCGGGCCTCTTTAAGCTCAGATCGTGTGAAGAAGCGGTGGTAGTGGGCCTCTATTCCTCCTGATCGTGTGAACAAAGCGGGCCTCTCTTCACCCTGATCGTGTGAACAGAGCGGGCCTCTATTCCCCCTGGTCATGTGAACAAAGCGGGCCTCTCTTCCCCCTGGTAGTGTGAACAGCCCATGGTAGTGACTGAGTCAGCCATATTGGCCGTGTCTGTCACCTAATTGACAAGGAAGGGGTATCAACAAGGTGTCCCTGCTTCCAAAAGTAAATATTTATGGCTTGTTAGATCTCCTTTGGAGCGAGTCTAGTCGGATGGACCGAAAAAGGCTGCTCCCAGAATGCTGCTATTTATGTCCTTTACGGAGAAACCGTCACGGGCTGTTACACGGATAGTTTGGCTTGGATATCATCACAGGATGTGTCCGTATTGCCAATATGTCAAAATATAGCTGAGAAATTGCAAATTTTGACGTTTATAAGGTGTGAAATATGTAGCAACATTTCTTGCTTCTTTTTTCTTGTCCCCTGTCAGGTTTGTTGATACTTTCTGCTGAGTTGTCTTCACTCACTTAAAGCAGTATTGCGTGTTGGTGTAGATCCCTGGGCATTCCATGCATCAGTGATGCGTTTAAGGACTGATAATACCAGCAAGCAGTCAAAGTGGTTCATCCAGGGTTTGCCTGAAATAGCAACAAAACTATTTTAGAACATCAACAAAAATATCCAGTTCAAAAGGTAAATTTTGATATAGAGGATAAGACCTTTCCAAGAAACAAACAAAATTTTATTTGTTGTCTAAAGCAGTATTTTTCAACTGTATTCTGGTCTTGTATATCTTATTCCATTATCAATCTCACCAAATCCTCAACTTTTACTACATATACAGTCAAACCTGTACTGATAGACTGCACGATGGAGACAAAAAATAATGTCTTAATGGACAGGTGGTCTTTATGTACAGGTTACTGTAATACAGGTATCAATGAAAACCATTGAAGGGAAACTAAACTTGTCTTCATAAGCAGGTGGTGTTTCCATACAGATGGCTGCTTAAACAGGTTTCACTGAACTTACTTGAGGACAAAATATACAGATTCTTCTTTATTTTCCTCATGAAAATGCGTAAAACAAAGATTTCTTGAGCAGGTTTTCTGTGCGTTCCGGGATGTATTCATTGCCGCTGTGTGTGGATATCAACTGCATCTCGTTTGCAGAAGCGGAAGTCTCCAGGTCTGAAGTGCCATCAGCGGCCCATCGAGCCAAACTCTTCTCTGATGCAGGAGATCAATGGTGTCCCCTTACAGTACATTCACACTAAGGCATAGTTGGAGAGTTTCTAGATAGGATAACAGGTTATAGTGCATTCACACTAAGGCATAGTTGGGGGAGTTTCTAGATAGGATAATAGGTTACAGTGCATTCACACTAAGGCATAGTTCGGGGAGTTTCTAGATGGGATAACAGGTTATAGTGCATTCACACTAAGGCATAGTTCGGGGATTTTCTAGATAGGATAACAGTTTATAGTGCATTCACACTAAGGCATAGTTTAAGTTTCTAGATAGGATAACAGGTTACAGTGCATTCACACTAAGGCATAGTTTGAGTTTCTAGATAGGATAACAGGTTACAGTGCATTCACACTAAGGCATAGTTCGGGGAGTTTCTAGATATGATAACAGGGTACAATGCATTCACACTAAGGCATAGTTGGGGGAGTTTCTAGGTAGGATAACAGGTTACAGTGCATTCACACCAACAGTATTCTTATGGTACAGAAGATGTTGATTATCATGGTAGTAATATCGCTAAAGTAGTTGATCTTTTGTCTCACGATAAGGCAAACTGGAAATTGCGACGTGTCGACCGCTACTGCTAGTCTTTGTCAGGTAATGTGGACAATCGTCGCTGCATGTGTCTTTTATAGTGTAAGCTGCGTGCCGAAGGTGCCATAACGTCGCCTTCTTATGTTCAAGACATTCCTATGTTCTTATGTTCAAGACATACTAGTTGTAGTTATGAGGGAAGATATAAGAACCTATGTTGGGGGAGCAACTTTCAAAGCTTGGTATAGTGAAATAAACACACTGAACCAAACTTTATTTCAAACCCTGTATTTTTTCAGAGAGGCTCTTTTTGCCTTTCAGGGGGAAAGTATAACCCTATTCCAGTAAAAGACTTTCAAAACATGTTTTTGGTTTGTGCTATAAATTTGTTTGATAATTCTGTGGTTTTCTTCTTTTATATGTGTCTGTCCCAGGGATATTTGCAATCATGAAAGAATGATGCTTTGAGTATCAAATATTAACTTTTCAGCCATTGTTACGATACAAGAATCAAAACAAACTTGTGTTTCTTCCTACAAAACAAGAATCTACATGAAAAACAGTAGTTGAAGTTCCATTTCTTCAAAAACTAGAACTTGTTTTTCATGAGTTTGATGACAGAAGCATCTATGTATTTGCATTTGAGGGCCTTTTTCCGTTCTATAAAAAGATCGGTCTTGCAATCAATATGTGTATTTTGATGGTTGATTTTCTGACCAGCGGTAGACGCAGTATTGATGATGCCTCTGGAGGGGGAGATGATGGAGTGTGTTTTCATGGAAGTTTCAGGGAAACCTGAGCTATATTGTGAAGCTCTCTGAAAAGAAAACCCAGCTGCGTGTAAATAGCAGGTGTATCGTTGTACTTTCCCTGTCATCCTAAGGGGAAAAAACACCTCGATGCAAACTTCAATGCAGAGAAAGAAAGATATCAGTCATTGATAAGCAAACCCCCAAAATAAAATGTTTCAAAATAGCGTCTTCATACATTTATTTTGCCTTAATATTTCCTTTCATGGACATCAGCTTTAAGAACTGGGTATGATACTCTGGTCTCTTTCCAGGCATGAAAACAGGGAAGTGATACTTTGTTTTCTGAGTCTCGTCGCACCTGTATGCAGAACCTTGAAACTTTGATACCTTGGATACTTTGACACTTGATACCAGTTGTTTTCTTAGAACTGTATTGGGAGATCCTGGTGTGAATCAGACATTTATTTTTATCGCTGTGTCCGTTTTTATCAAGAGGAAGTTTGAATGAGATGATTTTGGAGATAAAATTTGAGGTAAGTTTCAATTAGATCTTTCAGTTTCATTTGCAGTCCATCTTAAAGATGATATAAAGTTGACATTAATACCGCAGTATGTACAACTTATTTCTTTGTCGGTCAGACTAATCTTATGGATTGTAAAGAGGTTTTTGTCCCAGGACCATTCCTTAACCATAATAGGACAGAGTTCTTTTGCAATTGCAACCTACTTCTATTACTTATTACATTAGATGTAAAAGGTTATTTGACCAGACCAAAAAATGCTATTTGAATGAAAAAGAGGTTGAACATATCACACTTCTATGCTTGGAAGAGAGTATCAGTGAGAGGTGCTCAGTGATATTCATCTCAGTGGATCACCCTAGACGAGTTAGATGTTGACATCATTCACATACTTGATGATGTGAATCGGGTCATGGTCAGTCTTGAACCTGTAGGAGCCTGGGAGTCTAATGGTCAGTGTAGATGGGCACATGAATCAGTCTGCATCAGCCACTAATGATGAATTGATGGGCCATGGTCAGAGCAGGAAGGTGTTAGTTTAAATCTCTAACCCCCCCCCTCCCCCCCCTCCCCCCCTCTCCCCCAGCCCCTCCCCCCCCCCCCTCCCTCCCCAATCCTACCTATAGGATAAATGCTCTCAAAATCAATTTTGATAGGAAGTAAAATTACACCTCCCTGATTAGAACCTCCTGTGCCACACAACCTGAAGCACAAGAGGTGCGTCTTCATTAGCCCGATCAGATGAAATAGCGAGCTAGTTTGCTGATCCGGGGAACTAGCCTGAAGTTGCAATCACGTCTTCACTAGCTCGAAATTCAGGATATGTAAGCTCGAAACTCGGGATGCATAAATTATTCCGGTGTTCGCATATGCGCAGTGTGCGACGGGAATAGGCCACGACCGCATGGCTTCGGTTGTTTCGCATTCACACATGTATATAAACCTTACGTAAACAATGCCTCATGTGTGTTGGTGCATACCGGGATCAAGAAACTTTCAGGCTAATGAAGACGCTGCGAGCTAGCTCCAGCTAGCCCAAGATTTCTTTGGAAATTTTGTTGACCAAATAGCGAGCTTTTTCGCCTGATCTGGCTAATGAAGACACAAATAGCGAGCTATTTCATCTGATCTGGCTAATGAAGACACACCTTGTGAGAGTTGTGTACAATACTGGTGTACAAATGTGACCATGACATGACACTCAGAATGAACAAAAAAAATTGTACATTGGTTCCACTATGCACATGAATCACTCTGAATCAGTCCCATAAGATGACTTGATAATGTGAACCACCCCATGGTCAGAAGCAACGTTATCTGTATGAAGAGACTGTCTCTTCCTATGAGATTTACGAGTATTACTGATGTGGAAATGTGACTTGCAGGTGAAGAGGAAATGAATCGTGTGTAGCGTTGAGCTACATGTGTGCACATGAATTACTGTAGATCGGTCCCAGGGTTCTGATGGTAATGTGAACCAGGCCTGGTCAGATCCTACCAGCTTTATGAAAAGACTGACTCTCCACATGAGATGTATATCACAGTTGTAGAAACATGACTGTGGGACATGAAGAGTTAATAAGCAGTGTGTCCACTGAGCTTTCACATGTCTACATGAATCACTGTGTATCAGTCCCAAAAGATAATTTGGTAATGTGAACCAGACGATAGCAAAAACCAGCACTATATTTATGACGAGACTAAATTACTCTTCCTGTGCAATAACATGTAGCACTGTAAGATGTGCAGAAGTATATGACTATGACCGATGAATGGTTAATGAGCAGTGTGTAGCATTGAGCAACATGTGTGCACATGAATCATTGTGTATCAGTCCCACAAGATGATGTGGAAATGTGAACCTGGGTGGTGTTTCACCAAGCTGTTTGTAAGCTACGAATGACTTTAGGAAGGACTAGTGGTCCCTTCTTGTGCTAAATCACACTCTCAATGATTTTGATTCATCAGCTTAAGTTCAAATCTGATGTTTATAAATGAAAATTCTTGTTAACAAGACTTTGTCTGAATACAAAGCTTATGATTTGTCAAATGTTACTAGGATTGTTGGAAATTAACTCCCAGTATGTTAAAACAGGAACAAAGTGTGATACGGCATTTAGCACAAGAAAGGATCACCAGTTATTTGTAAAGTCGTTCCTAGCTTACGAACAGCTTCCTGAAACACCTCCTAGGACCATATTTATAAAGATACTAAATTACTCTGCCTGTGCTTTATCAAATGTGGCACTGTGAGATGTGTAGAAGTGTGACCGTGCCACAAGAATAGTTAATGAGCAGTGGGTAGCGTTAAGCTACAGATGAATCATTCTGGATCAGTCCCAGGGCCCTAATGGCAATGTGAATCAGGCCATGGATACAACCAGGACATTTATGAAGATATGATTAACTTACTCTGTATGTGCCATACAAAATGTGCTTTATTGACCAAAGCAGAAGTATGTGACTGTGAACAGTTAACAAGTCAAAAGTCAACCAGTGAGCTACATGGGTGCATATGAATCACTCAGGGTAAGTCCCAGGGCCCTGATGGTGATATGTGAATCAGGCCAGGGACAGGTCCAATGCTCAGTCTGTGAAGGGGGGTAGCCTTTGATTGATGGTGGGGTGAAGGGGGGGGGGGGAGTGGGGTGGAGGGGGGGGGGGAATGGGGTGGGGCGAAGCTGATGTAGTGGAGGAGAGTGGGGTGGGGTGTGAGTATTGAGGGGGGGGGGGGGAAGGGGGGCATGGGAAAGCCGATGATGGTGGTGGTGGAACAGGAGAGAGGGGTGGGGGCAGGGTGTAAGACTATGATGGCATGGTGGAGAAGGGGACTGGGGGGGGGAGGAATAAGTCTAGGATGATGCTGGTGCAGGGGAGGTGGAGGAGAGGGGAAATTGCTCAATAATGGAGGATAATTCCCCTGAGATGAGATCCTTTCTCTCTCGCTAATGAGTTGGTGTCTGCTGTCCAGGTAGGTAGACACAACACCATTGAAACAAGCAGCGGTCAAGGAGTGTCAGGTGTTTGTGTGTGTTTGTGTGTCCAGGTATGTGTGTATGTTTGTGTATCCAGGTATGTGTGTGTGTATGTGTATATGTATGTTTGCATTTATGTGTGTGAGGTGTCTGTGTGTGTGGGTTTGCATGTCCATTTGTTTGTATGTATGTGTGTGGGGTGTTTGCGTGCCTGTAAAAAAATGTTTTCGTATACATGTAATGTGTATTTGTTTGTTTGGTGGGGAAGGAGCATGTCAGATTTTTAGTCTGTAGAGTAATCAGGCATTCTCTCTTTATCTTCCATCATTGACACATGGTACTAAAGACAAATCAGCCACACTGATTAGGATTAATTGTCTCGGGTTATCAAACCTATACAATGGATCATTATCGTTTTGTACATGTATTTATGTAAATTATATGTCCGTTACTAATGGTAACCATGAAGCTTTTGCGAGTCCCAACGACTAATAGATGCTGAGTGCTTCAATCCACCCATTGAAACTGAATCACTTGGAACAGGTGATTATATTTCTGTATCACTGCGTAATTAGGGGGAAATTTGTGAATACATTACAAAAATTGCTTAATATAAAGCCCAATGTTTACACAAGATACCTCTGGATGGATGGGTGGGTTAGAGATGAGAAGGGGATGGTAGAAAGATAACAGATTGGCTACAAAAGAAAATGGGAAATCGGTCGAGAAAGGGTAGAAAGCAGAGAGCATGTGGTGGATAAGATGACAAGAGAGTAAGGAGAGATCAGTGGAAGACTGAGATGGAAGAGGAGAAATGAGGTGGAACAGTGATTGACGGCCCCTGGGAATTCTGGGAATTTGTGATTATCTTTCTGGTTGAGACAATCGTAGCTGAGGGGCCTGGGTGTGTACATGACCCTCCTAGGCAGCAAGGATTGATAAAAGCATGCTCAGTAGGGGCGTCTTCATTAGCCCAATGTGGGCGAAATAGCGAGCTTGTTCTGATCGGGTTAGCTAGCCAGATCACAAAATAGCTAGCTATTTGCGTCTTCATTAGCCAGATCACGCAAAATAGCAAGCTATTTCGTCGAGAAAATATCCCAAGAAATCTTAGGCTAGATAGAGCTAGCTCGAGCTAGTTAGCGAAATAGCTCGAGCTAGCTCGGAGCGTCTTCATTAGCCCGAAAATTTTCCGATGCTGGCAGCATCAGCGCGCATGAGGCATTGTTTCCTATTCCCGTCGCACACTACGCATGTACGAACATCGGGATAATTTATGCATCCCGAGTTTCGAGCTTACGTATCCCAAGTTTTGAGCTAATGAAGACGCGATTGCAACTTCAGGCTAGTTCCCCGGATCAGCAAAATAGCTCGCTATTTCGTCTGATCGGGCTAATGAAGACGCACCTACAGTGATTCTAGGGAGATGAAAGAATAATGGTGATATCCACACAATCCCTTCACACAGACCAGACAGTCACGTGATGTAGATGGCTGTATGGGGGGGGGGGGGGGGGGGGGGGGGCTATATCCTCAGAGGGACGGACAATGGGAGGAATGCAATTATGATATCTTATGTGAAAGTTATTTCTTTAACTCTCTCATTTCCATTGGCATGAAGATAATGGAGTAAGCCATATGGTTTTCAAGGCCTGGTAATGTAAGTGTTCAATCTGTAGTGTTAAAAGATATATTTGATTAAAGGAAAATACCCTAAAATGATGTTTGTTGAACGTACAGGAACGACATAAGAGCAAAGTTGTCTAAAAATTTAAAGGGCTTTCCTAATGTAAGCAAATTAGATGGAGTCATCAGAAAGCTTTTCAGACCTTTTTGCCCAACCAAGCAACAACTCATAACTGCAAATTTACAAGAAGCATGATATGGTTGTACAGCAGGTGAGTGCCCTTGCTTCTCTCTGGATCTTGAGACAAGAATCATATCTTCAAATTTGAGGACATTTTGAGAGAAATTATCATTCCCAAGGAACATGTGTGGTGTTCAAAATGGCACGTACACCATATGTCTAGACCATGCAAAGGAAACGTGAACAATCCAGCATGCATTACTAGTAAGCAGCCACTGGACAAGCACAATGGGGCACAAACAAAGCACAGCCTCGTAAAAATGTTCCGCTATCCTTCTCAGAAGCTGCGTCTCTAGTCCAGAGTGACACACAGAGACATTTGGTCACTGGAGAGTCTCTCTCTACCATGGTTTTAACCACATCTGTCAGTAGCCTGTTTCACTTCTAATGACAGCTCAATCAACTCTAGTTTCCTGTCTTAGTTTTGAATGCCTGGGTCTGTCTACACTGTATGATATCTATTACACTGCAACATTGATGAAACAAAGTGATGTATCATATCGTCAGCGATTTTTATGAACCATTAAATTTGTACTGTGCATGGATTCAATGGTTCATAAAATCGCTGACGATATGGGGACCCCCCCACACACACACACACACACACTGAATGATATATAGACCTACTATCGTACTAGTACAATGCACCATTGACCAGACAAAATGATGTATCATGTGAATATGTTTTCCCCTGCTCCCTCCCCTCCCCCCCCCCCCCCCCCCTGCTCCCTGCCCCTTCACACTCCATTCTTAATTTCTGGCTGCTGCTTATGTATTGGCCAAGAATTGTGGTCAATATCAATCCTTCTTTCGTATGGCACTCTCATAGAGTACCAAAGTGGTGTCGTCACATCAACATGTTGTCAAGACAATTGGCTTTAAACAAACTCACTCTAGTGAGAGGTTTAGCTGTCCGATATTATCTATCGGGCTAGTGTCGGGCATTCCCAATTACAGTCCCCGTTGTGATCACGGCTGCTTGCTGTACCCCTATTGTTTAGAGCCAGTTGTCTTGACAATAATGCTCATTATGTAACACTTCTGTACTCTATTGCCTGTTTGATATCGTTTGTAGGCTGAGTATAAATTAAAAATGAAGCACTGGTCATATTCATTTGAGATCACTCTCATTTTGTATTGAAATAATGAGTTTGTGTTTCCATCATCATGTGTTGCCAGCCAGTTACTCTATTGTATGTTAGACTAGGTACCAGGCTGTGGTCTTTTTCTTTCCCATGCGCTGCTGCAATTATAACCAAGTCTGGACACACCAGCTAAGCTCTATCCTTCTTCCCTCTTGGTGAAGTGAGAGGGTTAGAGAACTCAATTCAAATCAATTCAATTTACTTTTTTTATCTTATAAAAAACAAAATAAACAAAGAATTCAAGGTATCACCAGAAAGCCGATGGTTGTAAATTGGATTAAGGTAATGAAAGTGAAACACGTTAGGATTGAATTTTTTGTCTGTTTTTAATGGCGTTTGGCGTTATTGTGGCATTTTCAATATAAAAGTGTGGTAAGTGATATCAGCGGAGCTGAAATATGATATATCTGGAGATTATAACGTATGCCACACAAGAACAGCTTTTGGTTTGCAAGTGGATCAAGTCAAGGGTATATTCCTCACAACTTGCCATCAACTGTTCTTTAAGTTGACACATTGCCAACCTTTATCAGGCAGTGACACGTTCAGTCATGAAATCTTACACCATATTTTCTGTCCAACTGTTGACTAAACAATTGACGCAGAAGTCAAAGCAATTTGTTCTGTTTTTTATGCAGTAAATAAGGTAGCACTTACAATTCTTTTATTTCCCTTTTAAGTTTCTAGCCGGGAAATGGCGACTGCCTAATGTACTCAATAGTCCCATGTGAGGATATATATGTAGGCTAGGTGATATTTCTCACCTGTTAAACTTTCTGTCACAGACTTGTACAGTACATGGTTGTGTAGTTCTTTTGACTTGTTATTCTCATGGCATGCACCCGTACTTTGCCAATTGACAGTAGCATTCTTTCATTTCTGAGAGTAAAATTCACTATATAAAAGGGAAATCTGAGAAGTATAGCAAAGAAAGTTTGAGGAATATTGGACACAGTTATGAATGAATGAAGGCAAATTGAACTCAGTTGTAAATCTGAATTTCCATTTTTTTTCCAAAGCGATGAAAAAAAAAACTACAAGGGGGCTGACAACGTTTTACAGTGTCCCTCAAAGTGCTATTGTTTATTCTTTCCCTTGGCACAGGCTATATGCCATTTCTAAATCAATCTATTCAATAACGGGGTTTAGCTGCAGTAGACTGATCATTCTTGAGTTCTTGAGAAAAGCAGAAAACAAAACAAAACAAAACAATAAAGTGACTAGTCTTAGAATATCACATCATCTTTTTATAAAGAAATTTTAGGCATACACCCAGTAATAAGGATAGCGTGCTCCATCCTGTAAATGAACGAAAAACAAGTCAGGCTACTCATGAATATTAATGAGTCAGATGAAATGAGACTCTTTCGGGTATTTATTTCCATGTTGTCGTGTCTTGACCCGTGAACTAGAAATAGCTTGCGTGGTTAAGTCGCTGCCCGGTAAGCAGTAGATTGCAGTTTCAAATCCCGTCTGGTTCCAAGATTTTTGTCTCACTTGTTTTTCGTTCATTCACAGGATGGAGCACGCTATCCTTTCTACTGGGTGTATGCCTAAAATTTCTTTGTAAATTGAAATTACCCCAGAAAGACCTTTCACTAAAATCTAATCACATCATCTGTTTTTCAGTTTGGATCATAAATCTACAACAGCCTTGATGCAATGCTACATATTTATGATAATTGTTTTGTATTGTGTGATGATGTGCTACTTTAGCTCAGGATGTTGCATGTCACATGGCAGTGACAGCACATGAAGAATCAAGACAATTTAGTGTCTGTGCATACGTACACATGTGTGTTTGTCTCTGGACACCTTCAGTATCAGGTGACTCTGGTCATTATTTCCAGGTCACATGATCAGAAAGCGTGCTGTGAATGTATTAAGAGGAGAATGAACCAATTTCCTGCTATGTTGAAATCTTCCTTCCGTGGGGGTGTAGAGAGGAGGAGGGGGGGGGGGAATAAAAAGGAATTGCAAGTCGGGTTTCATGTAGCAAAAACATAAAACCATGTTTTGCAATGCATTCATCTTTATGCTTTATGGCAAATTAATTTTTCACAGGGGCTATTTTGTTATTCACAGTGGGCACTTTTTTAAAAAACAATTTGGGGGCTTCATCTCCAAAACCCCCCTTTTATTTTATCCACTGTTGTATCGCATTGTATTCTATTGCATTTTTTTCTTACTCTACATTTACCTCATATGTACACATATGCATATAAGATTGCATACATGATATGGTGTTCGTTCAGGCAAACCTGCAATCTTTTAACCCTTAACACGCCACTTGGGGATTTTTTCTCATCATTAATACACACATTAATCCCATAGAGCAGCATATTATCTGGCACCCAGAGGGTTAATTGCACTATAAATACCCATTACCACAAGGGGAAGTTCTGAGCATCATGGCCTTATTTGTGGAGGATGACGAGGGGAAATTGGATATGACTTTTGGACTGTTTGTTTATGATATGATAAAATGTAATGTATGTAGACGTGCAGACTGGCAACGTGTGAGCCTATTGTTTGGAGGGTTGTGAAATGCAACAGGTATAGTCAGTGATGAACCACAAATTAGTGATATGTGTAAGCATGACATTATAACCTAGAAAATATTGCAATCATTTATGATAATAGGCATCTGTGCATCATCAATCTGTTAATATTTAAAGGTGATCTTCATTTTTAATTTGTTTTTTTTTTTAAAGAAGTGGATATCCTATACGTAATTGAGTGTGTTCTTAACCTCATTGCATTCTAAGAAAAATAATCACTGTGGAAAGTAAATTGTTATTAATTTTGTTAAAATTCAGAACCTAACTGTTTGAAAGTACAACTTGAATTGAATGTTTTGTGGAGAGACAAGAGATTGATTAATCTTTGTTTGCTGTTCCTCTCAGTAGTAATAAGATTGATCGATGTATTAATTACAAAAAAAAAATTCTCTTTTGGCTGTGCTAAAGAAGTATTATAGCATTCAAGATTCAAGAAATTCAAGATAAAATTTATTTCCAATATAAAAATCGCTCTACATTGTACAATATGGGTAATAAAGGTAACATGAGAAAATCAATACATTTGAAGTTTATGTACACGAGTAGTATAGCATGGAATGAGGGAATGAGAGTTGACCACCTGCAAGCTTCTAGAGATGAAATCCTTAACAATTCAATGCTTATAATCGAAAAAACCTTGCTGCATTTTACCAGAGAATGTACAAATCATGATTATCTTCATGATGTCTTCTTTGCAGTGACATCTATCTTTTTTTATTGTGTGG
Source organism: Arbacia lixula (assembly GCA_963669155.1). Lineage (NCBI taxonomy): Eukaryota > Metazoa > Echinodermata > Echinoidea > Arbacioida > Arbaciidae > Arbacia > Arbacia lixula. Next base: position 27,689,168 of record OZ022583.1, on the reverse strand, counting down.
ATGTGAAGGTGTTTGTATTATAGCTTCATCAAGTTTAATGGTTGATTTAAAGTGGAAGTGCACTTGTTTTTGTACCTATAAATAGATTGATATTATTTCCACCACAATGACACATTGGTATTCTGCAGTGATATACAAGGACACACAAAATAGGCAATCAAGGAAACAGGCCGGCAATTCATATTAAGGATGTTGGTAAAGTGAACACAGGGTTTGTTTTCAATCTATGCGCACACATTTTAACATATAATACACATGAAGTTGTAGTTGCATTTGAAGGTTATTGCTACAAATGTGTACAACTATCTACTTCCAGGTGTATTGTCATGCTATATTACAACCAGGTGTTGACATTTCCGTGGAAAACCTTAATTTGAATATGTGGTGGTGGAGGAAGTGGTGAAGTTGGTGGTGTTGGTGAGAGCGCCACAATGTGGTAGTTTCTGTATATAAATGGTCTTTGAGGTAATGTTATTGGTGGTTAACGTGTTAAGTTCTGATAATGACATTGATGATGGTGATGAAAATGATAATCCATAATGATGTTGATAATGATAATGAACGATGCTGATGACAACAATAACAAGAAAGAATAAGGATGATTAAATGAAGATGGTAGAGATTATGATGTTGATGATGATGATGATGGTGATGATGATGATGATGATAATGATGATGATGGTGATGATGATTATGAAAAGAAGCTATCTACTTTGATATGTTTTGTCAGTTTCAGATCCACATTGCTTGCACAATAGACCATATGAATAATTGTAATTATATACGTGTAACTGCCATTTAGAATGACAAATAAAGTGATAATTACTTGGCAAATTCAAGCCACATATCAAGTTACGATGTAGAGACGAAGTGTAGCGACTGACAAAGTAAATAGGAAAGGATAGCTGCATCTTAGATGTGTTTTGATACGAGTAGGCCTACTACAGAGAACTCAATGCCCTTTAACTCCATCATCAAACCTCATAATAGATGCTAGTCTCGCGTCATTATCAACAACTTTATAATAACATAGGGAGAAATACTCGAAAGCGGAAAAGCAAGATCCTGACAGAAACTGAGACTGGAAGGATTCAACAGACATCCTTCCTTCAGCTCTTTATGCTAGATGCTGAGATTAACCCTCTCAACACCACTGGGTGTCATCTTGCACTTGCATTGTACACATATTCCATGCAGTGAGACTTGGTTAAGCACAGAAGGAGTTAATACCTGCACATCATATTCTATGTAAGTGGAGAATCAGAGACCATTACATGGCATATCAAGCAATGAAGGCAGTGCCCTTATACATGAGCATATACAAAGTATTAAGAAGGCAATACTGAGAATTGAGTGTCGAGAACAATATCAATTTTTTGTTATGTAGTTGTGTAAGGGTATTCAAGGTTGTTGAGTGTTTACACATACATGCTCATAGAGTTATAAAATAAAGCATCATCTGCAAATTTGGGTTGTCAAAAATTGCACGGTTGATGACGTCAGTGTAAATGGACTGAATAATTGATATCAAACAACCAATCAAATGACAGGGATCTATCCAGGGTCATATAATGCAGATCAATGTAATGATCTTTGTGACTCCATTGAATACATACATTGATGAATTCAATGGCAGAATAGAATTACATGTATTAAAAACTTATCACCATGAAACAAAATATTGGAAATGTAGTGCTTACCAAATTAGTATATTGATTATTAACAATTGCATTATGAAGGTTGAGAGTATGATTAAAAATATATCATTAAAGTAATCAATTTTCTTTCATTTTCTTTCATTTCTTGTATCACAGGCCCTTACCAATGCTACCAAGCACAAATCCCCCACAATCCTCTCCTTCCCATGGTGCATCAGGGGCAGCCCCGGCAACCAATCCGCAAGCTCCGCCCAGAACGAAACCAGCATTAACCGTCAATATACCCTCACAACACGGTGAGTAAATGATCTCTTGGCATTAGATAAAACCCAATATAGTCAAGGATAGCTTAAGACCACTTAACAAAGACCACTTAATTTGAAGCCTAGCACAGCAGGGTGCACGCAATTAAATATTTCTTTTAAGAGTACCTGTCCAAAAATGACACTTTTTCTTTCTTTTGCTCCATTCTTCTGATTTGAAGATAACCCTAGTACAGGCTTCTCTTCTGTACTTCACAGGAGATCAAAACTCCAATGGAAAGGTAGCCAAGTTGTGAAGTCAGGAATAACTAACACACCCTCTGACATGCAGAGCAGACAGGGAAACAACCAGCATCCTCACGGCTAATTTCCCGCTCTTTTCATGATCCGTGTTTGGGTCCCAGGGAGAGGGGATTTTCCTGACCAGTTCCTCACACATCTATGAATCATTTCTTGCGAGATGAGAACTCAGCCTTCTCTCTCTCTCTCTCTCTCTCTCTCTCTCTCTCTCTCTCTGTCTGTGTCTCTCCTTCTCTCTCTCTCTCTCTCTCTCTCTCTCTCTCTCTGTCTGTGTCTCTCCTCTCTCTCTCTCTCTCTCTCTCTGTCTGTGTCTCTCCTTCTCTCTCTCTCTCTCTCTCTCTGTCTGTGTCTCTCCTTCTCTCTCTCTCTCTCTCTGTCGTGTCTCTCCTTCTCTCTCTCTCTCTCTGTCTGCCTCTCTCCTTCTCTCTCCCCCTCTCTCTCTCTCTCTTTCTTTACAAACTCATCATGCCATCCAGTGGCATTGACTCCCAATTACACAATTATGAGGCTCCTGATTGGCTGCGGACAGCCTGCTACCCTGGGCATGGGCAAGGGGGGGGGGGGGGGGGGGAGGTTGTTAGGGGTGTGGGGGAGGGGTAAGAGGGCATGGAACGGGTTAATGTTTGCTTTCAAGGGGTACATTCAAACAAAACAATTTACCATTACATTGACTTATTAAAGTTGTTCACCCTCTGTCCATTACAAAGGGCATTTATTCTTATTATGTTTGTATTATATCTATTGTTATTTCATATTTTTTAGGTACTTCTTTTCCTGGACACAGCAAGGACATATTTTACTCACCATATTTTGAATATAGCAGAACAATTGATTTCAGATCTGGAGTTGTTACTGTTGTGCCTTTTTTAATACAAAAGAATCAGTTGAAATATGCTCTTCCTGCAAAATATGAAACAAGGAAGTGGTTTGATTATGATGTCATGTGTTCCAAAAAAAAAATCTTGTTTACAATCTCTACATTATGAAGGACTTCACTTTTATTGTGAAGGACTGAAATACTATATAGGTCAATGCCAAACAAACATGTTTTGCTTTTTAAACAAGTGTTTTGAATTCTAATAATGCATGTGATTATGAATGATATTGAGCAAATATTGGGTAATTATGGAATAATCACTGATGGAGAACAGTGAAGAGTATAAGAAGCCAAAATATTTTAAGATATTTTCTTTAAAATCATATTGCATAGATGCACCTGGAAAATATGTTTTTTTAATTAAACATCTTTTACACACACAGGCCCTATCAAATTGTTTCATAGTTGAGTTGAGAATGTAAATTATGAATTATGTATTTTGAGAAACAAAGGTTAGAAAAGTCTGAAATGCATGGTTGTAAGTTCTATAATTTCATTAGGAAAGTATCGTCAGTTAAATAAGTTCATTTTCTTTTGTAGGGAGGGGGAAACTGAGATGAGTAGTGTGTTATTATTAAACTGTTATTAAAAGTGTGTTGGCCTCTGAGTAGTTTTGCAGACTTTGATCTGGGTTGTGTCAGGATATTTTTTTTTATAGATAGGAGTATGTCAACCCTTAATCATCAGTGAATCATTGCAAACCTTTTGTGGGGGAAATGAATAATGATAATAATAATATAACCATAAAGGCATAATGATTAAACCATTACTACATAGCGTATGATGACAAGTAAAAGTCTCTATATGCTGATAGTTTCAGAAAGAATCGAGTAAGGAGATGGTGCTTCCCGTTTCAGGAGGTAGGGAAGCCTATTTGTGTCTTGTATATATAAAGTTACAAGTTGTTTTGAAAGAGCTACATTTATAAACCCTTTCTTGGAGTAAGCCTTTGTTTACATTGCGTAGGAGGCTGTTCCATGAAACAAGGACAATCCCTCTTTAACTCCCTGCTTGTCACTTTATTCACTACTAATTCACACAATTCCCAAAGAGCAGCAGTTTTTCTGCCACACGAAGGGTGAAATAGAAATTAGCTTGTATGGATGGTATAGCAAAGAGTATTGTTTTCCAATCTTAAATTTCCATTGAGGTCATGTCTCACAAGTAACTCTGAGAGATATGACAGAGTCACTTTCTATGAAAATAAAAAGGTTATAGGTTATATGTTACATTGTGTAGTTGGTTATCAAAATAATGTGGTAAATTAAACTTTGTGACAAATAATGTGATGAATTAGACTTTTCATTCATATAGATTTTGTAATTTTGGATATCAAGTGTTTAAAATAATAATAAATGAAAATTCTCATTCATATAAGTATATCATTGTGTAGTTTTGGAGAGGAAGTGTTTAGAATAATGTGACAAATGAAACTTTTCATTGATGAAGCGGATATGAAAGTAATCATATTCGAGAGTAATTAATCATCAATCTTCATATGTTCTCATATTTACCATGTTCGTGAATTGAAGTGTATTCCACATAGAAAGCCCATACAGGTATACTTCCTGCATGGGTACTTAATGATACACAAATTCACTTCTCTCTCCTTGCTTGTTATCTACAATTTCATTGTTAACATTATTTATTCAGCTTATTTCATTCATGGATGGAAGGCATCTTCACCAACTTTACTCTGTCCTTTTCTGTGCTTGTCCATGATGACACTCCCATGTTTCTTGATGTCATTAAAGGGCATATACTGTACTGGGAAGGCAAAACAGCCTTCAAAATGTAATTGTTAGCAATTTTAGAAGCTTGCTGAAAGTTATTTGCCCCTTAAATTATCTACATATGGAGTAATTAATGATAAATGATTAAATCCTCAAAATGTTCGGCCCGAACATTTTGAGGATTTGTGATTTAATCACTCATTACTCCAAATGTAGATCATCTGAGGGCAAATAACTTTCAGCAAGCTTCTAAAATAGACAATACATGAATTTAAGACCATTGGCAAAAAGATTGCTAACAATTACATTTTGAAGGCTTTTTGCCTTCCCAGTACAGTATATGCCCTTTAATGGGAAGATTGTCTGCTTCTTCTCTTAGTGTATGCCATAAATTTCCAGTTTATTTTTATGTTTGTCCCATCTGCCATCTTTCCTCTGGGCGAGATCACTGGCCCATCTCCTTTTCTTTGATTTTATTTAGATGTTTTGTAGCCAATACAAAAGTTATGAAGCACAACCTGGATCAACAGTATACCCTAAAATAACATACATGAAATCAGGAAAAGCTATCAGGAAATCTAACAAACATGATAATTCCTAAATCTTATACTGCAAGAGTGGAAATTTTTGCGCGATCAATTTTTCACGTTCGGCGGAGTAAAATGAATTTCGCGGGTTGTCCAGCCCTTTGGACGATCAATTCACTCAGCTTACCACTGGCACGTCAATGCTGGCCGGGCAGCGGCAAAAGCATGTTGATGTTGTTGAAGCGCTGACTAAGGCTAAACCATAAACGTAGGCCTATGTACGTGACGCATGTTGTTTCAAAGCAAGCGCGCATACAAAGTGCGCTGATATGAACTTCGTCTCGGCGCAAATATATTCGCGTGTTTTTATTTTCGCGCTAAATACATGCCGCACGAAATGCGCGAAAATTTCCACTTTTACAGAAGTGTGAGGGAAGTTCGTCAATAGTATTCTCTTCCATTTTCAAGGATTTGTTTTGTTTTGTTTGTTACAAAATTTTATTTGCTTTGACCTGCAAAAGGGCTACCCTTTATTTAACCCTTTTGTTACTTTTGGCTTGGAGATGCGTAGTAGTCCAATTCAGTTGTCAAGGCTCGATATTTAGAGGCTTACAGTAATGTAATATATTGTGATTATATTAATGAGAAGACACTCTCTCTAACACTGCCTGTGTGGATCTCCCTCTCTCATCCCATTTCTTCTCCCAGCAGCTAGCCTAACCAGCAGTGCCTCTAGAAGCCCTCAGACCCCTGAGGCATCGATAGGGGGGCATTCCTCCAGCAGGGACCCCACCCCTCCAGGCACACCCCCTCCTCTGGTCCCCCCCAGGAGGCATAATGAACTCAACCGCAGCAGGTCGCTTAGCAACGACTCAGAACCCACCAATCAGAGGATAGGTAAACTGAAAGAAAATGTTTTACATCTGCAATATTTCAGCTCCCTATTCCAGTCTTTTTTTTTTCTCCACATAAACATTTGAATATTCCCCTGATTTTGTAACCAACACCCAATTGTATTAAAGGTTACATCACATTTCTGTTCATTATGCTTATGTCATTTTGTATATGCTTATTGTATGATTGTTGTTGTTGTATTTCTTTTTTATGTATGTTATGTGTATTTTTATCAATGCAGGTATATCTTGAAACTACATTGCTGATAGGAGTTACGGTAAACAAAATTAATTGAATAAAAACTTTTCCTGGTGTATATCAACTGAGTGCAGAGGAAAGGAAACTAGGATGATGTAACAGATGTAATTGTAGTGGGACTCTTGAAAAGAGAGTGTATCAAAGTTGGGATATTGTTTACTCCTGCCATTACCTCAAGCACACAAGTATGTACAAAGTGAATAGTCTTCTGATGGCTTGGCTGCGAGAGAGTTTGAAAGAAATATTGATTATTCAGTAGAGTCAGTATGTCACCATTGTACATTGAACCCAATTCAGCCTTTGGGGTGTGATGTTTGATCTAAGAAAACCTTTGATTCAATTCAGTATGGTGTTCATGATGTGAAGAAAGAGATATTAGAGACTGTTAAATACTGCATTGTGAAGGTGGCAAGGATTCCAAACACAATACCTTGATAGAAAGCAAGAAGTATACAACCCCCATGGAAATGGGTGGATATGATTTCTTTCAGAGAAAGGATGCATTAAGTCTGAAACCAGGGTTGAGAAGCAGACCAGTAATTGAAGTGAATCCTCTGAATGTCAAGTAGATCTAATGTACGGCTGCTTCTCTGCTAGTATGTCAAGAGCATCGCTCAGGGGATCAAGGCAACCGACAAACAGATCTTTGTAACACGTGGACGGTACTTGCGTCTTCATTATCAGCGCAAAGTCGCTACTTTATTCCTCAAGCTCTTGTCTATAATGACATATAAATCCTGTTGCTTACTGCATTAGCTCAATTACTGCTCAGGTTTGTCCCGAGGGTTGTTGCGGTGTTTACCGGGAGCTGACAGAGTTGAGGTGTTGGGATATTTTAAACGCTTTCTATTCTGTGAGGTCGTGGAAATGGGATTGGGCTCACCCTGTTGAAAACCTTTTTAGAGGATTGAAATGAGTTCCTCGTAAATACAGGTATTTCCATAATCCCTTAGGGGGCAAGTTATAGTGCTACCTGTTTTAATTACCGTAGTGACAGTTCAAAGCTAAATCCCTACTTTATTATAAGGAAACCTTTTTATGTCGGTCCTTCTATGGAATTCTCTGGATTTTTTTCTACTATTTCTCAATCTTGGGATCAACCTGTAAAAGAAATTAGCTTCAAGGAGTGCTGTATTGAAATGAGTTCCTCGTAAATGGAGGTGATTCCATAATACCTTTGGCAGCAAATTCTCATGCTCCCTGTATTTGTGATTAAGGTAGTGATAGCTTAAATTCCAAAAATTCTCACTTTCGTGTAATGAAACGTTTTTGCCTCATTCCTTCAGAAATGGAATTCTCTGGAGGGTTTCTTTACTGTTTTTCAAATCAGCTTCTGTTTTGGATTATATTCTCTTTGCATGATCTGTTCATATAATGGTCACATATGGAGAAGAAATTTAAACTTGAACTTGGTGACAAGATAGAGATTCAAAGGTTTAAGAATTTACTATTAATGGAGTGGCCATTTTGCATGTTTGTACCATCACTGATTTTTCTACATACTTGAGAAAGTGATATTTCTGTTTGTTGTTGTTTTATTGACATATCTCCATTGTCATTTCATCTAAGATTTTCATTCCATTGTTTTGATTTGACCATGTGAGTATTTGTGGCAGTGTTTGTTGTTAGTTCTGTGCTCATTGTTTTTTCCATGTTGTAGGGCCCCCTCTACATCCTGACCCTACCACCTCAGTCCCGACCAATCAGGATGAAGACCCACAATCCCAGTACCAGTGGTTCCGTGGTAGCCTTTCTACGATAGAAGGTGCTCAGTTCAAGGCTCTCCTGGCCTTTATCACCGACACTACACATAAATCTCTCCTAGATAGCAATATTTCATGCGCACCATGTATAAATGCTCTTTCCACTATCACAGAGGAAAACCTTGCAAATATGACAACTACATGAACATGTTAAACTTGAGCTAAAGGGTAAGAGGGGTATTGATTGTGGGACATTACAGAACTGTTCTGCTTTTATCAGAGGGGTCCCAACGCCATTTGATTTGGATTCCTCCCTGGTATTCTAAAATCAAGTTAGAACCAGACCCCCCATGGTCATGCAAGGCAGAATGGCACTTCATTGATTGTGTGTCACGACTGTATATGCCATATATTTCGCGAGTCTAATTTTCTGTGAATCAGGACTTCTCGACAATTTCGCGAGTGGTTAAATTTGCGATCATGAAGTACTAGTACCTGTAGTACATGTGTTCGAGTACGTCATATTCATAATTTCGCTTATTAAATTTGCGAATAGTCCACATTCACGAAATTCACGAAAATAAAAAACCCACAAAATATATGGCACATGCAGTAGTTTTTACCTCTACTCACCTTTACTTTCAATATCCTTTAACTTGCCTTTCCTTACTCATTCATATTTATACCAGAAATGCACAGATTAGGGTCCCTATTCATGAAACCTTACCAGCCGAGTGAGTTACTAAAAATGCATGCAGCTGAATGAACGTTAGTACCTAACTAGGCTAAGTAAGGTTTCATGAATATGGCCCTAGGTTCCTGTCTTATAAAGATATGTAATTGGTCGCAACTCGACTTGCGCATTTTAAATGTACAGTCAAACCTGTCTTAGCGGCCACCTGTCTATTGCAGCCAACCTGTCTATAGTGGCCACTAAAATAATTCCCCCAGAGAGAGATCATGTGTTAAAGAACCTGTCTATAGCAGCCACCTTTCTATAAAGGCCACAATTTTTGGTTCCCTTGGGTGGCCACTATAGACAGGTTTCACTGCATCTCTGTACATCAGAGATAGGGGATTGGACTTGCAATCAATTCAGATCAATCACAACTCTTTATAAGACAGGGCCTAAGAACTATAACTGGAGCAGGAGGTTTTAAATTCGATTTGTATTATCCATGGTTCCATCGGTGCTTTGTCATCAATACAATGTACTATTGACCAATAAAAAACGTGTGATGCTGTTGTGAGTTATTTCAATGTTGTGAAGTCATTGCAATGAATAGTCATCTACTTTTCAGCCTATTTTCTCACTTTGATGCTGCCAGGTCAAGAATCGTGATCTTGAAGGTTTTTTTAGCCTGGGCTTTAATAGCAGAGTGCACACAAATTGAGAAAAGAAATAATTTAATATTTATGCTACATACTGTATATGCCACATATTTCGCGGGGTAATTATTTTTCGCGAATTTCACGAGTCGGGTGCTTTTCGCGAATTTATCAACACGCAAAACTATGAATACCGCGGTGCATGAGCACATAAACTAATAGTACTAGTACCTCACGATCGCGAATTTAACCACTCCCGAAATTGACAAGAAATCCCGATTCGCAGAAAATTAGACTCGCAAAATATATGGCGTATACAGTATTGACTTTGAACAGGTGTTGATTTGGTGCTACTCATCAAAACTCATCAGCAGGAGTCAATTTACATTTCAATGTCATGGAACCTTTTTTTTTCAGCATGTTGCCATATTTCTTTTAGTGTTCTTCTAGATATTGCTAATGCACAACTATTCAAGTCTGGACACTATCACAGTTTTTTACTGCCAGGATGTGTCTAGGTGTACTTGTGAGGGCAGCAGATTGTGTGTATATGTATTTGGACGAAGGAGATATAAATTTCGCTTATTGAATATGTACATTGTACCTTCTTGAGTTCGTGCTATCATCACTGTTGCATATTGTAATTTCACGTTTTTTCACCACATCTGTAGTCCTGCCGAAATGTGTTCACCGTGTACTGGCCTGGGGTACACGCAAAGGTCATTACTCATGTTGCATTCAATCTGGTGTGAGGTCATTTTCTTCTACTTTTTCTGCAAGCTTATTGGTCTGTTCCTTCCTCCAAAAAATATCCACGAAGAACACTTTCACTGGTTATACATTTGCTTTCTAATGGATTTGGGTTGCTGTTCAGATGATTGGAGTACAGTATAACTCATTTTTCACTTAAGCATAATTTTTCTTAATTTCTGTTTTATTCTCTTCACGTTTTCTCACACCCTACACTTCTGCGGTGCGGGGCCCTGCCTTAGAAAGAGTTACCATTGGTTGAAACTTTACTTACAATTGATATCATTCATAACTCTGTACATTAGAGATAGGTGATTAGATTTGCAATTGATTCTCATCCATCTCAACTCTTAATAAGACAGGACCCATACCAATCAAGAGAATCACTTTCTGAATATGCCAAGTAGAATCATAGCGCTGAGGGTTGGTAGTGGGTGATATTGCAAATTAGTTACTACTCTCAACACTTCTCTCTAATAATCTCACTTCAGTACTGTTTGCTTTCTTTCCACCTCACTTTCCTAATGAAGACCAAACATGGAAAGCACCCCCTAAAAAGGAGAAGAATTAGAATTGCTCAATTGCTGGCCAAACCATCACCAATGAAATTATATCATGATCGTCCTGTTTTGTGTGTGTGTTGGAGAAAGAAGTAAGAATCTTGCATGATATGTAAAGTCTCAATCACAGTCACAGACCATTAGGGCTATTTACACTCATAGAAAAATAGCTAGCACAAAGTGAAAGTTCCTTGGCAAGTTTCCTCAAACACAGCCAAAAAAATCTTTCAAAAACATCTTGCTTTTGAGTGTGATATTGCAACAAAAACATTGAAACACCATTGTGTTTGACCAGTGTAAATGCTCTCTCACAAGAACTCTCTTAAGGGATTTTTTTACAAGTGACTCATGCATTGCGAACATACTTGAAAAGCCTGGCAGACACGTTATGCATATATGCACCACTTGCCAAAAAACCATTGGCAGTCAAACTGTGCATCCTTAAAGCCAGTTGGAAACAAAATCATTGCAGAAATAAGCCTTATGGAAAAGAATGCCTGTAGCTCGGATCAGGGTGTCTTAGCTCCCCAGATGCACAAAAGTGCAATTTTAGAGGGTTGTGGAAGTCAAAGGTACCTGAAGTTGCTTACTTGTTTTGGTACATCAAGATCCCCCAGCATCAAACTACATACAGACACTGAGCAAATGACTCACATGAATTTACCATAATACCCTTTGCTCTCCCCTCCCATTCAGAAATGCCTCCTGCACCCCCTACCACCACCGCCACCACCACCACCACCACCACGCCCATGGAGAGCAACCAGGATGAGCACCCTCTGACCCTCTACCCATGGTTCCACGGCACCCTGTCACGCATCGACGCCGCTCAGCTGGTGCTACAAGGAGGCCCTCTACGGCATGGAGTCTTCCTCGTCAGGCAGAGCGAGACCAGGAGAGGAGAGTGTGTGCTTACATTCAACTTCCACGGCAGGCCCAAGGTGAGGGGGCAGGACCACCAGCAACAGGGCCATGGTGCAGCCAACCTGTCTATAGTGGCCACTAAAATAATTCCCCCATAGACATAGCATGTATTAAAGAACCTGTCTATAGCAGTCACCTGTCTATAAAGGCCACAATTTGTGTTTCCCTTGGGTGGCCACTATAGACAGGTTTCACTGTATTGCAACTTACCATCAATGGTGAAAACCCTGGCAACAGATGCAATCATGAGAGCTCATTGGTTGTTGCCATGGAAGTTACCATTGATGGTAATGTACATGAATTGAAAACCTGTATGCAACATGGCCCAGGGTTACTGTCAATCTAAATGCTGCAGCCTGTGATGTAGGTGATCATGGAGTGCCACAACTCTCTGTTCCTGAGATCTGTTTCACCTCATCAAGCATCCATCACTACCATTGTGGACCATCTTGAATGCAATCCCTGATTTCTCTTGCCAATGGAGATTGATCTATTTGAGTGCCATATCCTGTGATGTACGCCACAACTCTCGGTCCTGACCTCTTTGTATCAGTTCAGTTTATTTTTCCATTAAAACAACGTGACATACATATACAAACAAATAATGACAGAATCAGCTCCACATCATGGTAAACATCCTTTTGCTCTGCTAACAAGTCAGTCAGACTGCTTATTCAAGTAATCTTCCTTCTGTCATTGCTTCTTTTCTCCTTTTATCTTCCCCATGAAGACCAACTTTTCCAAGCCATCCTTATATAAAGTACATGCTCAAAAAATCTCTCAACTGTCTAAACCTAAGCTCACATATGGGTTTTTTCTTTTACTAGTGGCATGTGGCTACTGGTGGCACCAAATCCCCCCCCCCCCCCCTCTTAATCATTTCATGTAATGTGTTACATATTAAATACAGAAAACAAAAGTTTTAACCAGTCTTGTTCATTGAGGAGGAACCTTCCTGTAAATAAGAGCAATCATAAGTCTGATAAAACACAAATTTAACAAATGGAACCCCTATTTCCTGTGGGGGTTTGGGAAGCCCTCGTCACAACTATATACATGAACATCATTCATTCCTGAAAGACGCATCATTAGGAGGACAACATTCCCTAATCTGTAACATTTATTGAGACAAAAAAAAGCAATATCTAGCTACGGGTCAATGTTTAGAACCATAGGAGGGCGTTCATTGTATACGCACCATAAAACTCAACAGTTTTGTATTTTTAGAGTGAACTTCCTCATGTGTTACACCCCTTAGGGGGTTTCTCTTTCTGATTAAATCTTTGTAATATCAAAAAGGATTCTAAGCACGGAACAAAGGTCGTATCTTATCAACGTCCTATCATCTGAACCCAAACAACGTGGCAATAGGCGTATGACTGCTGTGTGTCAGTTTGAGTTGAGTGTGAGTTCACTGAGCTTCCTGCAACACAAAGATTAGCCTAGATTTCAGGCTGAGGGACATTTCTGATCCCAACTAATCAATAAGAGTCTAGTACTCTAAGACTAATCACTGTATCATTCTCCTCTACATGTATTCTCAATCCATAGAGGGAGCTGTAGAAGAAACTGAGAATGATTAGTCTACTGCAGCCAGACCCCTTTATTGAGTAGTTAAGTTTAGAAATGCTCAACAGCCTGGAGGGCAGGCTACTGCAAGATGAGACCCAGACATGCTGATATCAATGAAGGACCAGTAGCCAGATAGGCTTTTTACACTGCCAAAAATTTCCTTAGCCCCACCTATAGTACAGTGCTAAGCTTGGACCACTTTCTGTTTACATTGGTTTTTATCAAAGTGGGCTAGCCCCACCTATAGTCCGGGATTAGTTGGCCCTGCAAAAAAGCAGGGCTAACCCAGCAATTGCAGGGCCAAGCCAAATAGTCCGGGGCTAAGAAATACCCGTGTCAAGAGCTTCAAAAACTAGTGTGGGGCTAAGGAAAGTACTGGGCTAAGGATAGTATGGGGCTAAGAAAACCCAATGTAAAAAGGGTAAGAGTGTGCTGATCTCAAAATATGACTGATACGCTCACAGCTCAACCCTCTGTTCAAGTCTGGGTGTTGGCTGATGCCCTGGGAAAGGAGTGGGAGGGGAGGTTTTTGTTTTGTTTTGTTTTGGGGGTGTAATGTTACCAAACAGTCGTGATTATGTAAATGGGGGTGGGGGGTGGAGGTGGGGGGTCATTACGGGCAATTATGATTGAAAGGGAGAAGGGAAAAGGGAGAACCTGAGCTTGACAAAAAAGAGACATTGCATTACCTGTGTGAGTAACAAGGTAAACTTCAAGCTCCATTTTATTTTCATCAACAAGAAAAGCAAACAACAACATAGCAATGGAAATTGAGGTACAATAAAAAGACGAAGGACATCTCTAGAAATAATCACAAGGCTTGAACAGCTGTGAGGCATCTTTGCAAATATTATTTTGAAAGAAATATGAATAGTACAGTTAACATTGCAACATTATATCATTATGGAAAATATAAAGGAATATAAAGGAATAGTACACATATCAAAAGCAGGCACACACACACACACACATGTACATACACACAAACATCCTGTGGGTATCATCACAGTAGATTAGGTTGAATGACATGCAGACTTTTTAAATGGAGATTCCTTGAAATGAACATGTCTGAGTTAGCTGATACCCTGGGAATGGAGTGGAGGGGGGGGGGGGGAGGGGGAGAGGGGGAAGGTGATGGGGGGGGGGGGGTTAGTACCTTTCATGGTTGGAATTAAAAGAGATCGGGGGTAAGGAAGGGCATAAGCAACACTCATGATCAAACAGAGAAGAGAACTAGGTGGAAGGCGAGGGTTTGGGGCAATCATGATTGAAAAAAAAAGAGAGAACCTGAGCGTGTCACATAGAGACATTGCCATAGCGATGTGAGTAACGAGGAACGTGAGGTTAGGGTGTGTAGCAACCGTCACTTCACAGCCTTGTCCCAGGTTCGTCTGTGAGTCACAGCAGCAACAGACTCCCATGTGGCCGTCAGGAGAACAACTTGCACACCTATGTTGACCCCAATAAACACAATCTTGCTAGAATTTAATGAAAGAGCTTTCTTGGGAAATTGCAATTTTGAAAATACATTTTAGGCATACATGTACACCCAATAGTCAGGATAGCATAATCCAACCTGTAAATGAATGGGGGAAAAAACTCTTAATTTTATGGAATATACATGTATGTGCATATCCCATTGCAGGGAGCAGACTGACTCATGAGGGCTGTTAAAATCAAAGGTTATGAACCCTAAAAGTGCCCTAGATATTAATGACAATATCTTGCACATCTTTACTTACAAAATTGCTTCTTTTTTTAAGTCAATAGTATATGCTGAGCCTAAGGGTGTGCAACCTTTCAGATCGCATACTGCATTGTAATGGATGTAACCGTCAAAGCCTTTAAACTCTTTAAGTGCCCCAGCGATTGATGACTATATCTAGCTCACAAAGGCTAACAAAATATTTTTCTTCTCAATATTATGCACAGAACGTAGAGGTCTATAACCTTGCAGTCCGCACACTGCATTGTAAGGGGTATGACAATGGAAGCCTATCATGCTATTAATGCCCTAGCTATTGATGAGTGTTTTATTGCTCATCCATAAATCTTGCCAAATCTCATCTCCTTTTAATCCTTCACGCTGACCTCTTACCAGGTTTGACTTTTCATCTGGTTCAACAAAAATACCGGAGGTCAAATCATAGTGGTTGGGTGGAAAGTCATTTAAGATCATTTTTAATCAAAATGCTCTTTGTCTTGGATATAAAAAAAAAGTGTTTAAAATCTCATATATTGTAATTTGATTAAAATGCTTTTTGTCTTGGAAATAAAAAAAAGTGTTAAAAATCTCATATATTGTAAAGATTTATATCGCTAAATACTGCTAGGATAGGATAAAAATGGCACATAATTCCGGAAAAGAGGAAATCAGCATTTTTTTAATGACAGGAAAGGTAAATCCCGACTTCCTCCTGTGTGTGAATCACATAGATTTTTGTTTTAAATGGGTGATGAAAATTTCCTGTCAAATTTTTGCAAATTTGTACACATTGGGTGTTTTGACAGCTGATCTAAAGTTAACCCTTCCTGTACCAGATGAAATACTGCTCAATGGGATTCATGTGCACTACTCTGCCCTACTCTGACAAAAGGAAGCAACTAACAAAAGAGACTTTTCTTGTAAATGAGCAAAATATGTCTGTCACTTTCATTGGCATCAGTGCAACACCACATCATGTTAGATTGAATATCTCGCAGCAAGATGAATATTTCTTATACAGATTTTGCCTGTATGTTGGGAATGCTGGGTACAAGCTAAGAATACCAATAACCCAGATTTTAGTGATTTGCCACTCGCTTCATTTTGTCAGAGTAGGGCAGTACTGGTGACACAATATACACACATGGCATAGAAACGGTTAAGACTGAACTGAAAAGCTGAAATAATTCATTTATAGAAAGAATAATTCACCCTTCAAACCAATTAAAAAAAGTGACAGAGGCAGGTTAACTTATTCAGACCCAGATGGATTCCTGCTCTACTGGATTTGTATGTATATCTTTTAAAATTTAACAAAATTGGGGCAAACAATAAAGAAGTTATGGAAGTTGGGCTAGTCCTTAACCTTTTAACCCTTTGTGCCACTTGTGACTTTTTTACAATCAATACACAAGATTTCCATAGAGCAGAAGTTTATCTAGCACACAAAGGGTTAAGTGCCACAAATGCATTTTTACACAATCGATACACACAAACCCACAGAAAGGCATCTTCTCTGGTATTGACAGGGTTACGTTGGCAATACCTGCGTGATTTCATTGCAATGAGAAAATAATGATAATAATAATAATACAAAACATTTATTTGGCGCCTAATACGGGTGTTTCTAAGCACACTGTTTTCTGTCAATTATCCTAGGAATTAAAGTAGAAACCATTCGTAATTCAAAAGTGATAAATATATAAATGGGTAAATACTTAAAATCAATGTTGATGTGCACGTCCATTGACTGACCCAAAACTGGGATATTCCAGGGAATTATTTATCAAAAAAGGTAAGAATGCTATTGTTAGAATAGCCAATATCTTTCTATTTACAAGTAACCTTCCAATCCTGTGCAGTCATCAAGTTGGGGGATCCTGCATTTACTTGTTATTAAAGACATGTGTGAAGATGAATCACCATTTTTGAAATATTTGTTCCAATTTTAAGGATTCAAAGGGATGTCCATGGAAGCGATATTGTCTGTCTGACTGTCTGTCTTTTGGGGCTTCTTTGTTGGGCTTACATCCAAGTTGCTCTCGTGTTCTGCATGGTAGGGTTGGGTGCTGTTGTGTAATGTATTCATCACATTGTTATGAGTTAGCACACACATTCATAGACACACAATCGCTCTATTTTGGGGGTACCCACTTGTCCTTCCTATTGTGAAATCACTTCCACGATGTTGACAAAATCAAGGATATGATTGTGTTCACTGTTGTATTGACAAGAATGTAGCCCTAAAAGGGAATATACTGTACTGGAAAGACAAAAAGCCTTCAAAAGATGATCGTGAACAATCTTCTTGCCAGTGGTCTTAAATTCATGTATTGTCCATTTTAGAAACTTGCTGAAAGTTATTTAAAGTAATTAGTGATTACATCACAAATCCTCAAAATTTTCGGCCCGAACATTATGAGGATTTCACTAATAATCATTTATTACTCCAAATACGGATCATTTGAGGGCAAATAACTTTCAGCAAGTTTTAAAAATAGACAATACATGAATTTAAGACTATTGGCCAGAAGATTGCTCACGATCACCTTTTGAAGGCTTTTTGTCTTCCCAGTAAGCAAATAATCAGCGTTGGTGAGGGTGATGGGACGAACTATCACTTCCGAGGCGATCTGGATGTAGCTATCTTTCCGAAGCGCAGCTGAGGAAAGATAGCGTATACATTCAGATCGCCGAGGAAGTGATAGCTCGTCTCATTGCTTGAAACCAAAAGTTGATTATTTGCTTTATATTCCACATCTGAAACCAACTATCTTTACCAAAAATGACAATTTAACGTAAAAAGGTAATGTTTACTTATTTCCATAACCCCGAGCCGCTGCCATGGGGAACACGCGTTAGGACGCGCATTAGGACGCGTATTAGGTCGCGCATTAGGACGAGCGTTATGACGCGCGTAGGACGCGTTAGATGTCAGGTGATAGTCCGAGTGTAACGCACTTTTATTTCGCGTGTACTCAAAATATTAATCACGCATTAGGACTGTGAGGAGTGAAGAGATCAGCGAAACCAAAAAGTACTATCACCTAGAGTGTAACGAACTTTTATTCTCAGGTGATCTGATAGGAAAAACTACGCCTCATCACGTGATCAACTCTTGACCAATCATATAGCAACATTCTTAGTATGTGGAATATAATACAGTATATTCCCTTTAAGTTTCACATACTATACACATACATACACACCCATATGCACACATGTTTCTAGAAACATGGGCATACACAAACATACAAAAAAAATTCTAACCATGTCTTGCTCTCTTTCCCTTTGCCCCACCTAGCACCTGCGGTTGACTTTGGACCCAGACTCTCGCTGCAAGGTGACCCACATGTGGTTTGAGTCCATTTTTGAGATGCTGGACCACTTCCGGTCCCACCCGATCCCGCTGGACAGCCGTGACGGCACCTGCCAGCCGGACGTCACACTGACCGAGTTTGTGCCCAACTCTCACTCCCTCAGCACCCCGAGCACCCCGCTGACCCCTGACCTTCCCAACGACTTCCAGGACTCTAGCCTCCCCCAGTCGGAGCTCATGGACATCCCGACGACCTTTGACCTCGTTCCCTCGGAACCCCCGGGAGGGCGCCTCAGCTCACACTCGTCGCTGGAACGGCAGAACGGACAACACTCCGCTCACAAAGCAGTGCGGAATCAGTATTCATTTGTATAGAGAGAGAGAGAGAGAGAGCGCACCATACCACAGATGATTTCTACCAATTAGTAAAAATCACTATGGGTTGAGGATGTATGTATTTGTACTTTACACATGAACAATTGCTTTTTGACTTGTAAAACCACTATATATTTGTCTAAGAGATATTTGTATGATAGAAATCTATATATATATGTTTTATTATTCACACAGAGAATTCTATGCTCATGCCTTTGAATGTATATTTACAGAGTTGTGATTTGTCGTGAGTGGTAGGATATCTTTATAGCCTTGAAATTAATGTTGATGACAAACGATGTATTTAAACAAAGAATGGTTGGTGTATGTGTCACATGATAATCACATGATTGTCACACGATTATCACCTGATTGGTCTTGTTTCACTAAAGCACCAGTGACCACATTTTGCCAGGCTGTGATACAGAGATCAGGGTCCCGTTGCGTAAAACTTACCATTAATATCAACTCTGTCTCCAATGGTATTACCATGGTAACATCGCTTGATAGCCAATCAATTTCAAGGTTTCTATAGAAGTTGCTATTGGTAGTAAAATTACCATCAACGGTAAGCTTTATGCAACAGGGCCCAGTAAGCTGATTTGTATCTATGCATAGACTGCTTGCTACTTACATTAGATGCACTCCAGGGCCCTGTCTTACAAAGAGTTATGATTGATCTAATCGATCGCAAGGCCAATCTAATATACAGAGATACGATTGATACTATTGTAAGTCAAGTCGTGATGAATCACAACTCTGAATAAGTCAGTGCCCAGTATGGTCCTTTAAAAAAAGAAGAGTATCGACATGTTTATTTTCTAGATCCAAATCACACATAACACACAAAATCTGTGCCAGAAAACTATTCCATGCTGAATCATGTGAGTCATGCATTGAAGTTTGTCAGGCATACACTGCTGGATTTTATTATTATGAGTTTGACAATCAAAAGTCATGTCAAACCGACCCCTTTGCCAATTAAACGAGAGATCAAATCACCTTCAGTTTTTGGCAGCCAGGATTACTTCTCTTGACAAAACAGGGCCTCAGTGAGTTTGTTTTCAGTTTGTAGAAAAATAACTTTTGATGTAAAATTTCTTCCAAATAAAGAGTGGACAAGCCTAAAGTTGATTTATTTGGTGAGTTGATCTCTCTGTTTTTGTGCGTGTGGAACACATGGGGTCTGTTGCTTGGAATCTATGTCAAAATAGAAATAAGTTCAGTTAATATTTAGTAAAAATCAAGGCTCTAATCTTTCAACAAGTAGGCTTATCCACACACTTCTGTCTTGTTGAGTTTGATAGAATCCACCAGTAATGTTACAAATACTGTATACATTTTTGTGTTTAATTTATGTGATATTTGTACTATTTGCATGTAAAAACTTCTATCGGAAAGATTCCTGTTTGTTATCCTGTTTTGTTTATACCACTACAGTTCATTTTCTCTTTCATTCTTGTATTTTCTATTGAAATGATTCTTCTTTCAAATGAAATGCTTTGTGTGTGAACCAATCACTTACTCATGATTTAGACCTCGACCCAATCGCTAGAACATAATATTGCAGTAAAAAACAAGTATCTATTATGTAATCAGATATTTGGGGAATGTGGACAAACAATAAAGATTTGGTAAAATTCATAAGAAGGTCCTTGTTTTGAAAACATTTTCCAATCATAATTTTGAAATATCTTTTCCAAATCCGAACATAATTGATCTTTTCATGAGCGAAAGAAATTACTCTGTTACAAATTCTGAAATAGAAGTCTCATTTTCTAATCTTTAACACATGACATATTTTCTGACTGGACACGCCTGCTTTTCTGTCACTTATGAGCATATGCCAAAACCTGATTTACATATCGGCACTACACCATCGGTGTGGAAACCAATGTACTTTTATTTTGGGATAATGATGGGCATTTAGAGAACTGTGGTAGAACCTGTTAGGAACTATAACTTTTATTTGCTTCCAGTAATTTGAAAGCAAGCATTCCATATGTCAAGTGCCCTGGAATTATTCCTTCTTTAATGATGGCATTTTGTAAATTCCACATTAATTAGCACCAACACAATATCTGAGAGGTACTTTTAGAAGGACTTTTTGTGGATTCTAGTGTACATGTGAATGTTAGTGGTGTGTACTGGTATTCTAATTTTCATTAGTGGATTATTTCTTTATGTGGGTGCAGGTTATCAGAGCCCTTGCGATGTCTGGTTGAAAGGAAAATTGAATTTAATACTTAACTGATTTTGTAACCCCAGAACAACTCAGAGTATCCTAAATGCCATAATTTGTTTCTGGTATGAAGTGGGAACATGTCAAAATCAGAAGTATTTTTTTATTAGTAATTACCCAGTTTGTTTGATACCATTTGCAAATACATTTTTCAATTGTAATATTTTTTTTCTTAAAATACTTCAGACTAAAGATGAAGATATTTCCCCTCCTGGTCTAGAACTCTTCGCTGCTTTACATTTGATATATTGTGGACAAACGAGCGCAGGAATTTTGGTTAAATGTGTTATTGATCTGTTTCTTTTTGTTCTTTATTCTCTTGCCATTTTCTTCAGCTGCAGTTTCTTTCATATCTCCATATTTAGACAGTCGCTGCATATCCATATCCATCTGGATATTTTCATTTCATTTTCTGTGTGAGTTTATTCTTGACTGTAACTTTGTTTCATATGAGTTTGCCCTTTATGGAGATTTCAGATGTATTTGCTGCATAATAGAAGTGGTATGACAGAAGGACATGTTCTGTTCATTTTAATTGAAATACTCTGATATCAAATCCTTAGTGTTGAACTATCAGTGACCAAATACAGATCATAATATGGAACAATTCTCCTGTGTGAGATCACCTGATTTATCTTTCCCCTTTAATTTTCTGTTATATAAACTTTAAATATCTCAATCATTTCAGGACGGTTCGTCTGTGCAAACACATTCCTCTTTTGTATTTCTCCTTTGTAAAAAAAAAACATTTGTTATGGTTTTGCAACAAAATAATTATGTATAAAAATGTTGTTTCCTTGCCATTATCACTGATGTAAGATTTATACTTTGTACAGTTTTGCATTAAGATGTTTTATTTTTTTTATTTTTGAAATGTCATTCTCATATTAAGCATGTCATTTTGAAATAACAAGTATGATTTTCATTTTCAGGATGGAACACTCTATACTTACAACTGGTGTAGGCCTAAGATTTATTTTAAAAATTAATAAATATGAGTGCTACAGTATTCAGTGTTCTTAATCTTTGGTAATAATGATTTTTTACCGTGCCCTATGACATTATCCAGCATACCTTGAGAGAACCAAATGCTTCAAGGGCCGCCTTTCATTATGATGGGACCCCCATCAAAGGATTTTAAGAGAGAAGGGGAGGGGGCACCATGAAATAGGGGGCAACACCCCAGGCACCCCCTTCCTCTCTCCCTGTACTCTCTCAGAATCAAACCACTTTATGCGTGTAAACTTTTCTCCTTGGTTGCTAGGCTACTAAAGTGAATTTTAGTGTCCCCTGGTTTGTTCAGTGGTCATATTTGCCTCTTAGGTGGCCATGTAAACCAGAGGTCCACATTTTGTGTTTTGAATTAACCACTTAGCGTGTAATCATCTCTGTAATATAACCCTTTGTTTTGTCATTCACTCATCCCCCGTGGTGGATGAACATACAAATTATGCATTTTAGTTAGAAGCATAAAGTACTCTAAACTGGTCTGGGTTCTCTTCCTCATTTAATTCTTTCAGTTAAAAATTGATTTTCTAAATGGAAAAGTTGACTGAATATTGATACTTTAAATCACATTGCATCTTTCATTGCTACATGTACATTAATGCTGTGTTCTTTCTGAACAGGGCACACTACCCGTCACTGATACTCTCTCATTCTGTAATTGAGAGAAACCCAATAGTTTGTAAGAATACTTTTTATTTTTAGCACACCTTTCCTCTCTTTCTTTTTCTGTATGATACTTTGTGACAAGCTTTAAATAGTCTTTCCATCACCACCCTCTCCTTTCTACTTCCTTTCATCACATTTATTTTTGGTTTAGATGACACAAATTGAAAGTCTTGTTGAAGTGTCATGCAGAAAACAATATACTAATCTCTTCCTTTTCTCTCTTTCACTCTTTCCTTTCATATTTTCAACCCATAAGTGGGTCAAAAATCTGGAAAGAATACAACCACATGGTGTTACCAAATGTTTTTTTTTTTTTTTTTTAGAATAGTTTTGTATAGTACATCTCAGGTTGCTGATGCATTTATACAATGTCATTCATACCACTATGTGTTTTTGGACTGGAAGACTAACAGTGTAGGATGCACAACCAGTTTGTTGGTCTGAGCTAACATGAGGGAGTGAGGGGAGCAGGAAGTGCCTGGTATAACTACATGTTTGTGTAAACAGACCTGAGGAAA
Source organism: Arbacia lixula (assembly GCA_963669155.1). Classification (NCBI taxonomy): domain Eukaryota; kingdom Metazoa; phylum Echinodermata; class Echinoidea; order Arbacioida; family Arbaciidae; genus Arbacia; species Arbacia lixula. Next base: position 27,665,987 of record OZ022583.1, on the reverse strand, counting down.
ACAGCTAGGGGTTGCTTTCACAGAGGAGACCCAGCACCAATGCTAATTCTATCTTTGCATTTTGTGTGATACATAATGTATTGCAGGAACTAAAAGTATCCTCTTTTTGCATTTTGCTTCATTACGCGCAGTGATTAAAGAGTGGATACCCCATGAAAGATATCCCATGTTGTCTACTTCTGTGTGTCTATGTTGCCATAGAGACAGATCACACAAAAACTCAGCAAAATTTAGTTTGCCATCAGTCAAGTTTAGGTAAGCTCAGATGGTGGAAATGCAAACCCTTATCAAGGGAGTATGTGAAGACAGGTTTCAATACTCCTCTGTCCTCACACTGGCTCAATGGGTGCTTCGTTCTTGGGAGTTTATATGATGTGCGTTTCAAGAAGCAATTTTGTATCATTTTGTATGATATTGCATTCAGTTTTTCACATTTTTTTTTCTTCCCATTCAACAAAATCAATGTTTATTATTTTGTAGAGCTGTATGTGACTATATCAAACAAAAGTTGTTTTGTTTATGGTGATTGGTATCATATGACCCATTATAAAAGATTATATTCAGGTTTTCATAAGTTGATGCTTTCAGTCATATTTTGCAAGACGGAGAAAGTACTCATCACTGTTATGTTACTTTCAGACATTTCACAAGTGCACAATCATGCACTGTGCTGATATAATTGTATAATCAAGTTAATCAGTTTAGCATTGTATTGCATTATGGTATAATGTCACCATATTAAGTCTAAATTTCTGCTTCTATCGTGCTTTCTGTCAGTGCTCTCTGATGCTCTTAACGTATGGAACTTTGGGTTGGAATATGAATATAGCCTCATTGCTCAGACAAAAATTCAATCATGACTTTGTGTACTTTTTGAAGTGAAATATGTTAAATCATATGACTTGTCATTATTTTCCCCTTATTTTCTGTGACATCTCAATAATCTGGCTGAATACTTACTAGCAGTGGTGAACTATTGTGTTGCTTTTCAGGAGTTACATAATTCATGTTTGTCCTTTCTATATTGCATTGTTTTGTACTAAAATGAAGATGTGATTTAATCATGCTGGTTTAGAGGTGCTTACTAAACCAATAATTCTTTTAAGAGGAAAAGTCTATTCATGCAAATTGATATCTCAATAAAAATACAATGTTTGAAAAGAATTATAACTATTTTGTCTTATGATTCCATAGTATGAGGCATCTACATAATTATGGAAAATTAGTATGGAAATGAGTGGTATAGAGAGGTGAGGAAGAATCGTGTTGAGAAAGAGAGGGGGAGGAAGAGATAGAGAAGAGAGAGAGGGAGAGAGAGAGAGAGAGAGAAAGAGAGAGAAAAAGAGAGAGAGAGAGAGGAGGTGGAGAGAGAGAAAGAGAGAGAGAGGGGGAGAGAGAGAGAGAGAGGGAGAGAGAGAGAGAGGGAGAGAGAGAGAGAGAGAGAGAGAGGGGGATGAGGAAATGAGAAATGCAGATAAAGACAAACGCAAAGAGCTGGATTGACAGAGAGATGGAAGGGAGAGTATGAGAGTGATGAGAGAGAAGGAGTAATATAAGATAATAGAGGATAATGAGAGGGTGGTAAAAGAAAAAAGAAGGGAAAACAGGGACTGAAGAAGACAAAGAAGACGTGAGATGAGATTCAGTTGTTCCACGGAGTTGTACATTTTTTTGAGTGAGATACGAAGAACAATTTGCTCCTACAGCTGTCCCATTCATTGACAATTCAAAGAAATATTCATATATCTATATGGATACATTTTGTGTTAGTGTTTGGCCCTTTGACCCTATCATAGTGGAGACAAATTTGAGATTAACTACATTTGGTACGTACATTTTATATGTGCAAAAGTTCTCAGAACAATTCCAGAAAATACATGTTAGGAAGCTTTATAATACGATTACTATTTTTTTGTGAATTTACGTTTTATGAGATAAATCAATAATATTGAAAGAAACGTGTACAAGGAGGTGATGCGAATGTACAAGGAGGTTTTGAGAGAGGAGGTATATCATATAGAAGTACACGGTATACGTACACCTGTGAAAAAGAAGGGAGTGTAGAAGGAGGTTTTAGGAAAAGGGGTATAATTATCAGTATGCTTTACCTTAAATAGACGATCTGATTTGATTTTGGATTAACTATACCAAATGTCACGGAGGTCAACATTTGAAAGTCTAGGTGGTGGCTTTGTTGTTGAAGGGATATCTCAAGAACTACGTCAGATGAGCATTTCAAACTTGATAATAGAATATACTACCATAGAAAGAAGATCTGAAAATGTCGGTTTTAGCCTTGCTTTTATGATATGAATGAATATGAACGAGGCCACTCATGCAGGTTTGACTGGACATTCACAAAAATGTGCAGTCTACTCAAATAAAACCAAATCATTCAGCCAAATGTATTGCGTAACTTGTGTCATTTTCATTCTAGACTTATCAATGAACATTCCAAGAACATTTAAAGATTTAGCATGTTTTGCAGAAGTTATTGAAGATTTGAGGTATAACCCTTAATTGATAATTCCCCAATTGCAATTTTACTATTGAATGGTCACCATCTGACCCGTATTACTAACTCCAAGATAATGTATCTAGTCATGTTAATAGCATACCTGCCATCAGGCAGTCAACTTCACTTTCACTAGTTCTTTTGGATCACATGTCCTGCCTTGAGACTTCACCAATCATCAGACCGAGATTAAAACAATTATGAATCACAGGAATGAACATATTTTATAGACCTGTCTTGGCACCTGTCAACCACAAGTTCCTTCCATGTTTGATTCTCTGTGGTGAAAATTCCTTGTTCAGCTTCATACACTAAATGTTAAATGACATTCTGTGCAGAGTTTGATTCCTAGATCCTCTAATGGGGTTTTCACTGTCTCTAAGTTTGGTGTTGTAGTTAACAAATTCAATTCAACGATTGATTTTGTGACAAAAACTTTAAATCAGCTATCCTGGATGAAATTGATTATTCCATTTTTCTAAGAGATTATTTAGTTTGTAGCATCATACAAGTTATTTTTTTTTAATTGATGCATATAGTGGTCATGTGAGAAAACCCATGATTTCTGATCCAATTAAATTTATTATGCAATTAAACGAAGAATTAGTTTTCATTGGATGGGGAGTTTGTGTACAATTTAAATCATGTATGTAAGGATTGGTTCAGCAAAAAGTGATTCATAATTCCTTTAATTTGAATATTTAATGTCAGATACAAAATATAGATGTGTTTTATAAGAGAATAATTATCTTTATGTTGCCTATATAGCATCCTACTATCCATACTAAATTGTGAGTATACCGTGGAGAAAAAAGTGCTTAGGAATAGATATCAGTGAACTGTTTGTATTATTATAACAATGAAAGAGTTATACAAAGATGCTTCATTCTACTCATTTGCCAGTTTGAGATACCCGTATGTGTAGGCCTAGTGATGTGAAATTCTAGACTTCAATCTCAAATATGCAAAACAAAGCAAGATATTATCACAGTACTTGATCTCACACAAGCCAACTTTGGTAATAATCAAATTTTGTTTTAGGCCCATATAACATCATGTTAAATTGATGTGGTAAATGTTACGGAAAAGCCAATGTTCAAATTACTGGATTCTAACTAATTCATTGGAATCATCATTAAGCAAGAATCGTCTAAATGGTTAAACTGGATCAATTCCCTCCCTACATACGCCAATTTCATGTTGTATATTTTTTCTTTAACCCCCCCCCCCCCTCCCCCCCCCCCCCCACACCTCACCCCGACCCCACACCTCACCCCCCACCCACCCCTCCCGAACTTAACAGGAATATAAATCTCAGCAGTTCGGCTGCCACGGACCGCTACATTTCCCGATCGTGTGATTTTCTGATACATTCTCTGTAACACTGTAACTCAGTCTCATCTACTCCTTAATATCATCCATCCACCGAGTACGTGGTCGACCTTGTCCTCTCTTCCCATTAAACCTTCCTTCCAACAGCACTCTTTGAAAACCATTTTTTCTTATAGTATGCCCAACGTATTTGCATTTTCTTTTCTTAATCGCATTGAGTGATTGTTTTTAAAGGGCATATACTGTACTGGGAAGGCACAAAAGCCTTCAAAATGTGATTGATAGCAATCTTCTTACCAATGGTCTTAAATTCATGTATTGACCATTTTAGAAGCTTGCTGAAAGTTATTTGCCCTCAAATGATCTACATTTGGAGTAATGAGTGATTAAATCACAAATCCTCAAAATGTTCGGCCCGAACATTTTGAGGATTTAATCATTAATCATTAATTACTCCATATGTGGATCATCTGAGGGCAAATAACTTTCAGCAAGCTTCTAAAATGGTCAATACATGAATTTAAGACCATTGGTAAGAAGATTGCTAACAAGTACCTTTTGAAGGCTTTTGTGCCTTCCCAGTACAGTATATGCCCTTTAAGTCTTCATAATTTGTCAGATTTCTTTTTTTTTTATGTTGGATCCATACATGTGATATTCTTCTATATGACCACATCTCAAATGCTTTCTCAAATTTCTCAAATTTTTCTGTTGAGATTTGTAAATGTCAATGTTTCAGCGCCGTATAAGAGCGTCGATCAATCAATAAAACATCCTATAAACCGGGCTCTCACGCTGATGTTGGTTTTCCTTGAGGTTAGAATGCTGGCCTTTTTTTCGAAGACTGATCTTGCTGTACCTGTTCTTCTTGCCTTTTCATTGTCACACTTTGCATTTTCTGTATTGATGTGTCCTAAATACACCATGAACTTGGTCAATGGCTCTATTTTCTATATTGATGGCGACATGTGGTACTGGGTTCTGCTTACTTACTGACATTGTTTTTGTCTTGGTCACATAATATCCATCCCATTTGCCAATCCTTTATTTCAGCTAACAATACTGTGTCGTCTGCATATCTCAGATTGTTGATGTTGACTCCTCCGACATTGACTCCTTTCATGTTGTCAATCTCTCTGAATATCCTTTCCGTGAATAAGTAGAATAAATTCGGTGCCTTACTTCTTTCTTTATCTGACATTTTTGGGACAGCCCATGCTCTGTCCTTACAACTGTGTTTTGTTCCCAGTACATTTTAGTTATCATTTGCAGGTCCCAGTGGCGTAGACAGGTTCGTACACCTGGGGGATGACTGGGCTGCGTGGGAGCGAAGCGACCGAGCGGGGGGAGGGTGTGGGAGGGGGGGTGTCCCCCCTCCCACGGTAGGGAGCTTTTGCAATTTTGAACTTAAAATCGTGCAATCTGCAATCTGATGCATACTGCCATTCTTCAAGTAGGCGTCCAAATTGGCTGCCAAAACAATGTTTTTAGCTTTTTAGTTTTTGAGGCCTCAGAACTGTGTGAAAAGAATGTCACCGTGAATCTATCCAAAAAATAAATAAATAAACAGCATTTATTTGCATCACTTAATGAAGTATATGTATGTCTGTAAATGAAGTAATTAGCGCATCAATTTTATCTTCTCGTTGACACTGATTTTTTTTTTTTTTTTTTTACGGATTTCTATTCTATCTCGTCTTTTCACAATCAACTATCATGCATCATTTAGTGATGTGACAATTTGTGTGTTGTTTATTCAAATTTTAGTGGCCATTTTGAAAACTGATTGACTACATTTATTTTGTTTTATATTTTCCATTATGAACACGCAAAAAAGTAAGCCTCCCCCCTCCCCCCCCCCCCCCCCCCCCCCCCCCCTAAGCAAAATAGCATAACTTTTTATCAAAGAAGTTTTTGGTAAAATAATTGGGCAGGATTGTTTCTTAACTTATTGGCTAACTTATATGTGAAAAATCACATTAATCCAATAATTCATGCATTAGTGGGGAAATTTTAAAGGCCAAAATGTCACTTTTCAAAAGTCATAAGAGTAATTTGGAGGTTCTGTCATATAAATTTTTGATATATTCCATTTCTGGTGCATAATTTATGTAATTTCTATGTTCATCATCCATCTCTCAACGCACTAAAACCTAATCAGCCATTTAACCCATTGTTCTGGTTGAGTTAGACCATCGTTTAACAAATACTCATCCCTCTTGAGCTTGAAATTTTTAAAAACCCTTTTGGTGAAAAAATAAAACTCTGGATATTTTTTAACAAAAATGTAACATGACATGTTTTGTAAACATAAGAAGTCATTTTAGTGTCATCGTTGAGTGAAAACACTTTAAAAATCGCACAGGAAATGCCAAAATGTATTGTTAAAACGGCATAAACAATTACCCTTGTGACTTTTGAAAAGTGATATTTTGGCCTTTAAAATTTGCCAACTCATGCATGACTAATTGGATTAAAGTGATTTTCACACAGAAGTTAGTCAATAATTAAAGTTAAGGAACAATCATGTTCAATTATTTTTCCCAAACTTCTTTGATAAAAAGTTATGCTATTTTGCTAAGCGGAGACTTACTTTTATTGTTGTGTTTGGTTATTTTATATGAAAATAGTATTTGCATCACTGTTCTTTCATATTCTGAGCACTACCGATTGTTTTTTCACTGTTAACTATCTTATATATAGTCATAAAATTCTTAAAAGAAAATACCACTTGCAATGAGGAGAAAGATATTTGACCAGTGCATTTTAACGACATTGACGTATGGAGCAGGAACTTGGTCTACAACTAAAGAAATGGAACAGAAATTGAGAACAACACAAAGAGCTATGGAAAGAAGAATGCTCAATTTAACATTACTTGACAAAGTGAAGCACACTGACATACGGCAGAAAACAAAGGAGATGAAATGGAGATGGGCAGGACACTTATATAGAACACAAAACAGATGGAACAAGAAACTCACAGAGTGGCAACCAAGAACAGGCAAGCGAAGAAGGGGTCGACAGAAGAGAAGGTGGAGAGATCGACGAAATATCATCATACACAAACACAGCAACATGGAACCGAATGACAGCAAATAGAAGCAAATGGAAACTGATCGAGGAGGACTTCATCCAACAATGGATGCCTGATGATGATGATGATGATGATGATGGTGATGATGATGATGATGATGATGATGGCTATATATCTCAGATCGATCGACCGCTATAGTGCCGCTCATGCGACCTCTAGTTTCGCTCTAGACCGGCCGCTCCTTTCAGTTTTGTGTACCGACCGCTAGTGCCGCTCATACGACCTCTATAAATGTTCATATCTGGATGCTAGTAGACCCGGGACGTTGTCCCTCGCTATGAGTACCTAATCTGTATAATATGAAAAGGAGAAAAGGAGAAATTAATCAAAGAATGTGTAATATAACAGTTAATTGCATAATTTCCAATATTTGTCCTCTTAGAGTTTTAGAGCATACAATGAAGACAAAGTGAAAAAGAAGTTAATGAGAGAGAGAGAGAGAGAGAGAGAGAGAGAGTGAAGGATGAGAGGGAAAAAGGGATGATATTGAGAAAGAGAGAGAGAGAGAGAGAGATGATGATGATGATGATGGCAAATATATACGTATATACCACCCAGTTTGTTCCTGACATCTATCAGTACAACATTATCAGTTTGTTACACAATCATGGCTAGGAAGAAAGATTCATACTGAAGCTGCACACTAAAGTACGAGTACCAACGCAAGAACGGATGTTGCTGATCGATCGAACCGAAGCTTTTATTCACCAACAGTGCCGTGAAACTGTGTACAAATGATGCACAGAACACAATCAATAATGAGAATTACAACGATAGGAAAGGAATGAGTTGTCCTTAAACCATAAATTATCTGCAGTTTGCATAAGAAGTTGTTTCTTAATAAACAATGTGGCTGGAAAAGTCATGATAATCATGAAATTGGTTTCCTTGTGTCTTATTTAGCCTACTAGTTTCCAAACTTAAAACATCTCATTGATAACATACAATCTCTCTTTATGAGTAAATAATTAAAGACTTTTCAATCTACTCAGATTAAAACATGCATATGCATAACTTTCACCAAGATTCTCTGAAAATGAATTACATTTTCTCTGTGAGAACATCTTACATAGATAGTAAACCTAATTAACACATTTACAGTAAACTGTAAGCATTCATAACATTGAACTCAGTCATTGTGATAACAGTACAGGTAAAACGTACTGATTACATTTATAAGTGCATTAAAGAGCTTATCCATAGTGACAAGCTTTACAATGATTGTCATTGTGTAGTTCTCATTCATAGCCTTACATTGTCGTAGTGAGTCGTACTATACGGTACACTGGCGTGTATGCATACTTAAACAGTCACATTTATCAGAGAGAAAACTTAACAATCTTTAATCCATCTTGGGCTCAAACATCATTAAAATATGACTAAATGATACTCAAACATTTCTTCCATCATCACTCACCTCGTTGGCTGGACATTAATACTTTAGAGCAGCAAATAAACGAAGAAGTACGAAAATTGACGAAGTGCGAGCTGTGTGATTACAGTGTATTGGTTGTGTGCGAATTAGCGATTAAATACAGCTACGCATTGTTTCACGTGCAGCGCAGCACGATGAGTATGTGATGAGTTAGACAAGAGAAAGTTTGGGACTGCGTGTACGCTTGTGTGTATTTGTGTATTACAGTCATAAGGCATTCTAAACCATTTGAGACGAATCGCTCGCATGCCTGAACTTGAAGGACCAACTTAATCCATCACGCGAGCGAAGGGGGGGGGGAGGGGGGGGGGTGGTTACGATAAAAAGACACCTTGCCGTAATAAGCAAATAAGGTGCAGTTAATACTATATTTCGGTAAAGTATTGTCACCATCTAATTAAATCAGCGGCAGCTACACTCCCACTCAAAATCATTCATGATTTTCCATATCGATTCAAGTGAGGCACAGCCTCATTTTGCTTTGATTTGAAGATATCAAACACATTCACTAACAACATACATTAAACACTAAAATCTGAAAATATCAGAGAGTTAGTTGCTGACTAGTCCGAGTTAGGGACCAAGACCACCAGTTTGTGAACGGGTCTGTCGAGTACCGTTCTTCTGTAAAGAGGCTTTCCGTGCCTGTCTAGATCTGGAGTTGCCATGAGAAGCCTCACTTTGCGCACAAGGCCATCGTCACTGGTGAGTGTCTCAATAACCTTGGCAACTCTCCAGTCAGTGCGGCAGAGACTCTCGTCTTGAAGGATAACTATGTCGTTCACTTCAATGTTCCGTTGGGGCTCTGACCAAGTCTTTCTGGTTTGAAGGGAATGGAGATACTCCTTCTTCCAGCGAGTCCAGAATAGGTTGGTCAAGCATTGGACACGTCTCCATCTTTTGCGCACGTAGAGGTCTTCTTTCTCAAACTGTCCTGGTGGGGGCATCACAATTCCTGACTTCATAGTTAGGATGTGATTCGGGGTCAAGGGGAGTGGGCCATCTGGACTCTCCAAGTCCTCGACCGTTAGTGGCCTGCTATTCACGATGGCCATGGCTTCATAGAGAAACGTTCGAAGGGATGATGTGTTGAGTTGAGTTCCTGATTGGTCCAGTAACCCATTCAGAACGTTTCTGATGTTCCTAATCTGTCTCTCCCAGATTCCTCCCATATGGCTCGAAGAGGGAGGGTTCATCTGGAATTCACAGTCGGATTTCAGAAGCTTAGCCGAGATTCGGTCTCCATCCAATTCACGGAGACATTCCTTCAGTTCATGCTTGGCGCCAATGAAGTTGGATCCCTGATCGCAACGAATGAGGCGAACATTTCCTCGAATTGCGATGAAACACCTCAGTCCATTCAGGAATGCGTCTGTTGACATGTCATCCAACACTTCGATATGTACAGCCCTCATTGACAGACAAGTCAGAATGAGCCCATACCGCTTCAACTCCTTTCTCCCTTCTTTGATAGTGAAGGGGCCGAAACAATCGAGTCCACAGTATGTGAAAGGAGGAGACGGCTCGAGTCTGTCTTGTGGTAGGTCAGCTTTCTTTTGTCCTCTTGGCTTTCCTCTGAATCTGATACAGTGGACACACTTGCTAACCAGATTGGAGACAATGCTCCTGCAACCAATGACCCAATATCCACTGGAGCGAATGGCATTGATGGTCATGTTTCTTCCTTGATGGGCTGTCATTCGATGGTGGTGCAAGACGACAAGTTTCGAAAGGTGACTTCTTTTTGGTAGGATGATAGGATGTTTCATACCATACATCATTTCAGCCTTCTTCAGCCGACCTCCCACTCGTAGCAGATCTTCCTCGTCAAGGAACGGATCAAGCTGTCTCAACGGGTTAGACTTTGAGGTGATGGAAGAACCGGCCTTGATTTGCTTTCTCTCTTCGTGGAAAGCTTCCTTCTGGATTGCACGGATGAGATTTCTCTCCGCGACTTGTTTTGCTTCAACTTCATCAATGTTCAGTCCTTTCTTTCTGTAGGAACACTGAACTATCACTTTGACTGCTGTCAGTGCATTCTCAAGACTAGAGAATCGACTCACTCTGTCTTCGAAGGATGTGAAGTTCTTGACCTGTGTCGCATGAACAGTGGCTGATTTCACTTCAGCATCATCTGGAGATACTTCGACAACAATCTCTTGGGGAGGAATCTCCCTCTCCCAAAGAAAGGCAGGGCCTGTTAGCCAGTTCGATGACAGTATTTCGTCTGTCGTTAATCCTCGAGATGCGTGATCTGCGGGATTTTCAGCACTGGCTACATAGTTCCACTGTTCAGGACGAGAAGTCTGACGGATGCGTTCCACGCGATTGGCAACATACATGTGGAAACGCTTGGTCTCATTGTATATGTAGCCGAGAACAACTTGCGAGTCAGTCCAGAAATGGTGTGTGACAGAACTGTAATCCAGTTCATCGTTCAGAATGTTTGCAATCTTCACTGAACATGTGGCTGCCTGGAGTTCTAACCTTGGGATGGTTGTTGGCTTGAGGGGGCAGACTCGTGCCTTTGCCATGACCAGGGAGCAATGAACATCACCACTTCCATTCTTTAGACGCACATATGAACACTGACCGTATCCTGACAAGGAGGCATCTGAGAAATGGTGTAGCTCTACTTCCTTAGGTTCTCCGAAGTCTTGTGGCTGGAAGCAGCGAGGGATTTTGACTGTGTCAAGCTTCATTATCTCCTGTCTCCACTTTTCCCATTGTGGACGGAGCTCGTCAGGAACGGGATGATCCCAGTCCATCTTGCTTCTACACATCTCCTGGAGAATCTGTCTCCCAACCAAAACTAGAGGTGCAATCAGACCAAGAGGATCAAAAATGGATGCAACTGTGGCTAGGATCCCGCGTCTTGTCAAGGGATGATCCTTGAGAGTGAGCCTGAAGCAGAACTCATCAGAGTCGATACACCATTGCAGACCGAGGGCTCTTTCGATGGATGTGCTATCTTGCTGACCAAGATCGAGACTAGTTTTGACAACAGCAGCACATTCGGATTCTGGGACACTATCTGTCACGAGTGAACTGTTGCTCACGAACTTGTGCAGGCGCAGGTTGCCCTTTGCACACATGCTCACTGCCTTCTGAATGAGATCAATAGCATCTTCTTCAGAAGATTCACACTTGAGGCCGTCGTCAACGTAGAAATTTCTTGTGAGAAAATCTGCGGCCTCCACGCTGAGTTCTTTGTGGTCTTCAGCTATCTGCTTCAACCCAAAGTTGGCACATCCTGGAGAGGATGTAGCCCCGAAGAGGTGAACTTTCATCCGATAATCCACTGGGGGTTTGGAAAGATCGCCGTCTTCCCACCACAGAAACCGAAGGTAGTCCTGATGTTCCTTCGTGACACGGAATTGATGGTACATCTTTTCCACATCACAGGTGAAGGCAATGGGTCCTTGCCTAAACCTACACAGGACTCCAATCAAGGGGTTGATGAGATCTGGTCCTTGCAAAAGATGATCATTCAGGCAGGTTCCTTGGTAACGAGCGCTACAGTCAAACACAACTCTGACTTTGTTTGGCTTCTTGGGGTGATAAACTCCATGATGCGGTATGTACCAACTGGTTGAGACTGGAACTTCTTCTGGAGGAACCTTTTCTGCATCACCTCGCTCAAGGATTTCATTCATGAACGTCATGTAGTGGTCCTTGTACTGAGTTCGTTTCGAGAACTGGCCTTTCAAACCGACAAGTCTACTCAGGGCTGCTTGTCGATTATTCGGAAGAGTGGGTTCACCTTCCTTGAACGGGAGTGGCATCTCGTAGTAACCATCATCCCTCTGGTGAATTCCACCTTTCACAATCTGCAGGAACTTCTTGTCATCTTGGGACATTGTATCCTTTCCATCAATTTCATGGAAGTCTCTTTCCATCATATGAAGGAAGTCTGCAGTTGTGACCTCTTTCACCTGCGTTTTGTAGATGTACTTCACGTTCACTGGACTGTCAGATGAAATAGGAGCCTCTACCTTCATGCTAACAGTGCGATATGACTGACCAAATGCATCAAATCTCTCTATGGGCTCCTTCTGTGAGCCACCGACAATACTCCACCCCAATTCTGTTTCCACAGCGAAAGGCTCATCATTCCTTCCAGGAATACAATTCTTTGGGGCGAGGGCTTGAGCACAATTGTAACCAATGAGCAGGCCTATGGGGCAGTCTTGTTTTGGTGCAAGTTGGTTCGTAAGACTGCTCAAGTGAGGCCACTGACTAGCTGTCTCTGGTGTGGGGATGTGACTTTCATCAAGCGGAATGGAGTTCCTCGAATATGCAGAGGGGAGTGCCACCTTTGTGGCCGATTTGAAGCCTCGAACTGTGAGATTTTCGAACCTCCTGCATGGAACCTTTGTGCATCTATCTGTCATGGTTGTTAATCTCAACACTGCAGCTTCGGATGGTGCCTGCAATTCATCACCTACGCCATCTGCGATGAAGGTTGTATCCGACATTGTGTCGAGCAAGGCATAGACAAGTATCTCCTTCTCAGGATTATCCACACTAGATAGGTATACTGGGAGAACCATGGATGTGAGGGTATCATTGGTGCACGACAAGATCTTGTGCGAATTGGCTTCCGTTTCTGTGGTAGTCTCTTTGGCATCCGGAGGCTTTGTCTCTTGCTTACTGTGCCTTCCTTCAGAGGATGTCTGGATGAACTTTTCATCATGTAGACTGGTTGGGTGGCGTCTTTCGCATAATTTGCATTTGCTCCTCCTGTGGCATTCCTTTGACATATGGCCTTTGTTGAGGCACCCAAAGCAGAGTCTTTCTTTCTTTACGAACTCTCTTCTCTGTTCCATAGACTTCCGCCCAAAGTCTCTGCACTCATCTAATCTATGATTCTGACGTTTGCAGAAAATGCAAGTCTTCGAGGCACTGCTCGACGTTCCCTCAGTTGACAGGGTCATCCTTTGTTGTCGAGGTTTCTTGTTTCCTTCCTTCACCTGATTCGACTGGTACTGGTTGCGGTCCTTTCCTGACCTTGTTGCCTCATAGGTCACATAAGGATCATTTGCTATTTCCGCTTCTTCTGCGAGAAACGAGACAAATTCTTCGAAGCTCGGATATCGTCCACTGTCTTTCTTACGTTTCACCACTGTACGGTTCCATCTATGTACGATGTAGTCAGGGAGCTTGGTGCACATCCTGTTAATCTCCCGCATGTCATTCAGGATCTGTAAGTCTCCAATTTCTGATGAGGCCACAAGGCACTGTCGAAGGAAGTCTGAAAAGTTCTGAAGGCTCTTGTGGTCCTTGTTGGCAATTCTTGGCCACGTGTCCAGTTTCGACCGGAAGGCTTCTGAAATGATGAAAGGGTTGCCAAAGCGCTTTTCGAGCACCTCTTTGGCCTGATCAAATGCCTTTTCTGATCTCAGCAAGAAGAAGCCACTGACAGCATCTCTTGCTGGTCCACCAAGATATCTCCTGAGGTAATGTATCCTTTCTCCAGCTGGGATTCCTCGACTTTCAATCAATGTTGTGAAGGCTGAAATCCAGTCTGGGTACTGTAGAGGATCACCCATAAATGTGGGAGGTTCAGGGATTGGTAGCCTAGAGAGGGTCATCGACCTCGAAAGTGCTTCTTCTAGATTTGGGTCGAAGACAGGATTCAAAGCCTGTGTTGTTGTGTGGGTGTGTTGGTGTGTTGGTGGAATTTGTTCTGCGATAACTGCATCCTTCCTTTCTGATCCACTCAACTGTTTTACTGATCTAACTGTGATGGATGACCTCCCATCATCTTCGTACACTCTCATCTTGGCTTCTTGGGCCTTTAATTGGTCTTCTATACGGTCTTCTTCTAAGTCTCTTCGGAGTTGAGCCATCTTGATGGAAGCCATTTTCCTTCTCGCTTCTTCTTCTAATTCTAGGCGTTCCAACTCCCTCTGGCGTTCATTATGATGCCTTTGAGCAGCAAGCTGCACTTGTAGGGCTGCTTTTTCTGCTGCGATGCTCAATCTCTTTGACGAGATTGTGGATGCCCTCGATTTGGATGAAGATGATTTTCTTGTGACTGATGGCTCGTTTGTGATAGATGATTTCTTTTTCGCAACCGCAGTTACGACTTTTGAGATCATATCGACAACAATAGGAGAAAGTTCATCTAAATGCTTGGCTATCTCTGCATTTGTGTCCCCTTCGATTACTTCAAGCTCATCTGCTACTTGTTGGAGCGATTCAAATCGAGCAGAGATATCAGTCTTTCTGGTCGAAAGTTCTTCGAAATTTTTAGGTACTGAAGATACTAACTTATCAGTGTCCTTTAGCACCGCTAGTAAATCGAGATGCTCAGCATAAAACTTGCCTTCTAGCTCTTGCTCTAAGTTTTGCTTAGCCTTGTCTGTAAGTTTCTTAGCACGAGTGGAACGACGCAATGCACTCGCAGATACATCTACATCGTCAACCTTTTCTTTTTCAGAATGTGTGTCTGAGTTATCTTCAGGAATATCTGTGATTTCAACAGGATGCTCTTCCATTTTGATAGATGTCACACTCTATTTGCATTAACATCAACATTCAAAAGGGATGTGTTACCTTTTTGCTTTCTTCTTATTAGAATTATTCAATTTCTCCTTGAAAAGGGGGAGGGGGGAGGCTTGCACTGACTTCAATATGATGGCAACATAGGATTATGGCAAAGAAAATAACGGGTTTGCAGCGAATTTCCAAAAGTGCAAATCCAAATGATTAATTTGCAAACTTATTTGTGTTTACAACTCAATGCATAGAGAGAAACAGGTGATCTGTTCAGGTTCAAGCATGCGAGTATGGCCACTGGAGGCATGTTACATGAAAGGATGCCTCGCGTATTTATGATTACTATCAATTAGTGAGATAGCTCAACTTATATTTGCGTTTGAACTCTTAATTCAACTTACAACCAGTACTGTCTGATATAACACAATTATTCTTGTTTATCTGATTTCTGTACTTATTTATGCAGTAGTCTTAAATTCTTATACTGTTACTTTGGACTCTTCACGTGAAGCAAAGTGAAGATTACACGTTTAGCACAGACTTGTCCCCAAAATGTTAAAACGTTAACTCTTTGCTCTGGGGTTTACAGTACTAGAGTAAAATTGACAAACCATGGGAAAGTGCCAATATGCAATGATTGCTTATTTTGTTATATTTTATTCCCTTCCAGATTGAGCTAAATGTACCTCATCGAATATCAGTAACGTGTTGAGTAAAACAAATTTCCCCATTTGTGATTCACTCAAATTTTCTATACTGTTACAGAGCCTTAATATCTTTTTTAAAAAGAGTTTAAAATGGGATTCCAGCTAGTAAGTGTGTGAAAATACAGCTTTCAATAACTGGAGACCTTTGCTTGTAGCATACATGGAAATGACAAAATATCAAATATATGTCAAACGAATATGCGGTTCAAGGTACTGAATTATTTCTGGATTCAGTAAATGGATTCAACACTCAATACATTTCACACAATTATCAGTATTACAAGACAATTTCGTATGATACCACGCCCAGGATGAATCTGGAACCAGGAAAATGTTGAAAGTCCACAGAAGCCTCTTCGGTGCAAGGCTGAGGTAAGTTTTAATTGTCTTGCAGATCAAATCTCGTAACTGTCAATGCAAGTTTCAAAATGATGCTTGCAGGGGCTCGAATGAAGTTCAAGTTCAATTACTGTATAATGTCAATAGTCCAATACTTGCTCGAGTCAATTAACCAAAGTTGAAAGCCGTCACCTAGTTGCCGATTTCCCTGGCGTGTTGCATCCGACTACGATGACGTGATGCGCGCTGAAGGGACGAATGCACCGGTTGACATCGAATGGCTTATCAGCTTGGTGTTGACTTGTTATGTTGGACAGGTTTCTATGTCCATCGAGTTTCACTGAAGCTGCACACTAAAGTACGAGTACCAACGCAAGAACGGATGTTGCTGATCGATCGAACCGAAGCTTTTATTCACCAACAGTGCCGTGAAACTGTGTACAAATGATGCACAGAACACAATCAATAATGAGAATTACAACGATAGGAAAGGAATGAGTTGTCCTTAAACCATAAATTATCTGCAGTTTGCATAAGAAGTTGTTTCTTAATAAACAATGTGGCTGGAAAAGTCATGATAATCATGAAATTGGTTTCCTTGTGTCTTATTTAGCCTACTAGTTTCCAAACTTAAAACATCTCATTGATAACATACAATCTCTCTTTATGAGTAAATAATTAAAGACTTTTCAATCTACTCAGATTAAAACATGCATATGCATAACTTTCACCAAGATTCTCTGAAAATGAATTACATTTTCTCTGTGAGAACATCTTACATAGATAGTAAACCTAATTAACACATTTACAGTAAACTGTAAGCATTCATAACATTGAACTCAGTCATTGTGATAACAGTACAGGTAAAACGTACTGATTACATTTATAAGTGCATTAAAGAGCTTATCCATAGTGACAAGCTTTACAATGATTGTCATTGTGTAGTTCTCATTCATAGCCTTACATTGTCGTAGTGAGTCGTACTATACGGTACACTGGCGTGTATGCATACTTAAACAGTCACATTTATCAGAGAGAAAACTTAACAATCTTTAATCCATCTTGGGCTCAAACATCATTAAAATATGACTAAATGATACTCAAACATTTCTTCCATCATCACTCACCTCGTTGGCTGGACATTAATACTTTAGAGCAGCAAATAAACGAAGAAGTACGAAAATTGACGAAGTGCGAGCTGTGTGATTACAGTGTATTGGTTGTGTGCGAATTAGCGATTAAATACAGCTACGCATTGTTTCACGTGCAGCGCAGCACGATGAGTATGTGATGAGTTAGACAAGAGAAAGTTTGGGACTGCGTGTACGCTTGTGTGTATTTGTGTATTACAGTCATAAGGCATTCTAAACCATTTGAGACGAATCGCTCGCATGCCTGAACTTGAAGGACCAACTTAATCCATCACGCGAGCGAAGGGGGGGGGGGGGGGGGGGGGGGTGGTTACGATAAAAAGACACCTTGCCGTAATAAGCAAATAAGGTGCAGTTAATACTATATTTCGGTAAAGTATTGTCACCATCTAATTAAATCAGCGGCAGCTACACATACAATAAGAAGAAAAAGACACATTTTAAAGCAGGCAGCCAACCCTGGAATAAGGGCACGTTGATTGAAAAGGAGCCTACCACCAACACTACCAGGTACGTGCGACTGACAAGCAACGATATGAAAAGAACAACTTCAGTTCAGGGTGACATTCAGACAGGCACTGTTGAGTCCCAAGTTAAAACTGTAATGCTTCTTCGGCCAAAAGAGGAAGAAAGTTTACCTGTTCGAGATTTCACAGAGCCAACGTCTTCATCCGGCGCCGTCGTTGGCAATCGCTTCGTGGACATGGAGAAATTAGCAGAGTGTTTCAACAAAGTTTCAAGTTCAAGTTTCAAGTTTCAATTTATTTTCATATTTCTCAATACACATGGATAACAAACATATTACTATCAAACTTAAACAATGTGGTCAATCTTATAACAACAGTATTGATTGAAGTGAGAAATATGATGGGACCTGCATAGAAGCAAGCTTGTAGAGCTGCAGGTCCCATATAAATTGAGATTATATATCACAAAGGAGAACGGAACGTTATGTGTGTGACCAAATCAAACACTATACAGCTAAATCATATAAGACAAAAAAGAACCCATAAGGCGAACCACTTATGAAATCTTAGACTAGTCCTTATTCTAGCACGAAAAACAATTATATTCAGTTATGTTCTTGCCGTGGCATTGTGTTCAGTACATTACATGTCGTTCCCGTTTGCCATTGTGATACTAGTTTAGTATGAATAAAACATAGGCTGTAAAAAGCTATTAATAGCATACGAATGAATAATCAATGAATAATCAAGGCCAAGCTATGGTGCTCTGAGAAGCAATCTTGTATATAAGCTGAATGTATATTAAGGTGTGAATTCGATCCATTATGATTCCCAGAGCACCAGCGCTGGGACAGAATACACTTGAACCCAGTGAACATTTTACAACAATGAAATAATGCGTATTGCTGAATCAGATACAGTGATTGCGTAACAACTTTGAAATATCAATCAGGGTTCCACAATATAATCATTCAATAGAAAGTCTTTCAATTTACGTTTAAGAGAATATAAAGTTGAGCAACCTGTAATTTGTGTTGGAAGGTCATTCCAGTACTTAGGCCCTGTAAATATTATAGTATTTTTCGCAAAAATGGTGCGAGTACGCGGAAGGTGATATGCGTCACTTTGTCGAGTGGGATAATTATGAATTGAGCTGTTTCTTCTAAACATATGAGAAAATACATTGGGCAGTTCATCTACGGATAACTGATACATAAATATGCCTAAATTATAACTGTAAAGGTCTATTATTTTTAGTATCTTATCTTTATGGAATAAATGATTAGTATGAGATAAATACCCAGCATTATTTACGTTTCTAATGGCGCGTTTTTGAATACAAACAAGGGCATCCAGATGAGTTTTGCAAGCATTTCCCCAAACAAGAATTCCATAATTAAGATATGGGGTTATTAACGTTGAATATAAACCAAGTAAGATATGATGTGGAAAAACATGTTTGAGTTTATTCAAAATTCCAGAATTCCGGGAGAGAACTTTGCTTAAATAATTAATGTGAGATTTCCAGGACAAATCACTATCAATAGACAAGCCCAAGAATTTAGTGTTATTTACTTTTTTTAATTCAGTGTTATGAATATTTACATTATTCGGAAGCTCAGTTAAAGTATTACTAAAAAGCATATAATGCGTTTTATCTATATTTAAGGATAGCTTGTTTGCAAATATCCAAGACTGGACATGTGTAAGCTCCAAATTAATGGTATTAACAAGATTATGAGGGTCTCGATCTGTGAGGAACAAGTTAGTGTCGTCTGCAAAGCATATAAATGAGAGCGCTTGCGAAGAATTTGGAAGGTCATTTATATATAAGATGAATAAAAGTGGGCCCAAGAGAGAACCCTGTGGAACACCACATGTAATCAATTTTTGTCTAGAATCCCGCCCCTTAATGCTTACAAATTGTTTTCTGTTCGTTAAATAGTCTTGAAACCAGTTTAAGGCTTTACCACGTATTCCATAGTGTCGTAATTTATAAATTAGAATATCATGATTGATCGTATCGAATGCTTTAGAAAAATCAAGGAAAACGCCAATGGTGTGGGAAACGTCGTCTATAGCATGAGCCACTTTGTCTATAAATGAAAGCAATGCATGGGTTGTACTATGTTTTTGTCTAAAACCAAATTGGGAATTACCTAAGATGTTGTACTTCGTCAGAAATTTAATCAAACGCTTATAAACTAATCTTTCGAGTACTTTTGAAATAGATGTAAGGAGGGAAATTGGACGGTAATTATCAAGGGTATCTTTTTTCCCTTTTTTAAAAACTGGAACAACCCTTGCTATATTCATTTTATTTGGAACTGTTCCACTGGTTAGGGATAAGTTTAAGATATATGTGAGAGGAGATATTATTTCATTAACGACGTTTTTAAGTAGAAAGTTTGTAATACCGTCATAACCAGAACCCTTTTTGGTATTTAAATTATCAATAATTTCCTTAGTTTCTGCTTCAGTGATAGGTTCTAAAAATAAGGAATGGGGGTTATTATCTTTTAAGAAACTGTGAAATTTCGCATTTGAGTTCGGAATATTTTCGGCAAGATTTGGACCTATGTTAACAAAGAAATCGTTAAATACTTCAGCCATGTCAGTGGGGTCATCAATTTTACGATCACCCAGTGTAATACTTTGGGGAGACTCAGAGTTAGTTAACTTGTTTAAAGCTTGATTAATCACCTTCCACGTACTCTTTACGTCATTTTTATGTTTTTCAAATTGCCTAGAGTAGTACATTTTCTTAGATAAACGTAACGACGATGTAAGAATATTGCGATAACGTACATAGCGAGATTTATTGCTAACGGTAGGAATACGTCTATATTTGTTGAACAATTTATTTTTCCGAGTGATTGACTTAAGGAGAGATTTCGTGATCCAGGGCTGTTTTGGAATTTTCTTTTTGTTCTTTTTATTCATTTTTAAAGAAGGTATAGCAGAATTATAATTGTAAGTTAGTATATGCATAAAGTTTTCAAATGCTAAATTCACATCGTCTTGATTATTGACAATTGCCCAATCAACAGATCTTAATCTCTCTCTAAGTATGTTAAGATTGGTTTGAGACATATCACGAATACTAGATTGGTTAGTGTTATCATTACTACGTGCACCTTCGAAAGGCAAAAAGGCATATATTGGGAAATGGTCCGAGATATCAGATACTATTACTCCAGATTCGATGTCAGATAAAGAATTATTCATAAATATGTTATCAATAAGAGTTGATGTCTCATCTGTCACTCGAGTAGGTTTCGTTATAAGAGGAATAAATGATTTAGAAAGCATCAAATTGAGAAAATCTCGACTGGAATGGTTTTCATGACAGTCCAAGAGATTTATATTGAAATCGCCCATAATGACACAGTTCTTATTATCAAGATGTCGATTTGATAGCAGTGTATCAAGTAACGCGGTAAATTCGTTAACACTTGAATTTGGAGGTCTGTAGATTTCTCCAACTATAATATTTCTTTTATTTGGAACACTGATTTCAATAAAAATACTTTCAATAGTTTCTGTAATCAAGTTTAGTTCTTCTACTAAATCACATTTCAAGCTTTGGGAAACATAAAACCCAACGCCTCCACCTCTTTTACCAGTCCTATCATTTGTAAAAAGTTTGAAACCCTCAATGGTATACAGGGATGAAGGTGACATGTCATTGAGCCAAGTTTCACACAGGCCAATTATACCGGAGTCTAATTTTAATTTATTGATAAATGTGTGAAGCTGATCAAAGTTTTTATTTAGACTCCTGATATTAAAGTGAGACATGAAGAGTTTGTTTGGATTTGAGTGAGAAAGTGCAAAGATCTCGTCTTCTAAATGATAATTAGTGCACTGATTCTGGTTGGTCGTATCGTTAGGATCAAGATCAAGGTTTAGTTCCATATTTAGTGAATTTAAACTAGTAGCTGTAACTGAATTGTCACCTTCATCACTATCTACATTGTTTACATGTACATTATTGACATCGGGTTGAGCATTTATAGTCTGAATGGGTATATTGTTCGTAACACTCGTATGAAGAGAATTACTCATCATGGCAATCAAGCAAATAGGTCGAAAATATTAAGAGCTTGTTATAAAACACAAATAGTCTTGTCACTAGGCAGATAAACATCAGTACGAAACAAAGGGCAGCCAAAGAATGTGAAGCAACACGTTTTGTTAAGTAGAACATATCAGTAGTACGAATACAGGTGAGCAGTTGTACAATACAAAAGACAGCCAAAGAATTAGGAACTACGCATTGAGGAATGTAAAACTTACAATAAATTCCAATGACCACAAACATGAGATGGGATGCATTTGTAGAGACACGCCAGGTGGTTTCTTTACGTAACAATGGGAAGCTTTTGTAGCTTATCGGTTTAGTGTGACAAATTGAAGTACGTAGAAGATAATAGCACACATGACTGTGTACGGCTGCTTTACTTTGATGGAAATGAAGTACAATTTGAAGGTTCTTTACAAGTGCTAAAATTGACATGCATATGGTTCTAAAATGAATTGATTGTGCACACTTGGCACAATTTGAACAAACTTGAATACAACTCAAATATACACATAACAATAAGAAACCAACAGAAATAACATGCATAGTATTTACAACGAACGTAGCTATACAATCGGTTTTCCGTACTTCGGTAGCCATCCCCCCCCTCCCCCCCTCCCCTTCCTTCACCATGTTAGACAACCCATATATGCAATCATCAAAACTTATTGTATTTGGTACGAGATAAATCATGCATAATGAAATTTAAATCAGCATCTTGTCCATTATTATAACAATATCACGAAAAAGACATAGTCAAGTTAAAGTTCAGTTAAGTATTTACTTTACCAAAGGCATGAATGCGAGATAGAGCAATACATGTGTACAGAATTGTTTATGATAACGTTTCTATATGATTAGGTTTATATATTAAGTATTACATGGTTTTAACTTCTAGACACCCTTGCAATCATTCAGTGTCATATTTTGATAAGTGAAAGTCGATACAACATTAAGATGTGGAGGTGTTAAGTCTATAAAAGGTGACAAAATGAACAATACATAGACTTGGTGATGTTGGGACAAAATGGTAATTAAGCAGTTGAAATCTAGAGAGTGCTTAACTCTTTTCATGAAAAAAAAAATACATAAAATCGTCTCATCACGTTTACAAATCAAACAAGCAAGTAGGGAAGAAAGAATTTTGCATAAGTTATCTCTCTTACCAAAAATCCAGTTTCGGGAGCATTTCAGAAGGCTAATTTTCAGTCTTTATATTGAGACCAGGTCGTGGTGCCTTTCACCTTCCAATACAGTACAACATTGCATCCAACGACTGAGATCTTGGTGGAGGCATTTTTTTCTTTCCTGAGATCGTACGCGATCTTAGCGAGTACACTTCGTCGAGCTTTGAGATTGGGTGGAAGGTCGGTACGCACCGTAATCCTGCTTTCCGAAGCGACGTCGGAAGTTTGCGGGTGGAGCTGCGGCTGGCGTTGTCGTTGGCGGTCGTCGAATGCTGCAAGTATCTTATTCCGGTCGCGCATGTAAACGAATTTCGCAATGATGGCGCGTGGGGCTGGGTCGCGGGGCGGGCCGGTACTGGTTGGGGCAGTGTTTCGTCGGGGCAGCCGATGAACATTTACTAGTGCGATGCTAGTAGCCTCATCAGCCTCAAATCCAAGGTAACAGAGCGTGTTTTGGAGTGCGGTTAAAACATTTTCGTTTGGCAATTCCTTCACTCCGTAGAAGAGCAGATTTGCGCGACGTTGGTAGATTTCCATTGACGTGATCTTGTCCTCCAGTTTAGAGATTTGGCCCTCCAAGTCTTTGCGCTGAGCTGGGAGCTGGGTTACCTCAATGTCTCTAATTTTTTCCGAATTAAATGCAACAGATGTTTCCAAGTCCGAGAATTGTCTCTTTATTGTGGCTATCTCTTCAGTAAGGGCATCGAGCTTCCCACAAACAGTTGAAGAAGACGAACGAAAGAAGAAGAAAGTGAAAGATATACTGGAATTCAGGGGCATGGCAAGAGATACTCCCATTAACATTGAGATGGATCGGCAATATAACACCCCATTAAGTCATGCTCGTCGGAAGACCCCTTTTGCACCAGCAAGCCAGTCCAGGGACACTGTGGCTGAAAACGTCACCCCTGAAAAGTACACTATTGCGTACAATGGAGCAAACAAATTATGTCGGCTCGGGCAGAGGTTCGTGAGGGAGGGAAAGACACCTCTATGCCCCAATCATGAAAAGTGTACCGCTACTCTACCGCTCTCTGCAAACATTGGAGATGAGGAGGATGGTGGAGAACGGTGTGCTGAGATGCTACTTGGGGGATCAGAGAGCATAACTGTGGGGGCAGTAACTACAGATAGTGATGGCCACTTTGCACGGGGAATGAGGAGAGTAATGGACAAGCAGGCACATATAGACCCAGAGCCTCTCCTGTGCAACACTCACCTAAACCGATCCTTGGCACGAAGGCTCGGTAAGCTGGTACTCAGCAAGCAGGCCTTTCCAGCGAAGTACGTCACAGGCCGACAGAAACTGCAGAGGAGTTTCGCTGATGACATGGCATATCGGGTTCAGGCTGAAATGAGAGGGGCAAAAACAAAAAAAGGTGACATATCAAAAGTGGATTTTGGAAAGTGTGTGCCAGCTTCACTTCTCTGCTTCACCGGGAACCACGAGTTATGTCACACACATAGCTTTGTGTGTCGAGGTAACTTTGAATTTCGATACTCGAGTTTCAGGGTGAGACAAACGACAAATTTCACTCAAAAGGATCGCCAACAAATTCAAGCTGTTCTCATGCATCGTCTAAAGCCATCTGCTGTGGCCCAATCAAGGCTACTGACCACAACACAAAAGTCGGAATCGATGAACAGTGCATTTAGCACCACAAACCCAAAACAAATTAAAACATTTACCAGAAATTATGCAGGTAGAGACCACTCGGCAATCAACTTGACCAATAACGGAGCAGGGGCATCCATCTTATACAAGACAGCAGCAGCAAAAGTTCCACTTGCTCGAAGTCCCAGAGTTGTACAGCAACTAAAAGTGATGCAGAAAAGAAGAGATTATTGGAAACTCAGATCCAAACGGATTCATGTCAAGCAAGCAAGAGCTCTTCATAGCATATATAAGTTCAGATTATACGAGAGGAAGCGTATGGACATTAACTCGAAGGAATGCTATGTGAAAGGACAGTTAGAAGAAGAGCACAATCACATATATGTAGATCACAGTTACGATAGGACCCTGCAGAACATCCCAAGTGACAGCGAGAGTGATTAGATTATTATTCTTGGATTTAGGGTTAGTTTTAAGTTAGGGCAAGGGTAACATATTCATATTAAGGGTTAAAATATCAAGATTTAGGGTTAGTTAATACTTTTTATTAGGGTTACAAAGATTTAGGGTTAGTTTTAAGTTAGGGCAAGGGTAACATTCACATTAAGGGTTAAAATATCAAGATTTAGGGTTAGTTAATACTTTTTATTAGGGTTACAACGATTTAGGGTTAGTTTTAAGTTAGGGCAAGGGTAACATATTCATATTAAGGGTTAAAATATCAAGATTTTGGGTTAGTTAATACTTTTTATTAGGGTTACAAAGATTTAGGGTTAGTTTTAAGTTAGGGCAAGGGTAACATATTCATATTAAGGGTTAAAATATCAAGATTTAGGGTTAGTTAATACTTTTTATTAGGGTTACAACGATTTAGGGTTAGTTTTAAGTTAGGGCAAGGGTAACATATTCATATTAAGGGTTAAAATATCAAGATTTAGGGTTAGTTAATACTTTTTATTAGGGTTACAAAGATTTAGGGTTAGTTTTAAGTTAGGGCAAGGGTAACATATTCATATTAAGGGTTAAAATATCAAGATTTAGGGTTAGTTAATACTTTTTATTAGGGTTACAACGATTTAGGGTTAGTTTTAAGTTAGGGCAAGGGTAACATATTCATATTAAGGGTTAAAATATCAAGATTTAGGGTTAGTTAATACTTTTTATTAGGGTTACATAGATTTAGGGTTAGGTTCTAAGATCCAGGACTAGTAGGGTATTTAGGGTAAGGATGTAATTTGGGGTTGGAATTTCAGGATTTGAGCTTAGTGTTGACCAGGTCTTAGATCCAGCTCTAGTCTATTCCTAGGCCTAGACCAGATTGAGGAGACCTAGTCTAGGCTAGGGCCTAGCGATGTACGCCTAGTCTACATGTAGCCTAACATATAGATTGCAATCACACACACATATACAAGTTGAACTTGAGTCTTTATAGAAAACAAAGTTCTAGGCCTACCTTGCTTGTTCATTTATAATACTTTTAGAGGGGGGGGGGGGGGGGGCTGTTTGGGCTAACCGCTAGGCCCAGGGGAGGAGCAATCTTGATCTCTTACTCTAGTCTGAAAAATACACTCTGGTCTGGTTCCATGCCCAAGACATCTTTGCAAAGAATTGCAACCCCGTCTTGACTGGTTTTCTTCACGGCTTTCAAGGACCAATTGTGCTGGTCGAACACAAGAGGGTCGACAGCACAAATGAGACACTTCAAGCTTCAAAGGCAAGGACCAAGACCCAGCAATACTGGTCATGTAGGCCACCCTATGTGCTGCTCGCACAGTCTGGCCTATCCCTGGTATTGTTACATCGATACATTTGTAACGAGATCCCCTCTTGCTCCTCCCAACAAAGTCCCAACATACTCCTACAGGGTCCTCCTCACACCCGCTGTGTTTGTTCCGAATTTTCTCCATGTAGTGGTTGCACCACTCCTCTTCATTCAGGTCCTTGATCTCTTTTCTGTTTAATCCCTTTCCCACTTTTACACTCTCACTGAACGCCATTATTGCTAACTACACTCAGATTATACATTGCACAGTCAAGTTAGGTGCCGTAGCAGCCTACACAGGGGCTATCTTTGGTAGATGTAGATTCTAAATCACACAAATAAGCTAGGCAATATCATTGATTTCTACAGTTATTTACCTTTATAGCCTCCTTGAATCAGTAAAAGTCGCCAAAATTCATCTTTCCCCACCAACTGATGACTGTGAATGAGAACATCAATCAAAGGCTGACTAGTGAAAAAAAAATTGTTTTCGACGAGTTTTGACAGGTATTTCATCGACTTGCTAAAATCCAACAATTTGACCTAATTCTTCCCTTCAGGCTCCACACCTGTAATTATCACCCCATAGCCACTGTGTATTAATGTAGCAGTAAACAAAAATTCATATAAAATAACCCAGGACGAAAAACCAGTAGAAACCAGTAGAGAAACACCATTAGAATCTCTACTGGTTTCTACTGGAAATTTTCTACTGGTTTGAATATGGAAAGTGAAATGATTTCCAGTAGAAACCATTAGAAAAATGCCAGTAGAATACCAGTAGAAACCAGTAGAAATCTCTACTGGATCCAATACAAGACCAATAGAAGATCAGTAGAATACCAGTAGAAACCAGTAGGAATCTCTACTGGATCCAATAGAAGACCAGTAGAAACCAGTAGGAATCTCTACTGGATCCAATAGAGCTTCCTACTGGTTTCTACTGGAATTTTTCTACTGGTTTGAATATGGAAAGTGAAATGATTTCCAGTAGAAACCATTAGAAAAATGCCACTATAATACCAGTAGAAACCAGTAGGAATCTCTACTGGATCCAATAGAAGACCAGTAGAAGACCAGTAGAAACCAGTAGGAATCTCTACTGGATCCAATAGAAGACCAGTAGAAGACCAGTAGAAACCAGTAGGAATCTCTACTGGATCCAATAGAGCTTCCTACTGGTTTCTACTGGAATTTTTCTGCTGGTTTGAATATGAAAAGTGAAATAATTTCCAGTAGAAACCATTAGAAAAATACCAGTACAGTGCCATTAGAAACCAGTAGCAATTTCTCCTGGATCCATCAGAATACCAATAGAAACTAGTAGAATACCTACTGGAGCCATCAGGAGACCAATAGGAATCAAAATTAAAAATATTGATGAAATATCGATTTCAATTTAGTATATGATAATCCGAATCATGGCATATTTCCTTATCGTTTTAACCTAATCCTATCCTATCCTATATTTATTCCTATTCTATCCTATACCTATCCTATTTCCTAATTTTTCCTTCACAGACTTTCATATATATAGCAGTACGGTTATAAGGTTCATAAGATATTGGTTACTCTAACTTACATTTAAGAAGATCATTTTTGTTGTTGTTATCATTATTGTCTTCACTTCAGGAGGTGACATTCACTATTTTATGTTTAAACTATAAATCATTACTTGGTAAAATTCCTTTTATCTGGTTAGGTGGAGGTTATCTATTTAAAAGTACAAAATTAGGACACGTAAATACATGCATGAATATTCATGAGCATCTCTATTTCTATTGGTTTCTATTGGTTTCTACTGGTCTCCATTACCAGTAGAATTCACTGGTCTCTAATGGTTTTTACTGGTTTGACTTTGTATTTTTCATACTCCTTTTCCAAACATTATATCTCACTAGTTTCTATTGGTTTCTACTGATCTCCAATACCAGGAGAATTCACTGGTCTCTAATGGTTTCTACTGGTTTGACTCTGTATTTTTTTTTTACACTCCTTTTCAAACCATTAAGTTTCACTGGTCTCTAATGGTTTCTCCTGGTTTGACTTTGAATTTTTCACACTCCTTTTCAAAACATTATATCTCACTAGTTTCTATTAGTGTGAAAAAAAAAACAAAGTCAAACCAGTAGAAACCATTAGAGACCAGTGGATTCAAATGGTATTGAAGACCAGTAGAAACCAACAGAAACCAGTGAAATCTAATG
Organism: Arbacia lixula; assembly: GCA_963669155.1. Classification (NCBI taxonomy): domain Eukaryota; kingdom Metazoa; phylum Echinodermata; class Echinoidea; order Arbacioida; family Arbaciidae; genus Arbacia; species Arbacia lixula. The sequence goes on along the minus strand of OZ022583.1, from coordinate 27,637,585 downwards.
GTTGAGAAGGAGTGTAAAAAAAACAAAGTCAAACCAGTAGAAACCATTAGAGACCAGTGGATTCTAATGGTATTGAAGACCAGTAGAAACCAATAGAAACCAGTGAGATCTAATGGTTTGAAAAGGAGTGTAAAAAAAACAAAGTCAAACCAGTAGAAACCATTAGAGACCAGTGGATTCTAATGGTATTGAAGACCAGTAGAAACCAATAGAAACCAGTGAGATCTAGTGGTTTGAGAAGGAGTGTGAAAAAAACAAAGTCAAACCTGTAGAAACCATTAGAGACCAGTGGATTCTAATGGTATTGAAGACCAGTAGATACCAATAGAAACCAGTGAGATCTAGTGGTTTGAGAAGGAGTGTGAAAAAAACAAAATCAAACCAGTAGAAACCATTAGAGACCAGTGGATTCTAATGGTTTCTACTGGTCTTCAATACCATTAGAATCCACTGGTCTCTAATGGTTTCTACTGGTTTGACTTTCACACTCCTTCTCAAACCATTAGATCTCACTGGTTTCTATTGGTTTCTACTGGTCTTCAACACATTAGACTCTACTGGTTTGACGGTCTCTACTGGTTTCTACTGGTTTCTATGGGAATTTCGACCTGGGAAGGATTAAATTAGGGGGACTAATGTTTACTAGCAACAGATAGGAAATATATCCGACACTCAAATGGTCCGCTCACGATCACCGGCTCATTTTGGAAATAAATCAACTTGTATGGCGCCATCTCTTGACGAGATCTAAATCAGCACCTAAATCAGTCAAATTGCCCTAACTCTTCCGCCAGTAAAATAGTTACAAGCTGAAGAGGTATTTCTTCCCCATTTGGGCAAGATGAAGTTCAATGATTGCCCTTCCAAGAATCAGTGCTTGATGACGAATCATATGCATACATTTTTGTCAATCAGCTCTATCAAATTACAAATATTGGGGAAGGGTTGGGTCGAATGAATACTTTTTTCTCTTTTGTTGTAATTAGGCTCGTGCGACCTTGAGATTTTGTTATTTGGAGCCATTTTGAGCGAGATAGCACAATTTTGCTTTGACACTTCCCCGGCGGTTTCACGGAAAACACGATGCGATTCAGCGGAATTTGAGTACACCGAAGAAATGCTTTCGCCCGTTAATTATAGTGCTACGCTGAGACTGAAACATATATTTGTTCAAGTGAAATATATTTTGAATTGATTCCCCTATGGCGTGCCATACTTATAGCGTCCTCCCGGCATGCATGCGGCACGCACCGACGCAGGGATGCGCGCGCATGTGCGTTTGTGCTTATTAATTTTCCGGCGTGTTCATAATATCGGGTGTGATTGAATTAAACAGCCTAAAATCAACCAGCAGCAACAACTGGGCTAGACCTTATACGGTCTTAGCTAGTATAACGGGACGTGAAAACATGCTCCAAGATGAACGCCCCTCCAACATTTGAAGCTTTTATTCTCTTCGATGGGGAGAAGAAGTAAGTAACTGGCAACAAAGAAATAAATTAGTAGAATCTTAGAATCGTAGAATGTATGGCCAGTGGCCCATTCTCACCGCAGGGCCCTTAAAAAGACTGTCCGTCCCTTTTGCAAGCTTAAAATTTGAAATCGTCTAGGCCTATCACGATCGTAAATTGAAGAAAGCGTGATTCAAGACCATTTCGAACTTATTCGAAGTATATAGCATGTTGAAGCTTTCTGTATGATGGGTGGGCCATTCTCGCCGCACTTACGATTTGAAACGAAAACAAATATGTATTTCGATATACTCTTACACTAAATCACACTTACTTTCATGCTTTATATTTTCAAAATCATATTACAGAGACATTTTGAGTGAGCACTTACAAATAAATGTATTTTCAGTGCAAAACTGTTACCCTGTCAATATTTGTCGACGATAAAGTTGTGGCCCTTAAACGCCGCACCGTTTACGTGTATTGTCAATGGGCTTATTCCTGATCGATTATGTGTTCGATTTTATGGTGACTTGGTGATTTGAATAAAAAAGAAAAAAAAAAGAAATTTGTAGTTTGCTTGTTCATGTGATTTACGTTTGAAGTGGACTATTGATAGAAGAATTCTATTTTCTTTAAGGCTACCCTAGATGTTTAATGGAACGAGGTCCGAAAAAAAGAGACTGCCATAATACGAGAGTCTTCATTTCAATCGCATTTTCTCGGAACGCGCATGATGTAGTGCCGAAGGCATGCGCATCACGATCACACTGACTTCTAATTCTCCCTTCGGCTACCGAAGCGATCGCGGAGCGGGTGCGCGGCAGGAATTTTGGAGAAAACGGACTTTCTGGTCGGCAAATAATTTTGACATTTACCGAATAATGTGATTTTTTGAAGCTTAAAATTTCAAAAGACGATAATTAGATGAAACTTGCGTTTTTTGACTCGTAATTGCGTAGCACGACAGAAACCGTTGTGCCGCGCCGACGGTGATTCTGTAGTCTCACGCGTGATACGCTTACCATTTTGTTCTAATACGCATTTTTGCAAGTGCGTCGATTAAGGGCCCCGCGGTGAGAATGGGCCACTAGCCATATATGTAAAAAAATTTCAGCGTTAAATTTCAAACCGACTTTTTTCGTACTACAAAAAAAGTAGAGGTCTATTAGTCTTTGTTACAGTATCTATGTGGTTATTATGCGTGTGTAAAATCCTAATTTTATGAGTAACTACCAAACTTTGGAGATGATTCCTTCCATAGAGCAATTTTTTTCATAATGCGTTAATTTAATAAACAGATTAATCAATAAAGCAGATATTTCAACACAAACTGTTAAGAGCCTGAGGTAAAGACTATTAATCAGACGTTGTTTACATGCATTATTTGAATTTTACTGTATGTATCAGTTTCAAATTGTGAATATAGAGCTTGCTAACACTTCTCTATATGTTTTGCCAATGTTTCGATGGTTTTGTGGTGATCTGAAAAAGGGACTGGCTGTCTTTAATCGACGCACTAGCAAAAATGCGTATCAGAACAAAATGGCACAACGAAACAATCGTGTACAACGGATAGCGGAGCGTGGTCGCTAGCGGTCGTGTCCATTTTTGCTTATTACATGACGTCATCCAGCCACTGCCGAGAGCCAATTTATGAATGAAAATATAGTAAGCATGCGCAGTGCTTACTGCGACCACGGAGCTTTGAAGTAAGGAAGTCGAGATTAGCAGTGATTATATTTGTTGGTTTCAGCAATTCTGTAACTCAAATCTCAAATCTATTGCACGTATTTAAGTAAAATATATACCTGAATAATTCCGTAATTGGTTTGAAGATGAATTCAAATCCATGTTGCATTTTAAAAAATTGTTTTCGACCTAAAGTGGTTCAGAATCGCACGACAGCAGCTGCGATGCAAAACTTAATGCGCATGCGCCAGTTCCCATTTACAGTATACGTTTTTGAAGCAGCCAAGATGGCAGCCTCGGCGAACCGTATTTGTTACAAAGATCATGATCATATGTGAAGAGGTAATATGTCACATTGCTTAGCATTTTCAAACAGTTTTATAGCTCAGGTATACATTCAATACATTTAGCCATTTATATATGATAAATGTACTTGAAATGAGTAATTCATTCATGTGCACGGGTTGATTTCTCGGTAGTCGGACCAGACATGCTGGGAAATTGGTGGCGAGCCCTCAGGACGCTCCCGCTGCGCGGGAGCAGTCCCGGGGCTAGCGCAGTGCAAGCCTTCTATGTCCCCACACAGTATTCCACCAAAACAAGTGTAAAATTCTCTATCACCTCGTACCAAAATCGACCTAGAATTTCACTTTCCTATATTTTATATGAATTTTGAAAGGTATTCTCAGAGGATCTATTTTCTCACCGATACCGCACAGGTAAGCGAATTTCGATTGCTTCTTGCTTTTCCGTGAAAATCGTACGAATTAGCGTCACCCCCGCATCGTGTTTGTTGGAATTTGTAGAGTCTATCGCAACGTGTACAAAGTCAATTGGCTTTCGGGTTTTAGGACCGTCAGTCAATATGCATGAAATTGCAGAGTTTCGATAATTTTCGATCGATACTGGAGCGATCCGATCACGAACCAAGACCATTTCCTGCGTACACAATGTGACCGGATATCGTTATCGCTATCGATACTTCCACACGCAGTCGGAAGGCAACCACGTGGTCATGACGTGATCTGCGCGATTGCCCAATCAGCGGTCTCCGAATCGCTGTGCGCGGACGATCTATCCGTTGTACACAGTCTATGGACTATTGTTCGTTGTGAATGGTAAGAGTATCACGCGTGAGACTACAGAATCACCGTCGGCACAACAGTTTCTGTCATGCTACGCAATTACGAGTCAAAAAACGCAAGTTTCATCTTATTATCGTCTTTTGAAATTTTAAGCTACAAAAAATCACATTATTCCGTAAAGGTCAAAATTATTTGCCGACCAGAAATGCAGAAAGTCTGTTTTCTCCAAAATTCCTGCCAGGAACCGCTCCGCGATCGCTTCGGTAGCCGAACAGAGAAGTCAGTGTGATCGTGATGCACATGCCTTCGGCACTACATCATGCGCGTTCCGAGAAAATGCGATCGAAATGACTCTCGTATTGTGGCAGTCTCTTTTTTCGGACCTCGTTCCATTAAACATCTATGGTAGCCTTAAAGAAAATAGAATTCTTCTATCAATATTCCACTTCAAACGTAAATCACATGAACAAGCAAACTACAAATTTCTTCTTTTTTTTCTTTTTTATTCAAATCACAAAGTCACCATGAAATCGAACACATAATCGATCAGGAAAAGTTCATTGACAATACACGTAAATGGTGCGGCGTTTAAGGGCCACAACTTTATCGTCGACAAATATTGACAGGCTAATAATTTGGCGCTAATGCACTTTGGTATCACACTAGTTTTATGAATGTAAACCCTAAACCTAACCCTGACCCTAACCCTAGCCCTAAACTTAATTCTAAACCTAACCCTTACCCTAACCCTAACCCTAGACAAATTTTTTGCTGCTTAATTCGTCCAAAAAAGTGATTTCTAGGTCACTTTCCGCCGACGACAATCAGTATTGCAGGGTTCCCATTGTGTGCATTATATATGTGGGATATCAAAGTGCATTAGCACCAACAGTTTTGCACTGAAAATACATTTATTCGTAAGTGCTTACTCAAAATGTCTCTGTAAAATGATTTTGAAAATATAAAGCATGAAATTAAGTGTGATTTAGTGTAAGAGTATATCGAAATACGCATTTGTTTTCGTTTCAAATCGAAAGTGCGGCGAATATGGGCCCCCAGAGATGCCAACCAGTACGATTTTATCGTATTTAGTACGATAAAACAAGTAAAATACGACAGTACGATTTTGTTCTTCAAAAATACGATTTCCCGACTTTCTGTCATTGTCCTGTTTATGGCCCGTATTGTAGCTTTCCATATGTTGCACGTGTATGATCGTTGATGATATCGATACTGCACGTTTGTAGCGCATGCGCAAGTTTGATGACCATCCATCATAGAGTTAAATACGTACTAAACTCTATATCATCCATAGAGTTTAGTATGTATTTAACTCTATGTGACCATCTCACTGTGATCCCCATTATGTGTGCTGTGTATATGTATGTATTGCCTGTGCGGTGCTAGCACGCGTGCACGCAGCTCGAAGATCTCAATCAGTTCACAGTGCAGTGCATGCAGCTAGTCGTTCGTGTGCTGCGCTAGCGCCTGTGTACTGTTAACACGTGTGTGTGGCGTGGATGCATATAATACATCGCCGGTACCGTACCGTGGGTCGGATTCGGAAATATTACCTTATTCAGCATCATGACATCAAAGGCAAGAAAACAAACCTACCGAAGAGAATATACGGAAAAGTGGCCATGCATCATTCCATCAAAGAAGGACAGTCATTCTGTTACATGTTCAATTTGGGGTCATGATTTCAGCATACTAGTAGCACACGGCGGGGCGAGTGATATTCAGTTACACGTCGGCAGGCTTAGACACCGTAACGCTGCCTCTGCCATCGGGGGAACAGCCAGTATCGCCTCGATGTTTAAACAGCAGGCTGATCACTCCGTCATCAGAGCAGAGACTCTGATGACGGACTTTTTCATCGAACATAATATCGCTCTGTCTACCGCAGACCATCTGACTGAATTGGTGAAAGTGATGTTTCCTGATAGCAAAATAGCGTCAAAGTTTGCATCGAAACGCACAAAAACCTCATCCATAGCCAGAACACTTGGACAAGCTGCAAAAGGTATGTGATTGTTGAGGTTATTACTACTTGAATTAGCATACATGGCGTACTTGTAACTTGAAGTAATGTTACAACTTAATAATTGTTTGTGTTAATAATGAAGTGAATGTGACATTCTTAACTCTTCAAGAAAAGAGTCGAGTGTAGGTGGCATGTCGGGTACATGACCCATGTCACATGAATCGTAAACTATTTGTGTGTGTGTGTGTGTGTGTAAGTGGCATGTCGGGTACATGACCCATGTCACATGAATCGTAAACTATTTGTGTGTGTGTGTAAGTGGCATGTCGGGTACATGACCCATGTCACATGAATCGTAAACTATTTGTGTGTGTGTGTGTAAGTGGCATGTCGGGTACATGACCCATGTCGCATGAATCGTATGTATGTATGTAGGTGACATGTCGGGTACATGACCCATGTCACATGAATCGTAAACTATTTGTGTGCGTGTGTGTATGTGTGTGTAAGTGGCATGTCGGGTACAAGACCTATGTCATGAATCGTAAACTGTGCGTGTGTGTGTGTGCGTGCGTGTGTCTATGTTTGTGAATGTGTGTGTGTGCGTGTGTGTGTCTATGTTTGTGAATGTGTGTGTGTGTGGGGGCGGGGGGGGGGGGGGGGGTATGTGACCTACGTGTATGTCTCATATTCCTGGTGTAGTTTTGATACGTGATTTGTGTGGCACAAACGTTATTTTGCACTTTGAAGATTTTTGATTTGTCATTTTATTTCATCAGAGAATATCATTGAGAAGATCAGGAAGGTGCCCTTCTCTCTATCCACTGATGGTAGCAGCGACCGGGGTGCAGACGAGCAGCTATATCTTATTGTCGTACGGTACTTCGATGTTGAGGTTCAGCGTGTCGTCAGTGTGCTCTTACAAATAGCAACGACCAAAGAGAAATCCACTGGACAGAACATCTACCTCCTACTAGACAATGTGCTCAAAGAAAATGGTATTCCATGGAACAAAGTAGTGTGTTTCACAGCAGACAACGCAGCTGTGATGATGGGGGCAGTTTCTGGTACTGCTGCTTTTGTGAGGAAAGCCAACGCAGATGTGTTCATCAATGGCTGTCTTTGCCACCGGCTACACCTGACGGCTGAAAAGGGAGCCAAGCAACTGTCCTGTCCAGAAGAGCTTCTCGTTGCCACTTACTACTACCTGGAAAAATCTTCGAAGCGGCACAAGGACTTCAAGCAGGGTCAGGCTATGTGCTGTGTTAAAGATCATGCAATCCTGAAACACATTTGCACAAGGTAGTTATTTTAATTGTAATTGAAATCGTTATTGCTCCTTTTCCATTCTAATAATATATTTGTATACAATTTGTAAACACATTTTACAAATTTACAGCAAAGGAATAATGAAAGAAATGAGAAAAAAAATGTCAATTAGATATTGAAGGTAAAGGTACTAAGTCAAATTGAATCAGAGCTTATGCTTTCCATTTTCCTTACTTGAAGAATAATTTACCTCTTCACAATTTATTTCTTGTATGGTATCTATCAAGATATAGAAAATATTTGTAAATTGTTTGTGAAAATCAATATTTTGACATCATAATTTTGTATTCTTTACCAATTTGCTTGTAGGTGGTTATCGATGGAGAGATCCCTGGAGAGATTATTGGAGCAATGGATACCCCTGCAAGAGTACTTTAAGCAGGAAGCACAAGTTGGACAGAAGAGGAAAAGTGATGCTTCTGGTGGCACAAATGAGTCAAAAAAGCAAAAAAAGACGAGCAGTGCTGCTAGGACTCCTGTACAAAAAAAGTCTTCATCCTCTGCAAGCAGTGATAGTGCATCTAAGGCCTCAGCTACCAAGACAGCTGAGAAGTCTGTGTCTTCATCCTCTGCAAGCAGTGATAGTGCATCTAAGGCCTCAGCTACCAAGACAGCTGAGAAGTCTGTGTCTTCATCCTCTGCAAGCAGTGTTAGTGCAACTAAGGCCTCAGCTACCAAGACTGCTGAGAAGTCTGTGTCTTCATCCTCTGCAAGCAGTGTTAGTGCATGATGCATCTAAGGTCTCAGCTACCAAGACTGCTGAGAAGTCTGTGTCTTCATCCTCTGCAAGCAGTGTTAGTGCATGATGCATCTAAGGTCTCAGCTACCAAGACTGCTGAGAAGTCTGTGTCTTCATCCTCTGCAAGCAGTGTTAGTGCATGATGCATCTAAGGCCTCAGCTACCAAGACTGCTGAGAAGTCTGTGTCTTCATCCTCTGCAAGCAGTGTTAGTGCATGATGCATCTAAGGTCTCAGCTACCAAGACTGCTGAGAAGGCTGTGTCTTCATCCTCTGCAAGCAGTGTTAGTGCATGATGCATCTAAGGTCTCAGCTACCAAGACTGCTGAGAAGGCTGTGTCTTCATCCTCTGCAAGCAGTGTTAGTGCAACTAAGGCCTCAGCTACCAAGACTGCTGAGAAGGCTGTGTGTTCTACAAGCAGTACTACTAAGCCTACCAAGACCTCTGCTGCAAAGTCTGTTAGCAGTGCTACAACTACCAAGATCCTGTCTACAAATTTTCTACCCTCAAACTCTTCTAAGACTGCAAAGAGATCATTGAAGCATACTACATGCACTTCTTCAACCAGGGGTATTCCTTATAGTAGGCAGATATTTTCAGGGACAAAGTCAAGCATCAGTGATGTTGGAAAAGTGTGTCCAAAAGTCAAAGTAGGTGAGGATACCAGTAGAGTGTCTGTGACAAGTGTGACCAAAGCTGGTGAAATCTACAACAAATTCACTGACAAGAACAAACTGTACTGCTTGTTTTTGCAGCATACAATCCCTCTCTACAATGTCCTCAATCTGGAGCTGCAGCAAGATGAACCCAAGATCCACCTTCTCCATGACAAGCTGCACAAATTACTTCATGACATCTTGGTGCGATTTGTCAACCCCAAAGTGATTGCTAGTGCCAGTACACTTGAACAGTGCAGTTATCAAGAACTCTCCAACCAAAGGGAAGATGATCAACTCATTGTGGGGCACTCAGTTAGAGACTTACTAGCCTCAGGGAAGGTGGCTATGAAAGATCAGGAGGAATTCTTCAAGTCAGTTCGCAAGTACTTTGTTACTGTTTGCGACTACATTATCAAGTCATTTCCTGTGAATGATGAAGTTCTCATGAATGCCTGTGTAGCAGATGTTAGAAAGAGACTGGACACCAAGTTCTCTTCTGTTGCTTTCTTTGTTAAGAGGTTTCACTACATGGAAGAGAACATTGATCAAATAGAGATAGAATTTGGTCTTTACCAGGTAGACTCCTTGGAATCGATGTCTCTGGACCAACGCGCTGATGATGTGTGGGTTGCTATCTCCAACATTGAGGACAGAACAACGGGCAAGAAGAAATACACTCATCTGCCAAAAATCATGCTGTCAATCTTATCTCTGCCACATAGTAATGCAGAAGATGAAAGGCTCTTCAGCCTAGTGAGGAAGAATGCAACTGACTTTCGACCTAATTTGTCAACAGCAGTCCTGTCTGACATCCTCAGAAAGTTTCATGTCAGGCCAGGAGCCTTGTTTGCCACAGGATGTCCTTTGACGACAAACTATTACAAAAATGCAAACAGGCGGCAACAACATACAACAAGGAATAAGCGCTCATTAACATTATCCTTTGACATTTTCTGCAACTGTGATGACTCAGATTTGAATTTGCAAGTGATCATTCCACATTTTCTAATGTGGACAATGATGTGAAATTTGATAAAGAAGTATTATCCCTCAACATCAAGGAAAAGGACTGAAAGAAATGGACTTCCATTGAATTTTCATGAGACTGATCAAAACATCAATCCTTGTTACAGAACACTTTCTGTGGAGTGATCTGACTTTGTGAGTTATTTTGGCAATTGAATGTTGTTTTGTTCATGTTTAAACTTACCAAAATTTTCATGAGACATTTGGCCCTGTCAAAGACAGGCAAAAGTCTGTTAACCTATATATCCACCTGTCTGTGTCTTATTAATCTATGTTTACTATGCATACTTTATTGTATAGACGTATATCAAGGCTTTAGGGGATTACATGTACCTTCGGAAAGCAGGCTGGGTATTAAATTACTTGGCATTTCTTGAGATTATTACCTAGATATGGTTTAGGTGACTTCGCTGATCTTTATTCTAAGATCCAAATAGATGCTCTCATACTATTGTGATAGCATGTGTTGCCACTTACACATTTGCTTTACAACGAAGATGTCTCCCATTATTGGTAATACTGTAATCGGTATGGGATGAAAAGAGTGAAGATCAGAGGAAAGAGCAAACATTTCACTTTCCCATTGTTACCAGTAAAACATTTTTCTAACATTTTTTGGTCATGTTGAGTTTTCGTGAAAATCTGATTTTTCACTCAAAAATCTGATTTTTGAGGATATTCAGTCTGATTTTTTGTGTCAAGAGGGTGGCATCTCTGGGCCCCCCATACATTCATTCTTTGTATGAGCTTAAAGGGCATATATAGAAAGGCAAAAAAACCTTCAAAATGTAATTGTTTGCAATCTTCTTGCCAATGGTCTTGAATTCACGTATTGCCAATTTTAGAAGCTTGCTGGAAGTTATTTGCCCTCAAATGATCTACATTTGGAGTAATGAGTGATTTAATCATTAATCATTAATTACTCCATATGTGGATCATTTGAGGGCAAATAACTTTCAGCAAGCTTCTAAAATAGGCAATACATGAATTTAAGACCATTGGCAAGAAGATTGCTAACAATTACATTTTGAAGGCCTTTTTGCCTTCCCAGTACAGGTAATATCTTGAGAACCGTTCACCAGATTTGCTTCAAACTTAGTACATTTGTGTATTGTATGAAGTATGTCATGTCAAGTTTGTCAAATTAAGGTCTGACATTAATTGACATAATAATGCATGCATTGTATGGATGAATAAGGATGGGATGTGATTCATGGGGCCATTTTGAGAACCACTATTGCTGTGAGTCAATGATGTGCATGTCTATACAATGAATGTATATTGGCAATTCCCAGATTTACTATGTTACACCTTATGGTACCTTTCCCAATATATTTGAGTGCTCTAGGAAGATGCACTAATATTAACTTTTTATTTTGGAAGTGTATATCGGCACCGTCATGGTGCCTTCCATTTGTTTTGTGTTGGGGACACCGTGAAATATGTTAGTACAAATCAGAAAGATATCGCACCGTCACAGTATCGCCATCAAGTCTTTGAGTTTGACATAGAGTTAAACATGATTTCCTTCTGACTTTACTTCACCTTTTGTAGAATCATCATTGAGAAGGACACCAAGGTGCCCAATGCGGCCATCTTTACAGTGAACAAGGAGGACCATACGCTGGGCAACATCCTGCGAGCGTAAGTACAAAAGAATACAGAAAAAAAAGTACAAAAGAATGTATCCTACAATAAGTTTCATGTAGTAACTAGTAAATCAATCAATTTATATTGCACTTAACTCTTTGTGTGCTGTTTGTCCCTCAATAACATTGTAACACAGGTAAACCAATTATTTTTCCTTCATCAAATTAACCCTCACTTATTAAGAATAATTTAAGACAGATTTCCATCTTAAATCCACTTCATTAGACTAAACTTGACCACAAATGATTTTGTTGTTTTTTCTTACATCAATTTAACACTCATTCTTCTTTCTGAATACATGAAAACATAATATTTGATGATGCCTACACAAGAAGCATGCCTGGTTACTGAGTACAAAATTACCCTTCACCTACACTGCATGGCGTTTAAATTGACACTTCTATAATTGTCCAATTAACATATAATCTGACTACTGCAAAATACATTTCATTTCTGTTTGTACCACTGAAGTACTATCAGTTAAATCTGAATCAATTAATATCAAATCATTATTACATCTACCCATGCATAAACCTTCAATATGGTATGCACTTCACTGTAGCATATAATAATTTGCAACATCATGATTATGTGCATAAACAAGAAACATGTATAATAAAGCTCATCACCACACTTTATCTCACGTATGCAAGTGATGTAAATTAAGCTCGCCGAGCTCCCCATTAAACCCAAATTTCCCTTTTTTAGAGGAAATAAGTACATGAGCCCCCTATAGGCTGCATGGTATTAGTTGACTCATGTATTAATTAATGCTCATTATTTATCACCTCATGCCTGAGTCAGGCTGTGTGCTAAAAAATGTATACACATCTTATACACACCGCCATTGGCCTTGTATATTTCATTCCCTGACTAACAAATCCTAATCTTGGGCTTATATCATTGCAATATGACACATAGTTCAGCTGTAAATTAATCAACTTAATTGCATACGAGTAACCATTGTACTGCTTTTCCTCATTCGACAAAGTACTTACTGTACGCAAATTCCAAAATGTCACACTCTGCATACATGTTTAAGTGCATTCGTGTGCACACGACATGATACACAAATCAATACATTAAAGTCTATATTTTTCCACTTAAATTATGCTACTTACTTCTTTGGTCGGAACTGCACATTTTTGACACACAAAGTGACCTTTGAATTTTTCTCTACGGCAAACCCACGTCTGACAGTGCTTGAACTCATATTGCATGTACCTTGTTATTGTATCCCCGAACAGAGTTCGGAGGGATACTATGGATTTGGCCTCGTTGCACCGCCGCCGCTGCTGCCGCCGTAGATAAAACAAAGGAGCCTATCATTGTTTGTGGTGGCGCCCTCGCTTGGTCCATCTTTGTACACAAAAAGGTACAATTTATTGTGAGCGCTCTACTAGCTGCAGCTCTTTTCGGATCATCTTTAAATTTGGTATGAAGGTGTGTTATCAGGCATGAGAATGACTTTCTTTAAAAATATCTGAAAGTAAATTAAACCAACGGCGGGGGTCCAGGGGCAGCGCCCTGGCGGGGGTTCAGGGGGCAGCGCCCCATGAAGCTCCTGGGTTTTAGCATTTTAAGGGGGTATAGGAAGCCATTCTGGAGTACCAATGTGATAGAAAAAGGAACCCATAGTGGTGTACCTATTTGACAGAAAAAGGAAATAACACGTGCACGTGCACCCTGGCCTGGGCCCCAGTCTAGACTATGCCCTTGGGTACCCATCAATCATTCATGCCCTTACAGACCACCCGATGGCTTGGTAGTCTGGCTCACCCCTGGGGCTTGTGTCACTCCATACCTCGGACCATCGTGACTTGCCCCAAGGGTGGTGGCAAAACAATGATAAACTTAAAACATAGACTAGTCATTGTCATTGATGAAGCCCAACATCAAATTAATAAGATCAAGATCTAGACTTATCATTCAATCATAATCATCAATAAAGATAAAGTTCACGAAGTTAGTAAGCTTAACTTTAAAATGAATGTCATGTACAGTAATTATTCACAAACAAAGTATTCAAATTACCAAAGTTTAGGCAGTAGTTGGTCCTTCTTTCACGGTATCTCTTCTTGTGTTTGTCTCCAGTGGCATGCTGACGCAGTGTTTTAAGACCTCCGTTGCCATACCTTATGCCGTCATTGCACCATAAGCACCAAGCTTCACCGGGATTGTACAGCTTACGAAAACAATCCCCAACTAAATGTTGATCAGGAGTGCCTTCCAAAAATACACGGTCACACCACGACCAGTTCCATCTATTTTTGACGGATTTATCTATCTCTTTCGGGTCCGCTTCTCCCCCATCGCGATCAACGAACTTCGGCGTGGATGCCGCCATTTTGATACTGCATAGTCTGAAAGACCAGCCGTTACGATGCTGTCAATTTCTCTCCAAGATGCGAACATTGTGGAGTGTAACGAAACAGCATCATTACGGCTGTTTATGAGACTGAAAGCCACCGCACACATGCTACACCATTTTCGGTCGCGCTCGCACCACTGAATCAGTTCAGTGGCTCGCACGATCAGTGCAGTGGTGCGACCGAAGCTCGTGTGGTGTGCATCTGCGGTGCAATCTCGCGCTCCGTGCGAACAAATCGATCAGTGAGGCGCGTTCCCGGGGCGCGGCCCGGTAAGGATTCAGCCTCGCGGTGACTCGCTACGCAATGATTTCACTTGAAATGGTGAAGTACTTTTATAGTTTCTGAGTGTAAAAATGACTTGACCCCCCAGACCCTACCCCCCAAATATTATTTCAAATTCACATCGAACTCGGCGACCACAGATTTTGATGTAAAAAAATCGGAATTCCGATAAAAATCGGAAAATTCTCATGCCTGTGTTATGGTCAAACAAAGAAGCCTTTTGTTTTTGGTGGTGGCGCCCTCACTTGGTCCGTCTTTGTACACAAAAAAGTACATTTTCATGGGAGCGCTCTACTGGCTGCAGTTATTTTCAGATCTTCAAATTTGGTATGAAGGTGTATTATGGTAAAGCAAAGACACCTATTGTTTTTGGTGGTGGCGCCCTCACTTGGTCCGTCTGTGCACAATTTTTTTTTTTTCATTTTTCAGGGTCTGCTTGTGTGCACGATACATTTCTCAACAGATTTTTTTCGTCAAAATTTGGTGTGTAAGTGTATCATAGTAATTTTTAGTCGTTAGAGATCACGATCATGCTGATGGTAGTTGCCACTTGAGCCAAAAAGGCAATTTTGTTAGAAAACCATTCAAATATATGTTAATACACAGCAAAACCTAATCCTAGTTGATGTTTTTATGAATATTCAGATGCCAGAATAGTAGTAATCAAGACTGAGTCATTTTTAAGTGATTAGCTGTCACGCATAGTATGACTGTTGCTATGACAACACCATTGTGCCAAAATTATTGAAGTTAAAAAAATATAAGAAAGTGCCATATATTTCTCATATGGTGACAAAAAAAATGCAAAATGAGTGTCTAAGTATACATTAATCAAAGTGCCCAGTTGATTCTCATCGGAATCTAAGTCATGTAAGGTCATGATCATACCTAGAAATAGTTGCCATGGAAACGATATATAAAAAAGGCATTTATCTTTAGAAAACCATCCAAATATATGTTAATACACAGCAAAAAAAATAAGCAACTAATCCAAGTTTATAGTTGTATGAATATTTAGATGCCAGAGTAGTATCTATCAACATTGAGTCATTTCTAAGTGAAAGTGTCACGCATATAATGATTGTTGCTATGACAACACCATGGTGCCCAAATACTGAAATATGAAAGTGCCATATATTTGCCATATGATAACATGAAAATAATAATTAGTGACCATGGACCTATCATGGATGGACTGCGCTCGGATAGACTTCCTTTGATCCATGATGACCACCGCCTCATAAAAATTCAAGACATTCAGGTGTTTTAAACAATACGCTGTATTTCTAATGAGGCAGTGCCTTCCTCTGAATAACAAAAGAAAATCTGTTTTGAGAAATATGTCAACCGTTCAGCCTTCGCTGGGAGTTCATAGCTGATCTTATTACACACACTGGGAATTAGTTTGGAGGTGAGCGAAGGGAAATTTTGTTAAAA
Source organism: Arbacia lixula (assembly GCA_963669155.1). Classification (NCBI taxonomy): domain Eukaryota; kingdom Metazoa; phylum Echinodermata; class Echinoidea; order Arbacioida; family Arbaciidae; genus Arbacia; species Arbacia lixula. Next base: position 27,621,876 of record OZ022583.1, on the reverse strand, counting down.
TTGTAGAAAGAATTTGGTCCGTAACGTTTTCGGACATCTCCGGACACGAAATCGACGTTGTTTCCATGGAAGGTGAAACACTCAATAAACGATTTACAAGATATTTGTAAGGAAATATGATTGCCCAATGTGCGATATTGAGGCATTTTTCTGACATGTTTTCTACAGTATTCTTGATTTATCACAAAAACGACGCAACAATATAATCTGAAAGTCACAGATTCGTATCATTATAAGATGTACTACTACTGCACATGTACTTCAGTACATGAAGTGGTTCTGAAATCTTCTGCGCATGCAGATTGTATATTCCTCTAAATGCATCCAATATTTGTCTTGCATATTTGGCGGCGGTCATCACTGGATCAAAGAACCAAACGCGTAAAATATTCTATTGTGGTATCAATGATCGCGACTGGTATATGAATAAATTACTCTTCGTTCCGACTCCAGTTCTAACACCTTCCTGTAGTGACTAGGTATACATTTTGCAAGGTGCCCAGTTAATTCTGATTAGAATCTTAGTACTTAAGGTCAAGTTCACGGTCAAAATATGGTCATTGCTATGGTAAAGATACAGAATAAGATGATTTTAGTGAACATTTTCAATAGGCAGCACAAAACGTAACCCCAGTTTCTAGTATTAGGATTGCTTATATTTTCAAATGATATAAATCAATATTATGGTATTCTTAGGTGTTTATGGTCATGCCTAATTGGACAGTTGCTATGACAACAGCATGATGTAATATATAAAGTAGATGTGCAAAGAATATGTGGTACACATCAAAATCCTATCGCTATCCCATTTGATTCTTTTCTCCCTTGTTTTCTTTCTAATAACCATCAGATATCATAATGTGCATGTTTCCTCTCAAACCAATAGTTGATGTTAGTGTGAGGCTATTGTCATGGCAACTCAGCAATCGTCAATTTTTAAAAATGGCATATTTCCAATTATACCTTGTCAAACCTCTATGGAGGTGCTTAGTTACATATATTAGGTGATTAAAATAAAAATCCAAGTTATTTAAGGTCACCACATGTCATACTATTTTGTAATTAGTGTGAAGTGCTTGGTTGTTGGCATGGCAATATATCATTCAAATATATTACCATATGAGAAATATATGGCACTTTCGTATATTTCTGTAAGTTCAATGTTTTTGGCACCATGGTGTTGTCATAGCAACAGTCGTTCTATGCATTGCAGGTATCACTTAGAAATGACTCAATCTTGATTGCTTCTATTCTGGCATCTAAATATTCATAAAACGATAAACTAGGATTAGGTTTTTTGCTGTGTATTTACATATATTGGAATGGTTTTCTAAAAAAAAAAAAAAACTTTTTTATATTTCGTTTCTATGGCAACAACTATTTCTAGGTATGATCATGACCTTTCATGACTTATGTTGGGATCAGAATCAACTGGGCACCTTGATAAATATGCGGCATAAGCAAGATCGGGTCTTTCAAACCAACATGTATACACATGTATGGGACTATCCACAAGACTTACAGGGTTACTAAATTAGAAAAATAAGTTGCCACAAATCTATGTAAAATTATCCACTAAAAACGAATTTCACATTCGTTTGCCGCAATAAGGTCTCATTTTGACGAAAATTTAAAAAAAACGCATACCTCCAGTAACATCAGAAAAGTAAAAATTCCATAAATGCCAACGCCGTGAATAAAATACTTTATTCACGCCGTTCAAACAATATGTTACCAGTGGGAACACTAAAGCTTCTCCGAGCTTTGTCCGAGTAGCAACAACTAGTAGATTCAAAGTGCATTCCATCCATTGAATATGAATGACAAGATACAGGTGAATGCAATAACGCATTACTACGCAGTTAGGGGTGAAGTTGTGAATTATACATTACAAAAATGGTCTATTGTTGACTTCCGTACACGCCGTTGCCATTTATGGCATTTTGACATTTCTGACGTCACTGGAGGTGTGCGTTTTTTCAAATTTTCGTCAAAATGACACTTAATTGCAGCAAACAAATATGAAATTCGTTTTCAGTGGATAATTTTACATAGATTAGTGGGAACTTATTTTTCTAATTTATAACCCTTTAACAAAATAGACAGCTTTGATAGCCCGAGACAATTGACAGTACCCGTAATACGATCTCAATCACATCAACAGCATAATTACCGGTACTAAAAAAAGCACCATGAGTAATTTTGTCCAAGACAACTCAAAGATACTGCTGATGGAAAAGCTTAAACTAGAAAACTCAGTTTGACGGAGACCGCCATTGATTCTTTGATCTCCGGCCACAAGCTGGCGCTATACACTGAGATCGTTGAAGATCATAAACACGATGTTTACGGCCTATGAAGGAATATGAAGGAATACCATATAATTAAAATCTTTCGGAAAAATTGTAAAAATTAATATTCTTTGCCCCGATTGTTATCAAAATTACCACAAAGCCCAGCAAATGTGGGACCATCTTGTAGGAAATGTTATCCACTTTAAAAAGATAACCTCATCTGCAATTGTAAACGAAATAGTAAGGTGATTGCTTCATTGTGGTCTCAGTTTTGAAATGTTTAAACTTGACTGATGGTACTAATACACCAGTTCGTAGTTAGCTCTGGAGCAAGTTTGGTCACTTTGACCTTTCCCTTTTTCATTAGGATAAGCAGTTGATTAATATATCATTTCAAAAGGAGATGTTACGTAATGTGCTTACCCGACATAGCAATTGGCGATATTCAACCTCTAATAAAGGAACCATCTCAAAACAGGTGATAAGAATAGTAGGCTACGGTCTGTGAACAATTGGGAAAGCTTCTATTACATTGTTTATTGTAAACTAATTGTTGTCGTTTGGCCTGTTGTCAAATACCCCATGATTGAACACCTTGGTGTTCTTTTATAAATTGGATAACAAGCATATTCTAAAATAACTTATTAATGATGATGCTTATCTCAGTGATTTAAAAACCAACAAGCTGGTTTGGTCACTATGACCTTCATCTGCTCATGTAATTGTAATTACGAACTGGCTTATTGTCATGGTTCCCCTATTGCAGGCAGCTATTGAAGGATCCACAGGTGTTGTTTGCCGGGTACAAGGTGCCCCACCCTCTGGAACACAAGTTCATCCTGAGGGTACAGACCACGCCTGACTACAGCCCTCAGGAGGCCTTCACCAACGCCATCACCGATCTCATCTCAGAGATCTCACTGCTGGAGGAGAGATTTAATGTAAGTCTGGAGGGAGGGATAGGAGAGAGGTTCATACTCTGGAGTAGTGATAATGATGCTCATACCACATACAGGGCTTGCCCTAAAGGCGCTGTCACACCTTGGCGTTTTAGACAGCGTTTGCCCGACGTATCAAAATTTCTCTAAAACGTCGGCATACGCTGAACTTTTATTTTTTTTTTTCAACTTTGGGCGTATACTTAGCGTATTCATAACGAGTTGGACGTATACATAACGTATTAGTAACTTATATCAAACGCTTCGTTAACTTATAAGTAACGTATTACAACGAATGCTTAACGTATTGCTGGCGTACACAACTTATGCCCTACGATAGCCTAACTTACGCATATCGCGCGGCAGCGTATCGCTGACGAACACGTGTCGTAGCCTATAAAAAGGCTGCCGCTCGACTATTCAAATCATAACCGCACAATACATCACCGTATCAACACCACCGCCATGCCGAAGAAAACTAATACGCCATTATACGGTAGCTGTAACTTATAAACACGTTCAGTAAGTTTTGTGGTCGTCCGAAGCACGTCTTCATACGTTTTCATACATCAATATACGTTGGAGTTAAGTTACACGTGCGTTCAAAGCACGTTACTCATAGGTTAGAAGTAAGTTGTATGGTACGCTGGACATTATCTCGACGTACATCGACTTATGAGTAACTTACGAGTAACGTGTGTCGACGTGTATGAACGATGGCGTAACTTGCCTACAACTTATGGCCCGCGTATGCGGGACGTATGAGCATACGCTGGCATACGTCGAAAAATTTTGCGCTTGCACAAAATTTTTTGACGACCTCGCCGTATGACGACGTATACCAGCGTGTTTTAGCGTACTCTTAACGTATGCAAAACTTACCCTTAACGTATTCGACGTACGCCAGCGTATTCGCCAAATTCCTCATACGTCGGGCATACGCTGTCTAAAACGCCAAGGTGTGACAGCGCCTTAACCCTATCTAGCCCGGGGGGGGGGGGCAAAAACAGCCCCCCCCTCGACATTTTTCGCGATAAATTTGTAACACATAAAGATCGCGCCGCGACATTTCATGACTTTTTTCCTCCAAGTCTCACGCAACTTTTAAGACCAAATTTGCGACGCGGGGGTATGCGGTTCCGAAGTTATGTAACATTTTGTATGTGCACGTCAGACCCAAAATTGCTCAAAAACGTGATTTCATGTACAAATCCAATGCAAATTCTGTACCTAGCCAAAATTCATAAATGTATCATTATTTTTATCTTTACTGATGAAAAACAATAGATTTCATGTTATTTATGACTGAAATGGTGTTGTCAACGATTTCCATCAAAAAAACAATGAAAACCTAAAGTCGAAAAAACAAAGAAATACATAAGGAATTCAAAAAAACAATAAAAAACATAAGAAAAAAATTGATATTGCCATTTTTTTTAATCCTAATTTAATAATAATCCTAAGAAGACTGTCTGGACTGAAATCTAGCAGTTTTGGGGCTATATATTTAAAGATTTACAACCAAATTATGATTTTACGCATTAATTAGCATAATTAATTAATTAAAAATAAATTTGAATAATTTTGGTGCAATTTACAATTTGATTGTAGAGATTACGTCATCGGCGACGCACGTGCCAATTTTCGTCGCGATCGCGCGATCAACGGTCGAGATCTTAGGGGGGGGCTGTTTTTGCCCCCCCCCCCCCGGGCTATGCGATTTCAAAATAGCCCGGGCTATATAGGGTTAAACCGTGGCCCAAGAGCCACTCAAACAATGCTCGGCCTCAGTCTTGAATCGATGGCCTGGCTGGCCACCCAAAAATGGTTCCATCACTCACTGTTTGGCCTATCTGGGCCACCTGAAAATCCATTTGGCCACCTGGATCTCATGCTCAAGTGGCCTTTATGGCCCCCTGAAAAAAGGTTAAAGGGCATATACTGTACTGGGAAGGCAAAAAAGCCTTCAAAATGTAATTGTTAGCAATCTTCTTGCCAATGGTCTTAACCCTAATACTCCCGGGGGGGGGGGTGTTATGGCCCCCCCCTGTCGAAGTTTTGTCGGTACTTCCTAACGCCTCAATATTTCGAAACGAAATTTCTTGACTTTTTTCTCTGATCCGTCCCGCACATTTTGATACCAAATTTATGGCGATCGGACCTACCGTGCGGGTGTCAGATTACGTTTACCGAACACATGTCACTGAAATTTCGCTATTTCTCTATGTGACTGTGTATAACCCTATGGATAAAATCAGGAGCTTTTCCAATTTATGTAAATACTTTTCTAATAAGTGTTATCATTGTTTCAAATAGTGTAAATAATTACCACACACACAAACACACACCCACGCATACGCATCTGAATCTTGACGAAAATTTTGAGGCAATCGGGCGACCCATGGCTGAGATCTGTTTGATGGCGTGAATTTTAAATTGTCTTGGTAGCAACTGTAGCCCAGCAGTCATTCAAAGTTAAAAAAAAAAAAAAAACATGAATAAACTGTAAACAATAAAAGATGGACTATATCTGCACACTCTAAACTTTATTCTCCATTTACCTCTTTATTTTCATGCAGGCTGCTGTGAGGGAGAAAAAAGAAGGACAAGACTGAGCGTACTTTTTTCATGAGAACATTACTTAGAAAAAGCTTGACAGTATTAAACTCTGGGAGCACTCCCAGATTTTGGGGGTCCACAACGCACGCAAACATATTCAGGTAACATTGAGGGGGCAAAACAGGTTTACCTGACATGGACTGTTGTAAAGGTCGTTGGGCATCAATGTGTTTGGGAGACCAGTATGCACAATTTCTACGTGGAGTACCTTTGCGATATGCTGCTGTAAAGAAAAAGGTAGAAAATTGATACCAACGACCTTTTACAACAGTTTTACAACATGTTGGATAAACCTGTCTTGCCCCCTGGGTATTAACTGAATTTGTTTTTGTGCGTCGTGGCTGCCATTACTGCAGCAAGCATGGACCCATGCCATCAGGAGAGGCTGGCTTAAGATGGCGAGATGCAAAGCCAGGTCACAACATCCAGACCAAATGAATTTTCTTGAAGCTGTTAGATGGGCTGGAAAATTAGCATTCATGGATAGTATCTATGACCAGTTTGTGGTCTCTTTCTGGTATGCACAGTACAATCCCGCTTATTGGAAACATTCATGCGCTGATTTAAAGAGACGGCTGTACAGTTTAGAAGCTGTTGTTGCATTGCAGCACAGGGTGTGGCCAGAATGGCAGACTCGCCACTTTGTGCAGTGTTCCAAGGTTTGAGTGAAAACTGCTTAATCTGTGTAAATGTCAACTCATCAAGTGTCAATGTACGTTTACACAGACACAGTTGCTGCTGCTGCTTTTTACCTGAATCTTGTTGCTAAGGACTTATGCCGCAACAGAGGAAAGAAAAAACGTCTACCAGTACCGAAGTGCGACGTCATGTTGTTGTTGTTTTATTCATGCAATTATAACAATACAGGCACCCCGTTATAAGGAGCACGGGTATAGCGAGAATCCGCTTATAACAAGGACATTTCTTGGGCCCCAATATTTCTTCCAAAGACCTCCGTGTATTCTGTTTTCATATAACGAGATCGGCTATAGCGAAATTTCTGCTATAGTGAGGCAATTTCCCAGCCGAAGAATATAGAGAAACAAAGGAAATTGACCTTGTCACTACGAGCACTACCTTCAGCCACGCCGCCCAGCGAGGGAAATGCAGCAACTACACAAGCAAGTTTTTTCGCGCTGTCAAACACTGATCACACACACGACCACACATTACGTGCTAGCAGCACTGGACGCCCCGCACACCCAACCACCAACACAGTCATGCACGCACAAGGCAAGCAAGAGCCTCTATACACGTGTGACACTGTGTACGACCGTGCATGAAGATTTTGATCAATGATCATTTATTGTTTAATTGCACGCGGTCGTGCCAGCAGGTGCGGCCGGGTAACTGAGCCTACCCGGTAAACGGAGACGTTGGAAGTGTCATTTATTTACATTTTCAAGTGTGCTAATACATAGTTTAGTAAATTTGTAGATAGTCAATTTAGTTTAGTATGCGTGCAAAACCATTAAAATATTACAATATTAGCGGTAAATACATTATTGTATGTGTATAGTCCTATATGTATTTGTTTCTGTGTGTTTTGATCATGTACTGGTATAGCGAGCAATCGGCTATAGCGAGGAAAAAGTGTGGGTCCTGACCCCCTCGTTAAAACATTTTCAACTGTGCTGATTTATATTTTAGTGAATTTTTAGAGAGTCAATTTAGTTTAGCATGCTTGGAAAACCATTAAAATATTACAATACTGGTGATAAATACATTATTGTATGGATATAGTCCTATATGCATTTGTTTCTGTGTGTTTTGATCATTTACTGATATAGCAAGCAATCGGCTATAGCGAGGAAAAAGTGTTGGTCCCGAACCCCTCGTTTTAACGGGGTTTGCCTGTACGAAGATACACATGAACAATCATACATACATGCATAACTCTATTTGAAAACGTCATAAACCATTTTAATAAGAAGAATGAAATGAGAACTTGAAAAAGGTTGTAGGGCCTTGTAAGTAAATTCTCTGGGTCAGAATGTAATAATTTTGGCATGATTAATATAATGTTACTTAAAACAAATACAAAATAATCGGTTATGAAGATCAAACATATAAACAATATCAATTTTGTAAGAAGTAGTGTTGCAGTCATTGTTTAAATAATTGTATTTTTTTTCCTTATTGTTTTTTTTCTTAAAGGTTTTTAGTGATGTGTTCCGAACAATTGGGAAATTTAACCAGACAGATTTTTTAGAAAAAGTTGTAGTGACTTTATACATATGATTACCTATGCGGGTCTCATATCTATGAACATCGTTATTGAGACAAATCATCTGTAAAATATTTAAGGGTAATACACGTTAAAAGTAATAAAAGCCAAGTAATAAAACATAATACAAATATATATCATCAAACTTCAGAATGTTCAACATTTTAAATAATGGGGCTAAATGAGCCATGTAGTGACTTTCTGTACAAATTCGCACGGCTTTCTTCTGTAACTTATATAATGACTCTGTAACTGACTGAGAGGAATTTCCCCATGCAACAATACAATTTGACAAATGGGGTAGTATCAGAGAATTGCATAATACATGAATTTTCAGTGCAAACAAGGGTAAGTAATGCTTGAGCTTATATAAAATTCTAATGCATTTTGTTGCTTTGTTGCTATTTTCTAGTTCCAATATGAGACTACTTTGTTTCTCAATGGTCTCCTCCATATCGCCGACTCTTTTGTTGATAGATTCTTCCACCAATGAAAGAAAGCTCTGGCTCTGAACTAAGTCATGGATTACTTCTTGAACCAGGACATGGTTGATATGGTCCGGTGACTGAGATCGTAAAATAATGATTTCCGTCCAAAATCATTTACGTAATTTGTTTTTCAAAGTTTTTTTTGTACATTTCTTAAGTATGTATTGGGATGAATGCAGATAAAATTACATTCATATCTGCCATAGTAAATAGTAAATCCCATTCTAATGTCTATAGATGATTATGTACCGAATCTCTGTTACCCAGTCTAATGTTTATACATGTACATGTTTATAGATGATTATTTACTGAAGCTCCCATTACCCAGTCTAATGTTTATACATGTACATGTTTATAGATGATTATTTACTGAAGCTCCCATTACCCAGTCTAATGTTTATACATGTTTATACATTGTAGATGATTATTTACTGAAGCTCTAGTACCCAGTCTAATGTTTAGAGATGATTATTTACTGAAGCTCTATTACCCAGTCTAATGTTTATAGGTGATTATTTAATGAAGCTCCGTTACCCAGTCTAATGTTTAGAGATGATTATTTACTGAAGCTCTATTACCCAGTCTAATGTTTATAGATGATTATTTACTGAAGCTCCGTTACCCAGTCTAATGTTTATAGATGATTATTTACTGAAGCTCTATTACCCAGTCTAATGTTTAGAGATGATTATTTACTGAAGCTCTATTACCCAGTCTAATGTTTATAGATGATTATTTACTGAAGCTCTAGTACCCAGTCTAATGTTTAGAGATGATTATTTACTGAAGCTCTATTACCCAGTCTAATGTTTAGAGATGATTATTTACTGAAGCTCTATTACCCAGTCTAATGTTTATAGATGATTATTTACTGAAGCTCTAGTACCCAGTCTAATGTTTATAGATGATTATTTACTGAAGCTCTATTACCCAGTCTAATGTTTATAGATGATTATTTACTGAAGCTCTATTACCCAGTCTAATGTTTAGAGATGATTATTTACTGAAGGTCTATTACCCAGTCTAATGTTTATAGATGATTATTTACTGAAGCTCCGTTACCCAGTCTAATGTTTATAGATGATTATTTACTGAAGCTCTATTACCCAGTCTAATGTTTAGAGATGATTATTTACTGAAGCTCTATTACCCAGTCTAATGTTTATAGATGATTATTTACTGAAGCTCTAGTACCCAGTCTAATGTTTAGAGATGATTATTTACTGAAGCTCTATTACCCAGTCTAATGTTTAGAGATGATTATTTACTGAAGCTCTATTACCCAGTCTAATGTTTAGAGATGATTATTTACTGAAGCTCTAGTACCCAGTCTAATGTTTATAGATGATTATTTACTGAAGCTCCGTTACCCAGTCTAATGTTTAAAGATGATTATTTACTGAAGCTCCATTACCCAGTCTAATGTTTATACATGTTTATAGATGATTATTTACTGAAGCTCCGTTACCCAGTCTAATGTTTAGAGATGATTATTTACTGAAGCTCTATTACCCAGTCTAATGTTTATAGATGATTATTTACTGAAGCTCCGTTACCCATTCTAATGTTTATACATGTTTATAGATGATTATGTACAGTATACATCGTAAAGTCACACAAAATTCGGCCTGCGAGCCGCGATGTGTTTCTGTTTTGTACTTTTGTTGTTTTTATCCCAATAAACCATTATCAATCCATCTTTATCTCAACGCTTGTTTTATATTTCCTTGTAGGTTGCTTTGACATCTGATTTAATTTTAGTGTTCTGATATGCCTATGTTCCATGTGTCTTGATACATGTATCTGTATGTATTTATGTAAATTCCCTTTGTAATAGAAAGAATACATTCAGCGTAATGAAAGGAAATAAGGAGTTTTAAACATGTTTTCTATGTGTAACTATGGAATATGCAATCTTATCGGGAGTTCAGAGGTCGTAGGTGTCTGTTTTTTTTTTTAAGATTCTTAGACAAATTAAGAAATCTAACTTTCTAATAATAACTTGCATGCCAAATAAGTTCATCTCAAGTCTCAGTCTAATGTTTATACATGTTTATAGATGATTATTTACTGAAGCTCTATTACCCAGTCTAATGTTTAGAGATGGGTCAATCCAAGTGAAATCAACCAATTTTCAGACGGTTTGTAACCCGACCCCCTTCAATTTTCTTCAAACTCGCACCAAATGTTCCTCCAAGTGTCTGACGGAAGATTCTGAAATATTTTGCCCCAAGGTCAAATGGTTGCTAAGATACAACCTCCCTTAGCAACCAATGCGTGATCGAACAACTGAGTTTAAATAAAATTTGCTATTTTTGATTGACCGCTGCAGCCAAGTTAGATGAGTTACATTGCTCATTTCCTGTAAATTGAAAGAACTCTATAGTCTTAACATGCACAATGTATTTTGGTGCCGATCGGACCACCCATTCTTACGCATGACGTCAAGGAAAATGGTGTTAAGCGTCAATGGCAATGTGTTCGGGTGCATGTTTGGAAGCTGATAACTTTAAAACTCAATTAGTTTAGAACCCACTATTTTGCAGATATATAGTCGTTTACTAGCTCTACCCACCTACCAAAAATTGATCAAAAAACATGCATCGTTTTCTCGTAGAGCGCCCTCAAAGTTTGATTTTTTTAAAAAGTTGCCAAGTTCAAGGTCTCAAATCACCACTCGTCCCATTGAGGATCGACACCAATTTTGGTGTGTTGATAGACTTTTACCTATATTTTTATAGGATACCTAAACACTTTTGTGACCAAAATGTTAAATAGCTGATTTAAGCATTTGAAAATGGTTGTAAACACCCCAAAATCTATGTAAAATGACACATTGGATTTTAAGCACATTTCAAATTGTGATAACTCAGAGATGAAAAGCCAAAATACAATGATATCTTCTGTGATAATAGTCTGTTATTAGTACTAAAAGAATATACATCACAAATACTTTTGTTTTTTTGTCAATGACCTCAAAAAAGTGCATGAAAATCACAAGAAACAATAAATCAGTCAATTTTCTGTCACCATGGTTACCATAATGGTGTTAATGTGTGTTTACATTGATTTCTAATTGTGTGTCATTTCAGGTGACTAATGGTGACTTAAAGCTGATAACTGCATATCATGTTTTAATATATATTTTCTTTTAGCTACACATAATACCTTAAGTCATGTTCATATCTATCGACCTTGACACCATTCTGAAAGAGATGTATAAGCCTAAAAATTAGCATATTCTCAACACCAGTGAGCTTTACATCACATTTCAAAATCATTTTCCTCTTGCACAGAATGCCTGATCATGTCGATATATGCAGTATTGGTAGTCTGGAATTAGTATTTAGAGGATCTAGTATTATTTGATTTGCCTAAAATGACAATGACCTTGAAAATACCCCTGGAAATCATAACAAAAGCAACAATCATTCAAATTTCCAATAATAGAATGTGGACACCGGCTTTGAGTTGAGTGCCATTTTAATATGAATACTGACTTAAGTTTGATAATTGCGAATCTGTTGCCCTTTTTGTTCCATTTTGAGCTGCAAATAATATTTAAAGTAAAAATAACATTGACCTTGACATAAATGTAAGATTAGTTGTAAATGTCTCCAACTGAGCATAAGTCACAACATATATGAGTTTTACACTTTTATTTGTAGCTTAAAATGGAAGAAAATGGAACATGATTAACAATTATCAGCTTTAAATTCACTATTGATATTAAAATGACATTTTTTTATTGAAAGTCTTTGTAAAATGCCTTACAATAGAACTATTGATTTTTTGTGATTTTCAGCTGTATTTTCAAGGTCATTGTTATGTTAGATAAATTAGATATAACTATATACTCTAAACACTTATCAAAGTATACCACCACTGCAAATATCGACATGATCAGGAATTCTGTCCGAGAGAAAAATGATTTTGAAATGTGATGTAAAGCTCACCGGTGTTGAGAATATGCTAATTTTTAGGCTTATACAGCTCTTTCAGAATGGTGTCAAGGTCAATAGATATGAACATGACTTAAGGTATTATGTGTAGCTAAAAGAAAATATATATTAAAACATGATATGCAGTTATCAGCTTTAAGTCACCATTAGTACTGAAATGACACACAATTAGAAATCAATGTAAACACACATTAACACCATTATGGTAACCATGGTTATGGAAAATTAACTGACTTATTGTTTCTTGTGATTTTCAGGCGCTTTTTTGAGGTCATTAACAAAAAAACAAAAGTATTTGTGATGTATATTCTTTTAGTACTAATAACAGACTATTATCACAGAAGATATCATTGTAATTTGGCTTTTCATCTCTGAGTTATCACAATTTGAAATGTGCTTAAAATCCAATGTGTCATTTTACATAGATTTGGGGGTGTTTACAACCATTTTCAAATGCTTAAATCAGCTATTTAACATTTCGGTCACAAAAGTGTTTAGGTATCCTATAAAAATATAGATAAAAGTCTATCAACACACCAAAATTGGTGTCGATCCTCAATGGGACAAGTGGTGATTTGAGACCTTGAACTTGGCAACTTTTTAAAAATATCAAACTTTGAGGGCGCTCTACGAGAAAACGATGCATGTTTTTTGATCAATTTTTGGTAGGTGGGTAGAGCTAGTAAACGACTATATATCTGCAAAATAGTGGGTTCTAAACTAATTGAGTTTTAAAGTTATCAGCTTCCAAACATGCACCCGAACACATTGCCATTGACGCTTAACACCATTTTCCTTGACGTCATGCGTAAGAATGGGTGGTCCGATCGGCACCAAAATACATTTTGCATAATAAGACTATAAAGTTCTTACAATTTACAGGAAATGAGCAATGTAACTCATCTAACTTGGCTGCAGCGGTCAATCAAAAATAGCAAATTTTATTTAAACTCAGTTGTTCGATCACGCATTGGTTGCTAAGGGAGGTCGTATCTTAGCAACCATTTGACCTTGGGGCAAAATATTTCAGAATCTTCCGTCAGACACTTGGGGGAACATTTGGTGCGAGTTTGAAGAAAATTGAAGGGGGTCGGGTTAACACCATTGGTTGATTTCACGTGGATTGACCCAGATGATTATTTATTATATTACCCAGTCTAATGTTTAGAGATGATTATTTACTGAAGCTCTATTACCCAGTCTAATGTTTAGAGATGATTATTTACTGAAGCTCTATTACCCAGTCTAATGTTTAGAGATGATTATTTACTGAAGCTCTATTACCCAGTCTAATGTTTAGAGATGATTATTTACTGAAGCTCTATTACCCAGTCTAATGTTTAGAGATGATTATTTACTGAAGCTCTATTACCCAGTCTAATGTTTAGAGATGATTATTTACTGAAGCACTAGTACCCAGTCTAATGTTTGTAGATGATTATTTACTGAAGCTCTATTACCCAGTCTAATGTTTATAGATGATTATTTACTGAAGCTCTATTACCCAGTCTAATGTTTATAGATGATTATTTACTGAAGCTCTAGTACCCAGTCTAATGTTTATAGATGATTATTTACTGAAGCTCTATTTCCCAGTCTAATGTTTAGAGATGATTATTTACTGAAGCTCTAGTACCCAGTCTAATGTTTATAGATGATTATTTACTGAATTTGAACCTGCAAACTGCTGCTTACCAGGCAGCGACTTAAACACGCAAGCTATTTCTAGTTTACGGATCAAGACACCACAACACGGAAACAAATACCGAAGATTCTCATTTAATCTCAATAATATTCAATATTCAATACTACTCAATTCAATAATATTCATGAGTAGTCCGCCGTAAGGACAATTCAAATCCCGTCTGGGATTTTTTTTTCGACTTGCTTTTTTGTTCATTTACAGGATGGAGCACGCTATCCTTACTACTGGGTGTATGCCAAAAAAATGTAAATTGAAATTACCCCAGAAAGCCCTTTCACTAAAATCTTTGTTGTACTTTGACAAAACTATATCATAAAACAACACATTACTCAAAAAGGTGGTCAACCATATTCTTAAATTGAATTGTATGAGGCCGTTCAAATGATTGCATGCCACTTGCAAACGTTGATTGCATTCACCAACTGAAATCAGTCACAATCAGCTGGGAATTTTCTCTCTTGCTCCACAGCCTAGCATATTGCATCATCAGATCCTCGAAACATTCAAGTCAGGGTGTTGTCTTCCTGCATGAAACAGCAATGCAAATGATGGACATATTTTTGGTATTTTACATAAAATGTTGGTCTGATTTTACTTCTTTTGTGTTGGCGAAGAATGGCAGAAGAAATTTTGGTGAGTGAACTTTAGGCGAGACTGCACTTAAATCTAATGTGATATTTACTGTGACTTTAACCTTATTACATTAATACATGTACAGTTTTAAGACAGTGTCCATGTGCTGATCACATCAAACAACACCTTACAGTCACTTCTACATGTGGGCCTAGTATAAAGGTGAAGTCGGCACTGGACAGAGAAATGCTGACCTAAAGAACCAAAAAATACACATGTCTACAATATATAAAGAATATCATGTACATGTGTACATGTTTTTTATGTCACTCTGTGAAATTCAAGCCCCATATTTCAGTTATTTTACATTCACAAACTTCACAGAAGTAACAGGTTTGATATCCCTTATTCATACAGTAGACCAATTATCCGATAATATATAGTTCAGTATGGCACATTTGCAAGTACAATTTTATCTAGAATAGCAATAAGTTAAATCAACTTTGGTATTCAATGGTTAAAGTTAAAAAGAGTGCACGTACAAAGCTGCATGGTATGCAAACATGAATGTTCCCAACTGAAAATAAATATCAAGTTAACTGTGTACAGTTCAAAGTGAACTCCTACATCAAACAATTTCTTTGTCATGTTATGCTTCGCTATGACATTGATCGACATTTATATTAAAAAAATAACTTATTTTGACCCTTCACTACAATAGCTTTTAATTTTCTGATTAAGCAATGTATATTTCATAATGTTTAAGAGGGATATAGTAATTCTATGGGCCACAGAAACTAATTAAACTGTAGCTCACGGTTAGATTTTCCGGCTTTGTAAAACATATAGATTTCATTTGGCAAGAAGTACATGGTAACTCAAAAGCCTCATCTGACTTTACATCTATAAATGATCCAATGGCAGTAATTGCCTCCTGTCTACTTCAATTAACTCCTGTTCTCCAACATCAGTCCGTTGAACACTGTCACTGTTACATCCTGCTACAGCGAAGCCTTGACCAGCAATGCTTAGACTATGTCTCGTGTTAGGAACCGAGTGTGGACCGACATTCATAGCTTGTCCTGTGGTATCTTCTCCATCTCCTAGACTTGGGTTTTGTGCAGCAACAATAGCGTCTAAGACTGTCAGGTTCTGTTCAGCTAGAGTTGATTCTTGTCTTCCAATGTCCACCACTGTGTCTGGTTGTGGAGTGCACATCCCCTGCTGTATCACTATAGGATTCCGGCCAGCAACCCCAACTTCTTGACCAAAAGCAGTGAAGTTTTGTCCAGTTATACTCAGGTCTCCACTAACGACATTCATGCCATGTTCTACAACGCTCGCTACATGCCTGACAACATTGCAGCTTTGTCCTGCCATTGAAAAATCTTGTCCCCCGTCATGCAATGTTTGTTCTGCAGCAATCATTTCCACACCTCGCCTTGCAGCAATGGCTGTAGTTTGTCCTTCAACATCCACCCTGTGTCCAGCACCACCAGCACTCGCGAGCTGTCGAGAGTCGCTGATGCCGCATCCTCCTAGAGACAGTCCTGATGCTGGATCCATGGTATGGTTGTCTGGCAAGAATGGGAAGCTAATGGCCTCAAAGCGCTCGTCTGTCTTCGGCACTTTTCCCCTCCTCTCCCGCTTTCTCCGTTTCTTGGCTTTCTTCTTCCTCTTCCTCTCCGTCATGCTGCATTGTGGGTCGTACAGCGAGCGGTTTGTCATGATCTTCTTAAACAGGTCCTGGGTAAAAAGCAGAGGGGACACACAGAAAAAACACATTTAATTGACATTATACAAATAATGCACAGTTGTGAGTGCGTTGGGGCTGTGCTGCGCACGGTAGGAGGGTGTTTACCGTGCGCTGCACAGCCCCAACGTCACGAACGTCAAAACTGTGCATTATGTGTTTTATAAGACAGGTCAGAATTTAAAGGTTATACACTTGGGTCTATCAGTACCTTGAAGATTTTGGTGCATCTCCCATATTACAAGAGTTTACACTGTGAAGAAATCAAATGGCTGCTTCCACGGATGGCTAATCTAAACACCAACAGCAACAGAAAAACACTAGTTTCTATGATGCGCTGGATCAATCGGCCCAGAGCTCTAGCAACCTAGCTTGCATAGAGTTTATACACAAACGGGAAATGCTGCGCGAAAATTGCACAGTGCTGCACAAGAAATGCACGGCTGGAATGGTTAGTACAACTAATGCATAATCATGTGACTCGCATACAGGATTTCTATTAGTCACATTCTTCAACCTGTCTTATAAAATATATTTTAAGGCATTACAATAACCATCAGTTTTTTGTTCCCATCATATGACATACTGACATGATTTTTTTCATTTGATTGGCCATGGGGGACTGGCTCCTGAATGAATTCAAGCAAGCAAAAATGGGGTAAATCATAAAAAGGCCAACCAAAGTTGGCTTATTAATAAATTACTGTTCACCAAGGAAACAAGGGGTGTGTAGACAGTAATGATAATAAATGAAGTGGGAACTTGTACCTCATTAATCACTCAGGGTGTTAAATCTACTCAACAGTGTATTTTCCAGTGATATCATATTGTGCACCTCCCAATGTTTGCACAAATATGTTGCCAACAAGAAGCATGCACAACACATATTGTTTTTAAAAACTTCACTGCAAGGTTGAGCAATACAAAACAGTGACAAAAGATAATAAAAAAGACTATAATTTTTAATGGAATAATCCATCTTATTTGATTAAAACAGATCAAATATTGATACAACGTAATGAACGCCAATCATTCAAGGTCAAATATCTCCATGGACATGTTTGTATAATAGCCACACTCTATGGGATGTAAAACACTGATGATGATAGCCTTGTCAAAGCATGACAAATATTTGACATGGGCATTTTAACTCCCAGACTGAGAGCTTTTTAACTGGGTTAAAAGTAATAAAAGAAACATAAAATAAAACAATAACAATGACCTGAACAACATGAGTGTTTCAGTTTATGTTGTAGTGATGCTATAAACCTATCACTTGTTTTGACAATGTTTTTCAAAGAGCATAAAAGTTCACAGAGTATATAGATAAGGAACTGGAAGACCTTGTCAGGATAAGGGAGGGAGATGTAGATACGTAGGAGAGGGGGGGGGGGGGGGGGGGGGTATAAGTTGAAGGTTACATGATGTGTGGCATTAAGATGACAATATCTATATCATAAGGTGTCTCATCTTGCATAGACAGAATATGGTCAACTCAGACATGTTCTAGAAAGGAGTTTGTCCATTTGTGTGGTGATGGTGGTTGGGAGAGAAAGAAGGGAGAAAATGCTATGGAGAAGAGAGGGGGAGGGAGAAAATGCTATGGAGAAGAGAGGGAGAGGGAGAAAATGGTATGGAGAACAAGGGGGAGGGAGAAAATGCTATAGAGAAGAGGGGGAGGGAGAAAATGCTATAGAGAAGAGGGGGAGGGAGAAAATGCTATGGAGAAGAGAGGGAGAGGGAGAAAATGGTATGGAGAACAAGGGGGAGGGAGAAAATGCTATAGAGAAGAGGGGGAGGGAGAAAATGCTATAGAGAAGAGAGGGAAAGGGAGAAAATACTATGGAGAAGAGAGGGAGAGGGAGAAAATGCTATGGAGAAGAGAGGGAGAGGGAGAAAATACTATGGAGAAGAGAGGGAAAGGGAGAAAATGCTATGGAGAAGAGAGGGGGAGGGAGAAAATGCTATGGAGAAGAGAGGGAGAGGGAGAAAATGGTATGGAGAACAAGGGGGAGGGAGAAAATGCTATAGAGAAGAGGGGGAGGGAGAAAATGCTATAGAGAAGAGGGGGAGGGAGAAAATGCTATGGAGAAGAGAGGGAGAGGGAGAAAATGGTATGGAGAACAAGGGGGAGGGAGAAAATGCTATAGAGAAGAGGGGGAGGGAGAAAATGCTATAGAGAAGAGAGGGAAAGGGAGAAAATACTATGGAGAAGAGAGGGGGAGGGAGAAAATGCTATGGAGAAGAGAGGGAGAGGGAGAAAATACTATGGAGAAGAGAGGGAAAGGGAGAAAATACTATGGAGAAGAGAGGGGGAGGGAGAAAATGCTATGGAGAAGAGGGGGAGGGAGAAAATACTATGGAGAAGAGAGGGAGAGGGAGAAAATGCTATGGAGAAGAGGGGGATAGAGAAAATGCTATGGAAAAGAGAGGGAGAGGGAGAAAATACTATGGAGAAGAGAGGGGGAGGGAGAAAATGCTATGGAGAAGAGGGGGAGGGAGAAAATACTATGGAGAAGAGAGGGAGAGGGAGAAAATGCTATGGAGAAGAGGGGGAGGGAGAAAATGCTATAGAGAAGAGGGGGATGGAGAAAGTGCTATGGAGAAGAGAGGGAAAGGGAGAAAATACTATGGGGAAGAGAGGGAAAGGGATAAAATGCTATGGAGAAGAGAGGGGGAGGGAGAAAATGCTATGGAAAAGAGGGGGGAGGGAGAAAATGCTATAGAGAAGAGGGGGGAGGGAGAAAATGCTATAGAGAAGAGAGGGGAAGGAAGAAAATGCTATAGAGAAGAGAGGGGGAGGGAGAAAATGCTATAGAGAAGAGAGGGAGCAGGAGAAAATGCTATGGAGAAGAGAGGGGGGAGAAAATGCTATAGAGAAGAGAGGGGGAGGGAGAAAATGCTATAGAGAAGAGGGGGATGGAGAAAGTGCTATGGAGAAGAGAGGGAAAGGGAGAAAATACTATGGGGAAGAGAGGGAAAGGGATAAAATGCTATGGAGAAGAGAGGGGGAGGGAGAAAATGCTATGGAGAAGAGGGGGGAGGGAGAAAATGCTTTAGAGAAGAGGGGGGAGGGAGAAAATGCTATGGAGAAGAGAGGGAGAGGGAGAAAATGCTATGGAGAAGAGGGGGAGGGAGAAAATGCTATAGAGAAGAGGGGGATGGAGGAAGTGCTATGGAGAAGAGAGGGAAAGGGAGAAAATACTATGGGGAAGAGAGGGAAAGGGATAAAATGCTATGGAGAAGAGAGGGGGAGGGAGAAAATGCTATGGAGAAGAGGGGAGAGGGAGAAAATGCTATAGAGAAGAGGGGGGAGGGAGAAAATGCTATAGAGAAGAGAGGGGAAGGGAGAAAATGCTATAGAGAAGAGAGGGGGAGGGAGAAAATGCTATAGAGAAGAGAGGGGGCAGGAGAAAATGCTATGGAGAAGAGAGGGGGGGGAGAAAATGCTATAGAGAAGAGAGGGGGAGGGAGAAAATGCTATAGAGAAGAGAGGGAGGGAGAAAATGCTATGGAGAAGAGAGGGGGAGGGAGAAAATGCTATGGAGAAGAGAGGGGGAGAGAGAAAATGCTATGGAGAAGAGAGGGGGGAGAAAATGCTATGGAGAAGAGAGGGGAAGGGAGAAAATGCTATGGAGAAGAGGGGAGAGGGGGAAAATGCTATGGAGAAGAGAGGGGAAGGGAGAAAATGCTATAGAGAAGAGAGGGGGAAGGAGAAAATACCATGGTGAAGAGAGGGAGAGGGAGAAAATGCTATGGAGAAGGGAGGGGGAGGGAGAAAATGCTATGGAGAAGAGAGGTAGAGGGAGAAAATGCTATGGAGAAGAGAGGGGAGGGAGAAAATGCTATGGAGAAGAGAGGGGGAGAGAGAAAATGCTATGGAGAAGAGAGGGGGGAGAAAATGCTATGGAGAAGAGAGGGGAAGGGAGAAAATGCTATGGAGAAGAGGGGAGAGGGGGAAAATGCTATGGAGAAGAGAGGGGAAGGGAGAAAATGCTATAGAGAAGAGAGGGGGAAGGAGAAAATACTATGGAGAAGAGAGGGAGAGGGAGAAAATGCTATGGAGAAGGGAGGGGGAGGGAGAAAATGCTATGGAGAAGAGAGGTAGAGGGAGAAAATGCTATGGAGAAGAGAGGGGAGGGAGAAAATGCTATGGAGAAGAGAGGGGAAGAGAGAAAATACTATGGGGAAGAGAGGGAAAGGGATAAAATGCTATGGAGAAGAGAGGGGGAGGGAGAAAATGCTATGGAGAAGAGGGGGGAGGGAGAAAATGCTATAGAGAAGAGGGGGGAGGGAGAAAATGCTATAGAGAAGAGAGGGGAAGGGAGAAAATGCTATAGAGAAGAGAGGGGGAGGGAGAAAATGCTATAGAGAAGAGAGGGGGCAGGAGAAAATGCTATGGAGAAGAGAGGGGGGGGGAGAGAAAATGCTATAGAGAAGAGAGGGGGAGGGAGAAAATGCTATAGAGAAGAGAGGGAGGGAGAAAATGCTATAGAGAAGAGAGAGGGAGAGAGAAAATGCTATGGAGAAGAGAGAGGGAGAGAGAAAATGCTATGGAGAAGAGAGGGAGAGGGAGAAAATGATATGGAGAAGAGAGGGGGGGGGAGAGAAAATGCTATAGAGAAGAGAGGGGGAGGGAGAAAATGCTATAGAGAAGAGAGGGAGAGGGAGAAAATGCTATGGAGAAGAGAGAGGGAGAGAGAAAATGCTATGGAGAAGAGAGGGAGAGGGAGAAAATGATATGGAGAAGAGAGGGGAGGGAGAAAATGCTATGGAGAAGAGAGGGGAGGGAGAAAATGCTATAGAGAAGAGAGGGGGAGAGAGAAAATGCTATGGAGAAGAGGGGGGAGGGAGAAAATGCTATAGAGAAGAGAGGGGAAGGGAGAAAATGCTATAGAGAAGAGAGGGGGAGGGAGAAAATGCTATAGAGAAGAGAGGGGGCAGGAGAAAATGCTATGGAGAAGAGAGGGGGGGGGAGAGAAAATGCTATAGAGAAGAGAGGGGGAGGGAGAAAATGCTATAGAGAAGAGAGGGAGGGAGAAAATGCTATAGAGAAGAGAGGGGGAGGGAGAAAATGCTATGGAGAAGAGAGGGGGAGAGAGAAAATGCTATGGAGAAGAGAGGGGGGAGAAAATGCTATGGAGAAGAGAGGGGAAGGGAGAAAATGCTATGGAGAAGAGGGGAGAGGGGGAAAATGCTATGGAGAAGAGAGGGGAAGGGAGAAAATGCTATAGAGAAGAGAGGGGGAAGGAGAAAATGCTATGGAGAAGAGAGGGAGAGGGAGAAAATGCTATGGAGAAGGGAGGGGGAGGGAGAAAATGCTATGGAGAAGAGAGGTAGAGGGAGAAAATGCTATGGAGAAGAGAGGGGAGGGAGAAAATGCTATGGAGAAGAGAGGGGAAGAGAGAAAATACTATGGAGAAGAGAGGGGGAGAGAGTAAATGCTATGGAGAAGAGAGGGAGAGGGAGAAAATGATATGGAGAAGAGAGGGGAGGGAGAAAATGCTATGGAGAAGAGAGGGGAGGGAGAAAATGCTATAGAGAAGAGAGGGGGAGAGAGAAAATGCTATGGAGAAGAGAGAGGGAGGGAGAAAATGCTATGGAGAAGAGAGGGGGGAGGGAGAAAATGCTATAGAGAAGAGAGGGGGAGGGAGAAAATGCTATGGAGAAGAAAGGGGGAGGGAGAAAATGCTATGGAGAAGAGAGGGGGAGGGAGAAAATGCTATGGAAAAGAGAGGGAGAAAATACTATGGAGAAGAGAGGGGGAGGGAGAAAATGCTATGGAGAAGAGAGGGGGAGGGAGAAATGCTATGGAGAAGAGAGGGGGAGGGAGAAAATGCTATGGAGAAGAGAGGGGGGAGGAGAAAATGCTATGGAGAAGAGAGGGAGAGGGAGAAAATGGTATAGAGAAGAGAGGGGGAGGGAGAAAATGGTATGGAGAAGAGAGGGAAAGGGAGAAAATGCTATGGAGAAGAGAGGGAGAGGGAGAAAATGCAATGGAGAAGAGAGGGAGAGGGAGAAAATGCTATGGAGAAGAGAGGGGGAGGGAGAAAATGCTATGGAGAAGAGAGAGAGAGGGAGAAAATGCTATGGAGAAGAGAGGGAGAGGGGGAAAATGGTATGGAGAAGAGAGGGGATGGAGAAAATGCTATGGAGAAGAGAGGGAAAGGGAGAAAATGCTATGGAGAAGAGAGGGAAAGGGAGAAAATGCTATGGAGAAGAGAGGGAGAGGGAGAAAATGGTATGGAGAAGAGAGGGAAAGGGAGAAAATGCTATGGAGAAGAGAGGGAGAGGGAGAAAATGCTATGGAGAAGAGAGGGAGAGGGGGAAATGGTATGGAGAAGAGAGGGGAGGGAGAAAATGCTATGGAGAAGAGAGGGAAAGGGAGAAAATGCTATGGAGAAGAGAGGGAGAGGGAGAAAATGCTATGGAGAAGAGAGGGGGTGGGAGAAAATGCTATGGAGAAGAGAGGGGGCAGGAGAAAATGCTATGGAGAAGAGAGGGGGAGAGAGAAAATGCTATGGAGAAGAGAGGGGAAGAGAGAAAATGCTATGGAGAAGAGAGGGAGAGGGAGAAAATGCTATAGAGAAGAGAGGGGGCAGGAAAAAATGCTATAGAGAAGAGAGGGAGAAAATGCTATGGAGAAGAGAGGGGGTGGGAGAAAATGCTATAGAGAAGAGAGGGGGAGGGAGAAAATGCTATAGAGAAGAGAGGGAGAGGGAGAAAATGCTATGGAGAAGAGGGGGAGGGAGAAAATGCTATGGAGAAGAGAGGGGGAGGGAGAAAATGCTATGGAGAAGGGAGGGGGTGGGAGAAAACGCTATGGAGAAGAGAGGGAGAGGGAGAAAATGCTATGGAGAAGGGAGGGGGAGGGAGAAAATGCTATAGAGAAGAGAGGGAGAGGGAGAAAATGCTATGGAGAAGAGAGGGGGAGAGAGAAAACGCTATGGAGAAGAGAGGGGGAGGGAGAAAATGCTATGGAGAAGAGAGGGGGAGAGAGAAAATGCTATGGAGAAGAGAGGGGGAGAGAGAAAATGCTATGGAGAAGAGAGGGGGAGGGAGAAAATGCTATGGAGAAGAGAGGGGGAGGGAGAAAATGCTATAGAGAAGAGAGGGGGAGGGAGAAAATGCTATGGAGAAAAGAGGGGGAGGGAGAAAATGATATGGAGAAGAGAGGGAGAGGGAGAAAATGCTATGGAGAAGAGAGGGGGTGGGAGAAAATGCTATGGAGAAGAGAGGGAGAGGGAGAAAATGCTATGGAGAAGAGAGGGGGAGAGAGAAAATGCTATGGAGAAGGGAGGGGGAGGGAGAAAATGCTATGGAGAAGAGAGGGGGTGGGAGAAAATGCTATGGAGAAGAGAGGGGGAGGGAGAAAATGCTATGGAGAAGAGAGGGAGAGGGAGAAAATGCTATGGAGAAGAGAGGGAGAGGGAGAAAATGCTATAGAGAAGAGAGGGGGAGGGAGAAAATGCTATGGAGAAGGGAGGGGGAGGGAGAAAATGCTATAGCGAAGAGAGGGAGAGGGAGGAAATGCTATAGAGAAGAGAGGGAGAAAATGCTATGGAGAAGAGGGGGGGGCAGGAATTTCAGAGGATATGAGACTGGGGTAGAACGGAGGATGGGAGAGTCAACTGGGTGGGTAGAAAGAAGAGGAATGGACAAAGTACAGAATGGTATGTAAGTTCTGCTTCCAACACTCCTGCTAATGCCCCCCCCCCCCCCCCTACTCACACGGGTCATCTTTTAATCAAATCAGTAAAAAAACAAAAACAAATAGGGGCTCAGGGCACTTCAGCCCTCAAACATACCAAAAGAGCTCTTTTTCCAAAACAATAGAAAAAATGGATAATACAGTTTTGTTTAAGTGAAAAGTAGCCCTCATAAGTAATTGTCTTTTTCCCATGAAACCTGCACCCCTCACCACCCCCCCCCCCCCTCCCCTCACCACCCCCAACCTCACCCTAAATAATAGCATCACTGGCTACGACTTCATCACAATTCATTCTCGACTAATTAGTTAATAAAATAATAGCATTGCTGGCATGGCTGCACATTTTTGTTTACATTTATTTTTTTATATTTATTTATTTTTCATACAACAGCCATGAGGTTCAGTAAATCAATCAACCACTGAATCATGTTAGTAGAACTTCCAATTTAGTGGTATAACCACAATCAGACCAATCTCATTGTGATAGATTCACATGAGGGGCACTGCTGTCTGGCTCAGATCAGAATAACACTGCTTTCTACAGTCACAGTACTTTATTGGCCAGGATAACCAAGACATCTGTTTGGAGTTCTTCCCATTCTTCAAACTATCATCATTAATGGTAAGATTTGTTTTTTATTTTGCTTTTACTACTACTTATTTGGTTAAAATGGCGTAATTTTCTTGTGACCATATTCATGAGGAAAATGAGAGCAGTATTGCTACTTTTCCAAGGTATTGCAAAGCAACTCTATATGGGGAATTCCATGTTTTACTCTTAAAGGTGATATTCATAGAAAATCCAAAAATATGAAGATATTCATCTACAGAAAGCTATAAGCCATACAATGAGCTCAGATGACATTCAAACAATATATCACTTTCCAAAAAGCGAAATAAGGGTGAAAACAATCACTGTATTCTCGGGGACAAATTTGCCCTACTGTCATCCGAAACGGCCGTTAGGTCTGACGTAAGAAAAGGGAGGCGTTATTGTGCATCAAACATGCCAATCCGCAGCTTCTTTTCCGCCAGAAGCATCATACATTGTTAATGAAACTGTGATGGCAGTTGCTAGTGGATTAACAAGTGTGATACACAATGGTCATTGTGAAGGTTATCCCGGCTGTGATGTACACACAACGCCACTTTCCCTGAGGCGATTTCGTAGGTCAGGAAGAGAGTAAATTTAATAAAATTTGACTTTAATTAAACACAAAACTGAACACTTTCATTGCATGTTAGCTGCATAAATTGCTTTAATAACTCATTTAATTACAAAATAAACTACATTTATTTGATTTTATTTTCTATGAATATCACCTTTAAAAATGGAATCCTAATATCATAGAATTGTCTATTCTCATTTAATCACTCTAAATCTACCTTTGTGCAACAACATTAGATTGGTACTCTAAACAAATACTTGAGATGTGGATAGTAAAATAGGAGTACAGTTTCCAATACTATAGGTTGAACAACATTAATTTTATATTCATAATAAATAAAATGCTAAAAGACAAGTATGCATCATTTCAAAAGTTATGTATATCCATGAGAATACCAAAATTATCACAGTGCTATAAATGCTAACATATTGATTACATTCTTAAACATTCTGTATGATCGTGAAGCTGGCTTTTCACGAATACTATCCTGTTCAATCTTAGTTTGAGAATGTAAACATATTTTACAAAAAGACCTACATTTTGGAGTTGTGTGGTCATTTGTACACACACATTTTAATCAATGATAATACACATAATCCAGTTCATTCTCGAGAAACGTTCAGTCTTGTGCATTCAGTTCAAAATGAATGACAAGATTTATGTTTTCCACAGATGCCGCCACAACGGTGTATCACTCTTCTCTTTCTTCTCCTCCTCTCTGTCATGGACATAGGATTAGCACGTAGAATCCAAGGTAATAAACAGGAAAAGACATTTTTTATTTAGAGAAAATGAGAAGAAGAGGAGTTACAGATGGAAAGAGAGAGGGTGTTTACATGGGGGATACAGTACAAACACACATAGAAAGAGAGGGAGATAGAGAGAGGTAGGAAGTGAGAGCAAGGGTGTGTGTGTGTGTGTGTGTGTGGGGGGGGGGGTGATAGAGAGAGAAAAGGAAGGGTAAGAAGGAGCAAGAGGGAGAGGTGAGAGAGATGGAGTGAAAATGAGAGACAAACAGTCAGATGAGAAAGCACAGAGAGAGAATGAGAGAGAGAGAGTGAGGTAGAGAGACAGACAGACAGAGAGATGGAGGAAGGGAGAAATAGACAGGGAGAGAGACAGATAGAGAGAGTGAGGGAGATACAGAGAGAGATGGAGGTACAGGAGGAGGCAAACAACAACACCATATTTGCGTATAACAACAACAATACTCTTATGCCTTTTCATAGCAATGTTTATTTATAATAATGAATAAACTTCTGCACAGTAAATGCAAAGACTACTAAGTAAACGTACTACTCTGATGAATTCAACATTTATTGCTGCATTATTTGTTTAAAGAATTGAATGTTTTGCGGAGAGAAAATGGATGTAATCTTTGTTTTGCTGTTACTCTCTGTAGAATTAAATTAATTAGATAATCTGAACCAAAGCACATTTTCATATTGGGATTATATAAGGAAAGAGAGTATAGTATAAGCAAAGAAAAACAGGACTTAATTTATAAATATGATATTTGTGGAAACATCATTTATAGAGGTCCCTTAATAGCTTAATTTCCCTAACATGACCTTAACCATCAAACGAAGCTTGTTGGATTATGAGTAAAGTAACAAGATCTATTTTGACTGTTGAATCTCCAAACAGAAGTCACATTCTTGACCGAGGAATGCGGCCCCTCTATCCTGGACTGTCGACCAAACAACATCGAAATCCACGATGTAATCTACGGTGTCGTGGAACCCGAAACGCACATGTGTTTTGGCTCCTCTGTTTGTGCACACTGCACTACTGCTGCCGCTCAGGTTGTTGTCGACGCCTGTGACGGTCATCCGGTTTGCTTCTTGGCAGCAAGGGATGCCATTTTTGGAGACCCATGTCCCGGCGCACTCAAGTATCTTGAGGTCAAATACACATGCAGTACTAACTACAGCTTTTTTTGGAATTAATGCCAGCTCCCGCAAAATTTATGCATAATCATTTTTATTTTTTTTATTTATTATCAGACTGGCTTCTTTTATTTTTTTTCTACTGGCAGTAGACAGACCCTTGTTAGTGTTGATTTCATAGAGTGAAGATCACATGCAAGTTTTTAAAGCAACAATCAGTGCAAATATCTTACAGTCGCAATTTCAAATCAGTCCTTTCTTCGCCAAAGAAACTCTTTTCACTCCAAGCGAAATCAATCCTGGCAAGAGACCTGCTGGTCAATACTGTTCCGACTCTGACAAAAGGAAGCAAGTGACAAATCATTCAAATCTGGGTTATTGGTATTCTTAGATTGTACCCAGCATTCCCTACATACCGCCAAAATCTGGATACGAAATATTCATCTTGCTGCGAGATATTCAATCTAACATGATGTGGTGTTGCACTGATACCAATGCAAGTGACAGACGCATTTTGCTCATTTACAAGAAAAGTCTCTTTTTTTAGTTGCTTCCTTTTGTCAGAGTAGGGCAGAATACATAGTCTGTGTCTCTCAGTAATTCACATAGAAATATTTCAAGACAGATTCTTGATTCGCTAACCAGAGAAGAAGAGTTTAGCTTCAAGTATTAACTGTCATTAGCACTTGAAATTGGTGTATGTGCTTAAGTAAATTTCTAATCAGTTAGTTTTGTTTTGTTTTGTTTTTGGAGGTTTCAGTGAACATGGCAGATTTTGCATGCTTTGAAATTTATAGGGTGGGTTTCGCAAAATGATGACAACTCCAAAACCAGTGATTAGTCATAACGTGCCATAATACTGAAAACACAGGAATATGCATATTCAGGATCAAATGCAAAACATGCTACAACGGTCTCCCATGCATGAGTAAACCTATCCTGACATGCATAAATCAGGCTGTCCGTCCCTTTGGCAAGCTTAAAATTTGAAATCGTCAATCACGATCGTAAATTGAAGAAGGTGTAATTCAAGACCATTTCTAAGAATTTAGCATGTTGAAGCCTTCTGTGTATGTAAAAATTTCAGCCGTTAAATTTCAAACCGACTTTTTTCGTACTACGAAAAAAGTATTAGCCTTTGTTAGAGTATCTATGTGGTTATTATGCATGTGTGAAATCCTAATTTTATGAGTAATTTCCAAACTTTGGAGATGATTCTTCTATAGAACAATTTTTTTTCATAATGCGTTTTATAATTTAATAAACAGAT
The DNA here is from genome assembly GCA_963669155.1 of Arbacia lixula. Taxonomy (NCBI): domain Eukaryota; kingdom Metazoa; phylum Echinodermata; class Echinoidea; order Arbacioida; family Arbaciidae; genus Arbacia; species Arbacia lixula. The sequence continues at coordinate 27,593,278 of OZ022583.1, read as the reverse complement.
TGATCAATAAAGCATATATTTCAACACAAACTGCTAAGAGCCTGAGGTAAAGACTATTATTCAGACGTTGTTTACGTGCATTATTTGAATTTTACACTACGTATCAGTTTCAAATTATGAATAAACAGCTTGCTAACACTTCTCTACATGTTTTGCCAATGTTTCAATGGTTTTGTGATGATCTGAAAAAGGGATGGGCTGTCTTTAATGGCGCATAAAGAGTGAAGGGAAGCAAGGAATGTGGTCTATATATCCAGGTGGTCACTCAAGCAGGTTTCACTAAAGTGAAAGTACTCACATCCCCTGAGAGATGGTTCTTGTGTTCTCTGCAGTCAGGCAGCGTCACAAAGAACTTGATGTCCGTCTTGATGGTCTCCGGGCGCTTCAGCCGGTCCTGGTTGAATCGTTTGCATGACATCCGCTTCCTGTGGGGCGTGGCTTCGGTCACCTATGGCAACAATGTCAAAATACAGTCAATCCTCTCTATAAGGACCAACCCAAGAGAACCCCCCCCCCCTCCCCCCCCCCAAAAAAAAAAAAAATAATAATAATAAATAAATAAATAAAAAAAAATAAAAAAAATGGTATTTATAGACACCAAGTCTATGTAGATGGGTTTGATTGCAAGCAAACTGGTCTGCAGGGATTCAAGTTGAGAGGGCTTTATTGTAGTCATTGTACATGAATTTTTTAGCTCTGAAAGCTTCGTAAGATCTTCTCCATATATACAGTAGGTTGATCATATCTGTTTCTATGTATGTTGGAATTTAAGAACAATAAAATTGTAGACAAAGATTGTTTTTGTTATGCAGTGAAATTGTGTACATCATGGTGGAATATCCATTTGTGAGGATAGGGGTGCAGGGTGTCACCATTTAAATACCTTCAAGCACATTTGTGTCAATCACAAAAAAAATATTTTCATAAAGAATGAAATTGTAAAAATTCGGTCAGAGCCTTAGAATGAGAAATATATAGTATTAGAAGTACTTTATCATACAATTACACGATCAATCAAATTGTCAAATTATTTGTCAGTGTGTAATTCAAAAGTCAAAATCTGCAGAAGCTGTCATAAAACCTCTTTTCAATATTGTTGTTTTCTCAATCAATTATTGTCACATATCAAATGCTAATGAAATAAATATATAATTGTTTGAACTGATTTTTTTGTGTACGATAATTTTTTCCCTCACATATTATATCAAATTCAAATCAAATATTAAGTTTTTCAATCAAGAACTGACATAGTACCTTGGAGGAAGAAATTATTACCTGATAGTCTGGAAAGAAGGCTACCTTCTTGATAGAGATTGCCGCCGGACAATTGACTTTCTTGGTTGCCTTCCTGATTGAGGAGTCTCTGTCCTTTGAGCCTTGATCTTTGGCCTACCAGTGAGAAGCCAGTAGCAAAAATACAAACGACTAGAGCAATGCAACAACATGCTGTCAAGAAATATGCCCCTGCTCCACGCTACCTTCATATTTTCCATCTACCGGGTATTTGAAATGCACATTGTATTTCAACTGTTTCTACATGTGTGAAATGCACCCAATTTCATTGAAAACAACAGTATTGCAAAGCTTTACAATTTGGTTTAATTTCATCATTGTCAATTTTAGTTTTTGTTAAATATACCTTATTTTGTAGATATTTGATTCCGTTGCATCCATGTCAATTTCAGTGTTTTTTTGTTGGTATAAAAGCAGATGTCTTGAAAATACACATCAAAATGTTACTTAGAGGGAAATAATTGTCAATCAATAAACATTGTACAGTATAAGAATAATTTCTGTTGTTATTGTATTATTGCATAATATCACCTTGCTTAGGAGCGGTGTACTTACCATGCGTATTGTATCATTGCATAATATCACCTTGCTTAGAAGCGGTGTACTTACCATGCGTATTGTATCATTGCATAATATCACCTTGCTGAGGAGCAGTGTACTTACCATCCGTTTGAGTCTGGTCTGCTCTCTCTTGAGTCTCTTGAAGTTGATGTGACGATCTTTGCCCTGGTGGCAGCAGAGCACTTTAGTCCCAATCACGATGGCCGGACCAAACGAAGATGGAACACCTTTCAGCGACCAGCGGAAGAGCTTTTTTCCATGCCAATCTTAACAAAAAGGGGGTCAAAGAAAAATGATCCATTCTGTGTCATCTCATATTGCAGATTATCGTTGTTGTAGATTGGAGCAATTTGCATAGATCAAAGGTCGAGGGCCAGGGATTGCCAGTATGTTGCAATATTTGAAATCACTTTCCAAATTGAACAAGACAATCGCCAATTTCCTGAATGAGAGCTTGCCAAAGAAAAAAATGGAAATTGGACAGAATGACACGGCAATTAATAAGATTATCATAAAGCAAGAAGGAACTCTTCATACGATTAAAAAAAAATCATCATTGTGATTTGTACCATGTCAAATCTATTTAAAACTTTGATCTGAGCCCTTTTCTCAAATCATTTCTTTTCCTCAGATACTTTATTTCATAGACTCTAGCTACTTCCTGTTTAATGAAGTCAAGCAGTGTTAACATTTTGTTCAAAATTAAAATGACACATTAGCTTACCTTCCGTTCCAAACTTAGTGCTCTGGTGTTCTACAACAAACTTAGCGATGGTTGCCCTCTCATAGGATGAGACAATCCTAGCTGCCTCCTCCTGGGTGCTGGCTACATACGTCTGGCCTCCCTTCACCAAGATGAAGTCTGGTAGACGACACACCTCATCAGATGAAGGTGGGGCCTCCATGGTGCTGATGGTGAGTGGGTGAGGGTGAACAGTGCATGAGGGCGCCCAGGCCCCTCCCTTTCAAGGCACTTTATCCACAGAAATCAGCTGTATATGACTGTATCAAACGTTGGAAAGACATCATGAACATTAGTTAACACTGAGTAGATCTACATGTAGGAATATTTTCTCTAACCTCATGCCACCTCATCACAGTGAATGAATTACTTCCATGAATGTCATGTAACAGCGAATGTTGCTAACAAATTACATGTTCTTAATGGATAATCAGTTCATTCAAACTTTGACTTGATCGAGTTTCATCACAGTGAATGAATTACTTCCATGAATGTCATGTAACAGCGAATGTTGCTAACAAATTACATGTTCTTAATGGATAATCAGTTCATTCAAACTTTGACTTGATCGAGTTTGAGATTTACTACCCCTCTACATATTAGCAATCAATCAATGTTTCTCCTCCGCGAAGTCAATTGGCGCACATTTCAGAGCTGCAATGCTTGTAGACATCCATTTACATACATTCAAATGGTATTCCCTAAATTATTAGAAATAAAACATTTTTTAAAGATTTGATGGTGATTTTGATGAAAATTTGTGAGTCTTGAAGTTCCTTTCTCAATTAAACACAGAATTCCATGAAAATATGCAGTGATCTAATACTTTTCTGAAGTATATAGAAAATCATACAGCTCAATAAACCTTGATCTTTTCAATTGACTACAATTCACCAACGGACATGCAATCGAATTATGCAAACTTCAATCTACTAACTCTTCTGACACCATGCATGGTTGTTGAGCTGACACACCCATAGCAAAAGCAGAGAGGATCAAATGTGGAATGATGTTAACACAGTTTGAACCTTCCCATAGGAATAGCCTGGTCTGTGGTCACACTGTGTAGTATTATTGAAGTCCCTGCATTTGTGCAATAACATGTAAGATTAAACACAGGTCAATTTGTTTCGCCATTGTCGTGTGAAAACATCAGTAGGATCATCGTGAAATCATCAGCAAGATCGTTGTAACATTTATGACAGCAGGTTTATTGGAATATGTGAACAAATAACAATGTAGACTCCGAGTCTACTGTAAGGATTTGAAGTATTGTTTTGGAAGCCGAGTCAAAGTCTTAAAAATGTAAAAAGTAACTGGTTACAAAAATGGTAAGCTAGCTGTCCTTCTATTTGTTTAGATCTCAGTTAGATTCTAGACTGAATAAGCAAACATGAAAATGGGTCAGCCGA